>SJYX01016022.1:553201-757254 GCA_006410675.1 Oreotragus oreotragus
TGGTTTTTCCTGTGGTCATGTATGGATGTGAGAGCTGGACTGTGAAGAAGACTGAGTGCCAAAGAATTGATGCTTT
Source organism: Oreotragus oreotragus (assembly GCA_006410675.1). Lineage (NCBI taxonomy): Eukaryota > Metazoa > Chordata > Mammalia > Artiodactyla > Bovidae > Oreotragus > Oreotragus oreotragus. Next base: position 553,278 of record SJYX01016022.1, read on the forward strand.
TGAACTGTGGTGTTGGAGAAGACTCTAGAGAGTCCCTTGGACTGCAAGGAGATCCAACCAGTCCATTCTGAAAAAGATCAGCCCTGGGATTTCTTTGGAGGGAATGATGCGGAAGCTGAAACTCCAGTACTTTGGCCACCTGATGTGAAGAGTTGACTCATTGGAAAAGACTCTGTTGCTGGGAGGGATTGGGGGCAGGAGGAAGAGGGGACGACGGAGGATGAGATGGCTGGATGGTATCACTGACTCGATGGATGTGAGTTTGAACTCCGGGAGTTGGTGATGGACAGGGAGGCCTGGCGTGCTGCGATTCATGGGGTTGCAGAGTCGGAAATGACTGAGCGACTGAACTGAACTGAATTATTATATTGTTACTGTGATCTGTGACTGATGATCTTTGCCACTGTTGCAAAGATTTCAATTCAGTGACGTCTCAGATGATGGTTAGCATTCTGAGCAATAAAATGTTTTTTAAATGAAGGTATGTACATTGTTTTTTAGACATAAAACTATTGCACACTTAATGGACCAGAGTATAGTGTAAACATAACTTTTATATGCACTAGGAAACCGAAAGTTTTGTGTGACTTGGTTTATTATATTTGTTTTATTGCTGTGGTTTGGAATTCAACCTGCAAAATCTTTGAGGTATGCCTGTAGTTTAGTGTATGTGTGTGTATTTTGTTATGTATATAGTGTAACAGTACTATATAGTGGATATATAGTACTGGGAACTTTATTCAGTATTCTGTGATTAACCATAATGGAAAAGAGTATAAAAGAATGTATATATGTGTAGTTGAATCACTTTGCTGTATAGCTAAATTAACACAACATTGTTAATCAACTATACTTCAATAAAATTAAAAAAAATTAAATCCTTGGTATTCTTTATTGTACCTGGAAAAAAATTAGTATCTTTACTTCCATGATTGTCTAATAAGTGTATTGTGTGCATTCTTGATCTTAGACATGAAATCCTAGATTATGGTAAGAGGAAGAAAAATGAAAATCCAGTCATGACAGATGAGATTTGCTCCCATTCGCTGTGTATCACCTTTTTTGGTTTGGGAGAGGTTTTCTTATATTTGTTAGTAAGTTCTCACCCCTCTCTCTAGGATGAGAGACAGGAAAGGGAAAAAGCCTGATCCTTACTTTTGATACATTCTTGTTATAGATCCTTTACTACTAATTTATTGGCAGAGGTTTGTGTAAAAGTCAGCTGTTGTAGAAATTAACCTGTGCCCTTTGGTAGAAAGACTCTTCTTGATGTGCCTTTTATTTCTCACTTGTCTCCTTAGGCGAGTAGTAGGAGTTCTTCTCGTGAACAGGAGCTGACCTTTAGGTCTTACGTGCTGGTCGACTCAGTGTGCAAAAATCTTCAGACCCTGGCTATGGCAGTGGCTTCTCAGAATGCTGTGTTGTTAGAAGGACCAACTGGATGTGGCAAAACTTCCTTAGTTGAACATTTAGCTGCAATGACAGGTAGAAGGAAGCCCCCTCAACTTCTCAAAGTCCAACTTGGAGATCAGACTGACAGTAAGGTAACTAAGAAATGGGTGAACATACTTTGAATATTTGCTTTAAAATATTGTTTTTGCTAAGAAACTGAAATTAACTGATATTCCTCCTAACAGAGGGGATCATACTATAAAACCTCAGGTGCCCATTAAACCCTGTAGAAGTTTAATGGAACTAATCTTAGGATGTGGCACTGGCACCTCAGGTGTGTGGTTTCAGTAAGTACTTCATCTTCTTTCTGCAGATGCTGTTGGGAATGTATCGTTGCACAGATGTCCCAGGGGAGTTTGTGTGGCAGCCTGGGACCTTGACACAGGCAGCCACCAAGGGACATTGGATCCTTCTGGAGGATATTGACTATGCCCCCTTGGACGTGGTACGTCATCTCCACAGTAACTCACTAATTTCTTGTCTTCAAATTGTATTAATAGTGATTCTGGGGCATTATTTAAACAACACAGGTTATTCGATTAGAGATGGTATGTTGATTATCCACCTAATCTACTTGAGTTCTTGGATTATCAGGCTGATCTCTTGTTTGATAGAAAATGAGTAAAGTTCTACTGGTCCTGTTTCCTTTAATAGTTGAATGTGTGATCAGTTTCTCAGTATTTTTTTTCCTCCTTTAGTTGAAAATGTGATCAGTATCACAGCCTTTCTAAGAATAGGCTTGGTGGGAAACAGCTTAGGCATAATACAGATACATTGAGAACTTTGAAGCCCACTCCCCAGCCGTGGCATCTGTAGAGCAGTGAGCTGAGGACACAGGAAGGAAAAGATGATGTTGCAAGCGCCTGCTTGTCTTTGTTCAATTAAGGAAAATAAACTGCATGTGTATCTCCAACTTTTTAAAAAGATCACTTTTCTGTGTGTATGAAATTTAGCTATGGGGGCAGTCCCTGTTTCTTCTGTATTCTGTGAACTATGACATCCCCCCCACCACCCAACTCCCACCCTAAAATGTTTTGCAAAATGAAAACAATCTTTCTGTGGGCAGATTTTCCCAAGATTGGTTTTAGTTTTCTTCAGTGTGAACCTTAAAGCTACCTCTATATGGACTTTACCCTCTTGGATTAGAGAAGGAGGAGACAGGAGAGAGACGGAGAGGTGGGGCAGGTCTTTGGGTTTAGGGAGATATGAAGGGGAAAGGGTGGCTATAAATATGTGTGTCTTTCGACACATGCATATTTTAGAGTCTGAGGTAAAGATGTAATGGGGTTATTGGCCTAGTGTTACCACTATGTTCCAAGATTTTAATGCTGAGTTTTATAAGGCTGGAACTTAGTTTTCTTGATAAGCCAGGGATGACTCCTACCAAGGAGACTTTATAATGAAACTGAGTTATAAATGACAAGGCCAGCTTAAAAGTATTTGTGGAGTCTTAGCCCTTTCTAGTGCCCTCTTTCCTGGACAAATTTTTTTAGACCTCAGGATACCTGAGAAGTCATTAGGATTATGAATCATAGAATTTGAGCCAAAAAAGTGAGAGGAACAGAAGGAATTTTCCATTCGGGTCATGATGAAGCATAGGCGTCTGTTCCTGTTCCATTGCTAAGTACATGCTTTGATGGCCAAGTCCAGATTCAAGACTAAACCGTTGCTTTCTGACTTGCTGTTACTTGTCATTACTTGGGTCATGTCTAGTACATCAGAAAATTCTTTGAGGTCCGTTTTGTGTTCCATTCCCCCTTTGTTACTACATTTGATTCCAGAGGGTATGTTTATTCAGTTGATTATGTTTAAACTTACCATTATAGTAAAGTTGTGTTTACTCAAAAGTACGCCTTCCCCTTGATTATTATTTTGTTATTTCCAGAACTCAGCTAGTAGTGAATCCATTACTGTTTCAAGGTAGCTTTTATAGGTCTCATTCAGGATTGTTGTCTTTTGTTTCAAGTTTCATTGTTACCGTGGAGTTGCCCCTCTATTACTTTCCCTTTCTACTCCTAGCCATGTATGAATTAATGATGCTTAATAAAATTATGTTGATATTTTAGAACGCTCTTTCTTGGCTCTTTGTTCTTCTTACTTTGTTTTTCAAAACTTCGTCCTTAAACTCCCACCCCCTACATCCATATGTCTAGTCCATACTTTTCTCAGAAAATCTCTACTTAGATTCCTTAGTGGGTGCAAGTTTAGGATGTTCAAAATGGACCTTGTCTGCTGTTTTCCCAGAACAACTTTCCTGCCACGTAATAGCCAAGCCAGAACTTTGCTGTCTCCTTCCTCTTGTCTCCCACTCACTCAGTCTGATGCTGCTGAGTGCTTTTCCTTAGCTCTTACTCTGTTCCCCGCTGGCCTGCTGCCTTAGCACAGGGCTTCTTGTTTTTGTCTCTGTCTAATCTATCTTGGCATCTTGCCTTTGTTACTTGTCTGATATGTTTTTTCACTTCTTTCCATCCAGGCTGGCTTTCTTTCAGTTTATCTTCCATATTGTTGTACAGTTCATTTTCTAAAACATAAAATAAAGCTTTTTTCTCCTGAATAAAATCCTCTCAACCACTCTCATGAAAAAGTTCAAACTTCTTAGCTCAGCACAGAAGGGCTTTTATCCTCTGTCTCGTAAGCCTAGTATTTTTTCACTACTTCACGTGCACATTCTGCCCTAACCATCACAGAATCTTCTCAGGCCACACTCTTAGGCATGTATGTTTTTATTCATTTTAATATTTTTGCCTGGAGTGATTGTGCCGTTCCTTTCCCACCAAACTGGACTAATTCCTGTTCCTTTTTAAGACTCGGCAAATGGCATTACTTCTAGGGTGGCTTCACTGCCTTGCTTCTCATCTGCTCCACGCTCATCGACAGCCTGTCTTCACGTGGTGTTTTGTTCATCACTTGGGGTCACACCAGTTAGGCTGTGTGGTAGTTTGCCAGCTACCTCCCATCAGACACCAGGCTGTAATGCTTCCTTCATGTCTGGAGCTCTAGTGTCTTGCTTGATTCCGATCCATAGTGGGCACCCAGTGAATGTTGAACAAGTAAGTTGTTCTGCTGGAGTTTAGTTGACTCCAGAATTCCCATCTGCTTTGACCCCAGTTTATGCTGTGAGAAGTAGCATTTCCTTTAAGAATGTGTTTGTCGTTTGGTTAGAGGGCTGGTTTTGTTTTTGTTTTGCTATTTCTGTCTTTATAGCTTTGTCCCTGGAATTTTGTGATTTAGATTTCTGTGCTGATCCCTCTCTTGGAGAATGGAGAGCTCTTGATTCCTGGCCCAGGTGACTGTGTGAAGGTGGCTCCTGGATTTCAGTTTTTTGCAACCAGAAGGTATGTCCTATTAACCCTTTTGTTTCCACAATGGAGCCTCTTGCTCATGAGTCCACATGCTAGCGTGCTGAGGACGCAAGTCCAGGAATCGAGTTCTCTGGGCCTTTAAACAAGGTTAGTTGGAACAGATCCAACCTTCTCATTCCTGACTGTTTTTCATGGACATAATTAATTTAGAAAATAAAGGTTTTGTTTTTTTCACTTAGAAATAAGTAACCAGTCTTAAAAAAAACTTGTTTTCATATTTTCAAACATAATCAGAAATGACAGTTATCAGACAGCCCTGGATTTGAATCATGACACTGACTTTGTATCTGTATGTACCTTGCTTGGCTGATTCTGATGGGACCAATAATTGTCTGCTTTACAGCTTGGTGTAAGTTGTAAAGTTTAGGTGAAATGACTTGCGCTAAAGGCCTGTCGCATGGTGGAGTGCCCAACCATGATGGTGGCGCTGACGCAAATGAAGCCATGTAGACATCAAGCAGTTTAAATAAATAAGTTAAAGATAAGCATCAACAAAGGAATAAAACCTAAAGAAACTTATGTTTATGTCCTTTTCTACATTTTAAAATAATGTGAAGGCAGTGGGTTATTTCCTACTACCTGACTACCTGTACAATTTCTCTTAAGATAAATTGCCCAAGAGGGAAACTAATGCTACACTGTGTTTAGTGATAATGTTAGTGTATACTGTACCTCTGTGAACATTCACTCCCAGATGGAATGCAGAGCTGATCTAACCGTCTTCAAGGAGCACTTTGCTAGACCCTGATGGTTTTAATAGAACCTGTTTTTATTCACAGTGATAGTGAAGTTCTTTCCTGGGAAGTCCTGAGACATCATACAAGGATGTCACATCAACTTCGGTTCATTTCTTGGTTTTGCCATTTGTAGTCATAGTTGAGTGAGCAAGAGACATTTTTCTTTTCTCTTCCTTATGGTTCTTCCTTGCAGTTAGAGGAAAAGAAAATCACTGTTCCCTCAGGGCAGTTGTTATGAGGATTAAATTAATGGCTTAAGTGTAAGCCTGTGGCTTGCCCAGAATATGTGTTCAATAACTATTCCTTCTCTTCTGGGTATTTTAAATAGTTTTAGGTACTGTAGCTTTTGGTAAATAAGCAGTGAACTTATTTTTAGCGCTATGGGTCTTGGTTTGTTTTCTTTTTCCTGAAGTTACATCCTAATGAAAAGAAACATGTGTTTGAGATCAAAATGCCTAATAGGGCTGTTTGCAGTAATTTGAAAATAACTTGGTTAAAGCTCTATTACTCTCTTGAGGAAAATAGTCAAAGCCGAGTCAGTGGCAGTGTTTCATTGTCATCCTCCCTGTAAGCCTAGCATAATAGTGTCTTGACACCATAAGGAACTGTGAGTTTTTTCAGATATGACACAATGTAAAGCAAGGGATAACCAGGGGCATAATTCAAGATTAAAACTTAGGAATTTTGTGTGACTCTGCTTTTCATTTTGTAATACAGATTGTTGAGCTGTGGAGGAAACTGGTATCGACCACTAAATAGTCATGCTACTCTGCTAGACAAATACTGGACCAGAATTCACCTGGATAATATGGATAAAGCAGAGCTAAATGAGGTATGTGATTATTTGAAAGTATCAGTGCTTTTCTTTTTTCACTTTTCATTTATATTAAAAGTTTCAGTGTTGTGTTAGTTTCCACCATACAGAGAAGTGAATCAGCCCTGGTGGTAGTTAGTTGCTGAGTCGTGTTCAGCTTTCCGCAACCCCATGGACTGTAGCCGCTAGTCTCTTCTAGGTCCATGGGATTTCCCAGGCAAGAATCATGGAGTGGGTTGCCATTTTCTTTTTCAAGGGATCTTCCCAACGCAGGGATCAAACCCATGTGGCAGGCAGATTCTTTACCACTAAGCAGCCAGAGAATTCCTATTTTTAAAGTTTCAGACTATGCACAGAAGAGAAATAGCCCAGTGAGTCACAAAAATACTCACCACTCTAAATTTAATAGTTAATGTGCTAATATTTTACTGTATTAACTTCATCTAGTACTTTTTATTTCCTAATATATTTGAAAGCAAACCTTGCAGCATTTCACCCTTAAATACTTTGATGCATCTCTAAGGGCATTTCCATATGTAACCACAATATCAATATTATAGCCAATAAAATGAATTATTATTCCTCAGTAGCCCTTCATTCTCAGACCACATTAGAATTTCCCCAGTTGTCTTCAAAGGATCTTTTTATTTTTACTAAGTTGATTGTAACTAGTATGTTTCACACTTAACAATTTCTTGCGCGTTTCCATTTGGACCTTAATGGAAACTGAGATGACTTGGCTAAAGGCTTTATACATTAGTTCACTTTGTAGTATCCCTGGTTCTCTGTGACCCCTAAGCAGTCAAGTGAGTAGGTGCCTCACTCTCTGCTGCCAGCCTCTCTCCTCCTCTGCATCTGCCTTCTCACTTGGGCAGCTTTCTGTCTCCCAGCACTTCACTTTGGACAGTAGCAAATCAAGTATTGTCAGTGAACATTCAGGCATGGCAGGGTCACTTTCCTCTTTCGTGGTGTAAATTTTTACATAAATAAGTGGCACCAGACAACCCTTTCAAATGTTTTATCTATTAATAGCATTTAAGTGTTTATTAACAGAGGGGTTTTCAGAGGGCACCAATTATTGGATCAACCTTCATATGATTTCTAAGAACCCTGGCCTTGATGGTGTGATTTTTGTATCTCTGTAGCTTTGTGAGTTTCTTATCTCAGTGTAGTTCTCAGTTGTGTACTTGTGTGTCTATACGTCTTTCTCTCCCTCTCTTGCTGCTCTCAACTGTAAGTTCTTCCAGGAACCTACTCAGCTTTGGTGTGCCTGGCATCCGTTCCATGCCTCACAATTCACGTGTTTGTTCTATTGCTCTTACATAATACCCCTCTTTTTTTTTTTTTTTTTTTTGTAGTTCTTTAAATTTTTGTTCTATTGCTCTTACATAATACCCCTCTTTTTTTTTTTTTTTTTGTAGTTCTTTAAATGTTTTGTTTTCAAACATTTAAATATTGATAAGCATATCATGTCAGATTAGTTTATCATGTGATATTCTGTTTACATTTTGACATTTATGGTAATAACAAAAGATATTTTTTGTCTGAGGTAGAAAATGACCAATTGGTTGGTACATATAAGTCACTATTCAGAACTTTTTTCCTAAATAACCGAGCCCTACTAAAGTGTTAAACCTAAGTTTTTTTCAAGTAAGAATAGCTTTTTTCCCTCACCATGATCATAAGTATACATGTTCATATGATGGAATTACTCCTCAGCAATAAAACAGAAGGAACTACTGATACATACAGTGATGCTTGGGTGAATTTCAAAACCATGATGCTGAGTAAGAGAAGCCAGACTATGTACTACATCCTGTGTGATGCCTTATATATGAGAAATTTGAAAGCAGAACTGTGCTGATTGGAATCAGGTTCAGGATTCCAGGGACAGGGGTGGTGGGGAAGGGTGTGATCACAAGGGAACTCTTGTTTTGTTTTATGGGTGATGGAAGTATGTATTTTGTTTATGGTAGCCACAGTCCATAAATATGGTCAGTTTTGAAAATGTTCCTTCTATACACAGAACATGTTTATTCTCTCTTTGAAAGATCCACATGTGTAGCAAACAAAATGAATTTGTTGATTTTATTATTCACTTCTATCTTTACCTAATTTTTAATACATTTGAAATATTATAATTTGTAAAATCTTCCAATTTAACAAAAAGGTATGAAGAAATTAAAACCTGTGAGATCTAATACTTAAAGTGACACTATTAAAAGATTTTAGTTCTTTATCTTTGTAAATATGTGGGCTTTACCTCTTTAATATATATAAAATATGCTGATATTTCATATATTAATATAAATTGGAATCATGGTATACTTCTTAAGCTAATTTAAATATATTAGCTAATGACATTTCTAATACATATGTGATATTTTTCTTCTCAAGTAGATTTAACAAATCCATATCATAAATATTATAATATTACAGCCACCAAGTATTAATGCTTCACAAAATTCTTAATAATTATTGAAGTGAATTAGACTAGATCTTTTGCTTTCTAAATTCTGTCTGATAAAAACTACTTTTTATCAGGACTTTAACACTAGCTCCTTTTGCTGTGTTCTACTTTAAAAAAAAACTTTTGTTTCCTTTCCCGCTAAACTTTCATTTGTGCTTTTGGCTGAGAAATGACTTAATGATGGTACTACAATTGTCTTTAAAACAATTGGAGTATGTAGTACTTGAAGTGCATGGGCTTTGGATGCCCATGTTGTTTGCGACGTCTTTCCCATCAAGCTTCTGTACCCAAGGCTGTGTGATAGGTCGTGAGATTGCCAGATAACAGTTTTGGGCAGGAAGAAGTCATAGTCTTTGGGGGGCTGGAGGTAATGGGTGAAGGTGGAAGTTCTTACACTTGCTCAAGATGAATGACAGATCTCCTAGAGAAATTCATTCTCGGTGTGCTTTTAAAAATCACTTTGTCTGCTGCTAATTTTTTTTTTTTTTTTTTTGCTTTTTTCTCCTCTGTCAGGTTCTTCAAAATAGATATCCCAGCTTATCAGCAGCAACCAATCACCTGCTTGATATTTATTTCCAGCTTATTGGAGAGAAGCATCACTGTCTGAGCGAAAGTTCTGTTGGAAGGGAACAGGCACCAGAGGAGGTTCCAGAAGCAAGACAAGAAAACAAGAGACTAAGCCTTGAGGGAAGAGAATTGTCTCTCAGGTATTGGGCTAAACGCTTTTGGGTTGGTATTTTAAAAATTGCTTCTCTCAGAAGTTCTTAGCAGCTCAAACTGAATGGTTACAAGAAGTCTGATTTTGAAATTAGGCGTTCTCAGCCTCTAATCTGTTTGAGACCTACAGTTACTGAATGGGAAGGCTTATGAAGATGATATTATGTTAGCTTTAAGAATTAACTTTTTTCTTCTTCTTAACAGTTTTATTGAGCTATAACTGACAGTTCTGTAAAAGTTTATGGCATATAGGATAATGATTGCATGCATATGGAATGATGACTACAAGTTGAGTGAACCTCCATCATCTCATAGATACTAAATTAAATAGTAAAAAACAATTTTTTTCTTGTGATAATGTAACAACTTTTCATATATAACATTCTGCTGCTGTTGCTAAGTCGCTTCAGTTGTGTCCAACTCTGTGCAACCCGAGACGGCAGCTCACCAGGCTCCCCTGTCCCTGGGATTCTCCAGGCAAGAACACTGGAGTGGGTTGCCATTTCCTTCTCCAATGCATGAAAGTAAAAAGTGAAAGTGAAGTCGCTCAGTAGTGTCCGACTTCTAGCGACTCCATCGACTGCCGCCTACCAGGTTCCTCCATCCATGGGATTTGCCAAACGAGTACTGGAGTGGGTTGCCATTGCCTTCTCCCATATATGACATGCAGCAGTGTTAATTATAATTATTATGCTGTATATTACATCCCTAGGAATTATAATTGGAAATTTAACAAATAACTTTAAAAGTTGGAAATAGTGGAAAAAGTTGGAAAACTACTGACATGGTTTTTTCACTGGATGTCCTGTTAGGACAAATGGGGTTGTAAATACGATTTGGGGGTTTTGCTATATATAGTAAATTCTCTTCCTTTGAGCTACATTTGCAGTGGTTGACTTGCTCTTTGAGAAGTGAGAATTGGGAATGGGCAGCTCCCCTTAAGTTTGCTCTGAGAGTTAATTGCTCCTGTCTCTTGCTACCTTGTCTGGTATGGATGGAGGAGAAATGAATTATAGGTTGCTTCCTGAGGTAAGGAAAGGATCCACTTACACTTTTTTCCTGATAACACTGTTTATATTCAGTTGCCAGAAAAAGGGAGAGTCTTTGTGGTCAGACGTTCCCAGACCTAAGTAAACTGATACCTCTGATATCTTTGACCTGTGTTTTTTTTATTTCTTACCTTTTTTTTTTTAAAGGGATCTACTTAATTGGTGTAATAGGATTGCCCACAGCTTTGACAGTCTGTCTTCATCAGCATCATTAAATATTTTTCAAGAGGTAAGATATAGTCTTCCTGCTTGTTTTCTCTGTGCTCTGCAAGGCTGCTAATTTCCACTGTTATTTTCTGTCTCTTGACTATTATCAGAAAGTTTTTCTATGGTGTAGGTACTGTGTATATTCTTAGCTAGTTAAAACTGAACTAAAGTTGTCTTAGAGCTAAGTGAGCATGATAAATGTTTTGTGACTCTTGAAATGGGTTACTCCTAATTTCAAATAAGTCTAGTTTGAAATAGAGTAAAACAGGTGCTGAAGTTAAAGCTTAAATGAAAGGAAAAAATCTCCCAGGTGGTAATACTATTGTAAAGCAAAAAGAGTTTCTAAGATGTTTAGTATTAATTTCTATGTATAATTTCTTAGTCTATTTGACAGATTTGTACTTGTCTGATCCCACTACTTGCCCCAGCAGGGCCTTTTTAACTTTAGTCCAGAGAAATGTATGTGGGTTATAAAGTCTGTTCTTGTATGCAGGGCTGGGGGGAAAGTGTGTTTTGCAAGAGGGAAGCGCTATTGAATTACAGCTCTGCCATATTCAATAAGAACAGAGAGGGATTTATTTCCACCTGGTTAAGAATAAAAGTGGTACCGCCTGAAGATCTTTGGGCTCTTAAAACGTTGACCCGTTTTCATCATAAAGTGTTACCGCGTCTGTCAGCTAGGATTGAGGAAAGGATAGTGACCTGTTTTGGTGAGCAGTATCTCTGGTGAAGGGACTTTAAGTAGAAAGAACCCTGATTCAGAGCACACACTTAAGCCAGACCCTGAAGTGCTGTGTGCCAGTCCTTTAATCTCCTTCTGTCCAGTGAAATTTCCTTCCCATCCTCCTACATTTTTCATCTTCCCACAGATAATCTTGTTTTGTACTTTTAAAATAAAACTGGCATGGGGAGGATCTTCTTTAGTCTCTATTTTAGAATGTTAGTGTGTGTGTGTGTGTGTGTGTGTGTGTGATTGACAGCCCATAAAATTGACTCTTTTAAGGTGTACAATTCTGTGTATTTTAGTATATTTATAGAATTATGCAACATCACCACTAAGTAATTCTAGAACATTTTCATCACCTCAAAAAGAAACTTTGTAACCATCATCCATCGTGCCTATTTTTATTCTCTCTGCAGCCTCTGACAATCACTAATCTACCTCCTGTCTGTAGATTTGCTTATTCTGGACATTTCATATAAATGAAATCATACATTAGGTGACCCTTTTATCTTCTTTCACTCAGCATATTCTCTTGGTTAATCCATGTTGTAGCATGAGTCAGTACTTCATTCTCTTTATGGCTGAGTAACATTTCATTGTATTGATACACCACATTTCGTTTATTCACTCATATGTTAATAGATATTTGGGTTGTTTTCACCTCTCGTGAATAATGCTGTGAACATTTGTGTACAAGTATTTTATTAATACGGCCTTCCCTGGTGGCTCAGTGGTCAAGAATCTGCCTGCCAGTGCAGGAAACACGGGTTTGATCCCTGAGGCAGGAAGACTCCCTGGAGAAGGAAGTGCAGTCCACTCTAGTATTCTTGCCTGGGAAATCCCATGGACAGAGGAGCTTGCTGGGCTGTAGTCCAGGGGGTCACAGAAGAATTGGACACTCCTTAGTGACTAAACAACAACATTTTAATATAGAAGTAGAAATGAGAAAATATGGGAAAACAAAATGATAAAAAATATTCTCGCATTCAGAGAGTCCCCTCTATTAATACTTTGGTGTATCTCCTTGTACATCTTTGTCTATGTATATGGAGTTAAGAACTCTTTTACTGTATTAGAGCCACGCCCCCCAGCCCCTCATAAAAACCCCACACTACCTTGTTGAAGAGATCAGGCCAGTTTTATAGAATGTTTCACCTTTTGGCTCTATCTGGTTGCTTCTTCTGTGTTTTGACACCAACTGGTGTCCTGCAATTCAGTCCAGTTCTGATACTGCCTACCTGGAGTTAGCGTAGACCACACAGGTTCAAGGACTGAGTCCTCCACAAGACCCCACTTCAGACTCGAGCCACAAGCGTTGGAGGCCCACCCACACCTAGGACCAATCAGCTGTAAACTCAGGGGCTCCCGCAAACTTCTCAGGTACAGTGACTGTCTCATAGAATTCTTTGGAAGCTCTGTGCTTACTGTGCAGGTTACAGTTTTATTATTAAAAATATTACTCAGAAACAGTCAAATGAAAGAGATGCATAGGGCAAGATTCCAGGAATCTGAACACAGGCACACCTTTGGAGGCAGGGTGTGCCGCCTTCATCATAGATCGTGTTGTCTGCCAGCCCCTTCACCCTCTCCAAGTGTTGGGGATGGAAGTTTCCGTTGTCCTGTTCGAGCTTGGTCTTTCCGGCCTGGCCATTTCCTCTGATAAACTAAGGAAGGACTCATCTGGAGTTACCTTGCTTAGCATAATAAACCCAGTAGGGCCCATGAAGACTCTAGTGAATAACAGAAGACACTCCTTAGTCCTGGCGATTCAGAATTTTTCAAAGGCTGTGTAGGAATTAGGGACAAATACCAGATAAATCCTTATTACAGCAGAAGACATGTATCTTGGCTTCTCGATAGCGGCTAAGCACTGGTTTAGGGTCATGGTGATATTCCTTTATTGCACACCAAGAATCTCCCTTTACAGCTCAGAGTAATCTTTTGGTGTTTTCTCCACTGTCTGAGAATCATTTTCCCCTACAGAATCATTTACTTACCCAGGGATTAACGCTAATTGCTATTTTTGCCTGAATTTTACATTTGCAAACTCAGGGCTGCGTGTGTGTGTTTTCCTAATTAACCAATATTTTGATAATAAAGCCTTAACATTTTTGGTGTCCTGTCTCTGTTGTGGTACCATCTTTAAGTCTAGGGTTGGTACCTTATTTGTATTCTCCTTTCAGTCTTTCTTGCAGAAATGTTCCTGCTAGATTTTATGTTCCTTCCTTTTGTGGCCTGGACAGCAGTGCTTTGTCATTAATGTATTATCTAAGAAGTCAGTTGCTATTTGCTTTGGTTATTTTAATAGGCCCTGGACTGTTTCACAGCAATGCTTTCTAAGCAGACGAGCAAACTGAAAATGGCAGAAGTCATTGGAGGCAAACTGAACATTTCCAAGAAAAAGGTATGTAGTGCTATTTCTACTTCCCTCTTGAAAGGAAGTTGGGTTATTTAGCTTACTTGCTGGTCTGTGGCCCTTACCTAAAAAAGCTTTTGCAAAGTTGGTAGTTTCATTGCTGCCTCTCATGGACATAAAACTCATTCTGTCTCTTGGATAAGTAGTTCTCCCTGTGATCCGGATTCTTAAAGTGAGCTGCCTTGTGTTCTTTCTCACACGTGTACCTTATTTTCCAGTGTTGAAGGAGCATGTTATTATGTAGGTTCTGGATTCAGGACGGGAACGATGTCTTAGCAAATATTTTAATAAGCCTTCACATTTCCAAAGCTTCAGTTCAGTTTGGTCGCTTAGTCGTGTCCGACTCTTTGTGACCCCACGGACTGCAGCACACCAGGCTTCCCTGTCCATCACCAACTCCCAGAGCTTGCTCAAACGCATGTCCATCGAGTCAGTGATGCCATCCAATCATCTCATCCTCTGTCGTCCCCTTCTCCTCCCACTTTCAGTCTTTCCCAGCATCAGGGTCTTTTCTAGTGAGTCAGTTCTTCGCATCAGGTGCCCAAAGTATTGGAGTTTCAGCTTCAGCCTCAGTCCTTCCAGTGAATGTTCAGGACTGATTTCCTTTAGGATGGACTGGTTGGATCTCCTTGCTATTGAAGGGACTCTCAAGAGTCTTGTCCAACACCACAGTTCAAAAGCATCATTTCTTTGGTGCTCAGCTTTCTTTATAGTCCAACTCTCACACCCATACATGATTACTGGAAAAACCATAGCTTTGACTAGACAGACCTTTGTTAGCAAAGTAGTGTCTCAGCTTATTAATATGCTGTCTAGGTTGATAATAGCTTTTCTTCCAAGGAGCAAACGTTTTTTAATTTCATGGCTGTAGTCACCATCTGCAGTCATTTTAGATCCCCCAGAAATACAGTCTGTCACTGTTTCCATTGTTTCCATCTGTTTACGATGAAGTGATTTGACCAGATGCCATGACCTTAGTTTTTTGAATGTTGAGTTTTAAGCCAGCTTTTTCACTCTCCTCTTTTCACTTTCATCAAGAGGCTCTTTAGTTCTTCGCTTTCTGCCATAAAGGTGGTGTCGTCTGCATATCTGAGGTTATTGATATTTCTGCCAGCAATCTTGATTCCAGCTTGTGCTTCATCCAGCCCAGCATTTCGCAAGATGTACTCTGTATGTAAGTTAAATAAATAGGGTGACAATATGCAGCCTTGACGTACTCCTTTCCCAATTTGGAACCAGTCTGTTGTTCCATGTCCAGTTCTAACTGTTGCTTCTTGACCTGCATACAGATATCTTAGGAGGCAGGTCAGGTGGTCTGGTATTCCCATCTCTTGAAGAATTTTTCAGTTTGTTGTGAAGAAAACATAGCTGAAGAAAAATTACTTTGATTTTTTTTAGAAATATCTTTTAAGAGTATAGCTTTTCTTGACTGTTCACTTTATGTAGGTAGATAGAGGCTTATTTGAATGAATAAATTGTAGTGTTAGGGAACATTCATAATCAGTGTTTTTAAAAACAGAAACTTGGAAAATATTTTAAAATTAAATGCTAACTTGCCTATCTAGGAAGCCAAAAGTGCTTCTAGAGGGATCACAGTAAGCCTCATGATTTAAGTGTTTGAAGAGTATGCAGAATTTTGCTCAGGTAAATCTTTTCCCCTCCCATAGGCAGAATTCTTCTGTCAACTTTACAAACCAGAAATTGTGATCAACGAGCTTGATGTTCAAGTGGGTCGAGTGCGGCTTCTACGAAAACAAAGCGAAGCTGTCCACATACAGAGGTAATCAGGGTTCCAAGCTGAGCTGAGCACTGTGGGGTCATTGGGAACTTGGTGCAAGGAGCATTTAGTCCTGACCCTTTTCTCTGAGTAAAACACGTGTCTGAACTGTGATCTCTCCAGTGTACTAGACTGGTAAGGAGAAGTGATTTCCCAAAATGTGTCCTGTGAAACTGGATATTAGGAAGTGGAGGGTGGTAATGAGGGTCCTTAGAGATTTGGGACTAGCAAAGATGTGTCTTTGATTTTATTCATTGTAACGTATTTATTTAGTGAAGTAAGCATCACTTGGAAGGCAGGCTTGGTCCTAACATTAGTCTTTTAATTCCTTGAAGGCTGGAATTGTATAAGTTTCTGAGATCTAGTTACCATTTACTAAATATTTGCTGTATTCCTAACATTGTGCTCAGTGCTGTTTTGCATGTTTTTGCATGTGGTTATAGTAATCCTATGAATTAATGTGTTTGTTAGTGCCCTAGGACTCTCCTCACAAATTAACCATAAACTTGATTCATGTATGCATGCATGCTAAGTCACTTTAGTCGTGTCCGACTCTTTTCAACCCCTTGGACTGTAGCCTGCCAGGCTCCTCTATCCATGGGGGTTCTCCAGGCAAGAACTCTGGAGTTGGTTGCCATTTCCTTCTCCAGGTAATCTTCCCGACCCAGGGACCAAACCTGGGTCTCTTGTGTCTCCTGCTTTGACATGTGTGTTCTGTACCACTAGGCCCATAAACTTGATGGTTTGCCATAAGCATTTCTTCTCAGTTCTGGAGTCTGGAAGGCTGAAATCCAGGTGCTGGCAGGGCCACGTTCCCTCTGAAGGCTCTGATGGTCTCACTAGTCCTTGGTGTTCCTTACCTCGTAGCTGCTTCAGTGCAGTCTCTGACCCCATTGTCTTATGGTCTTCTTCCCTGTGTGTCTTTTTTGTGTCTCTAAATTTCTCTTTCTGTATGAGAACACAGGCCATTGGATTTAAGACCAACCCTTAAGTCTAATACAATATGATTTTTATCTTATTATTCCTGTAAAGACCTTTTTCCCAAATAAGGTAACATTCACAGGTCCTGGGTGGACATGAATTTGTGGGGACTTACTGCAACTAGTAAGTGTTGTTGTCCAGATTGTACAGGTTAGGAAACCAAGGCTAAGAGAGGATAAGTAATTTGCCAAAGATAACACAGGTAGTGCAGATGTTTTATCTTGTCGACGTTTTGAATTTCTAGAGCCTAGTGAAGTACTGGGTATGCAAATGCTCCATATTTATAGAATGAATTCTGCAGTTCTTATGTTGTCCGCTATCCCATGCAATGTGAAGACAGTCCCTTCTCGAGTTGTCTTGCTTGTCGAGTCTGGTTCCTTAGAACAGCGCTGAGAGACGCTCACAGCTTGCCTCTCCAGCTGCTTACGTGCTTTCACCTCCCCAGGGAGAAGTTCGCCTTTGCTGCTGTGAGGCCATCCTCTGTCCTGATCGAGCAGCTCGCGGTGTGTGTCAGCAAAGGGGAGCCTGTGTTGCTGGTGGGAGAAACTGGAACTGGCAAAACCTCCACAGTCCAGTATTTGGCTCACATTACAGGTAACTCCTGGAGGGGATGCACTCTGCCCTAGACAATAGACATTTCATTTCATACCGACTGCCTTTTTAAAACTAAGAGTCCAAAGAATATTGGAACTTAAAAAAGTGCCACAGCTCTATTTCCCCTGGAGATAAGCACTGGAATCTTTTTCCTTGGAAACAATGTAATCTCTCCCCCTGGAAATAACTACTATTAACATGTTGGTATTAATTTTTTTTTCAGTTCTAATCTATGGCCTGCACATACATAGTGCTTTGGTTTTGTTTTGAAACAGATGAGATCCTTCCCTGTGTTGTGTTTAGTTAAGTACATTGATCATCTTTTAAAACAGAACTGCCTCGTTCCTGTTCTGATGTCTAAATTAGTATTTCACACTAGATATTTATTTAGTTCTAATTCATAGACATTGACTTACTGAAGGATTTTTTTGTTGTTGTTTTCAGTTACCTGATGCTAGAGCAGTAAATCTTTCATTCTCTCTGGGTTAGGTTAAAATTTTGAACAGTCAAGATTCTGAAAATAAAATGAGGGGTCAGAGGAAGTGCACATTAAAAGATTTGCCCATGCCTGTGTTCGCACATCCTTAAGGATCACAGTGGATATTGTCAGTCTTTACATTTTTCAGAACAGCTCTTTATACCCTTTTTTTCTTAAAGGCCACCATTTGAGAGTTGTCAATATGAATCAGCAAAGTGACACTGCAGATTTGCTGGGAGGGTAAGTATGGCTTTAAATCTTTTTCTTGTTATTTTGTGTCCACTGCTTGAGGTAAGAAACACTTCTTTCCTATTAAGCTCAATACTAACCTTGGAAGAATGTTCAACGACTTGCCCCCTGTGCGTACCCCAGCAGGATATTTATTAGGGTTTGGAGATCAACCCTGGGATTTCTTTGGAAGGAATGATGCTAAAGCTGAAACTCCAGTACTTTGGCCACCTTATGCGAAGAGTTGACTCATTGGAAAAGACTCTGATGCTGGGAGGGATTGGGGGCAGGAGGAGAAGGGGACGACCGAGGATGAGATGGCTAGATGGCATCACGGACTCGATGGACGTGAGTCTGAGTGAACTCCAAGAGATGGTGATGAACAGGGAGGCCTGGTGTGCTGCAATTCATGGGGTCGCAAAGAGTCGGACACGACTGAGCTACTGAACTGAACTGAACTGAAGGGACTCTTGGGTATGTAGATGTTTCTCTTCATTTTAAAGAGTTTTTGAGGTTCTTGCTCTCAGAGATCCTGCTGAGGGTGTGGGGTGGAGGCTGGAATATAAAGGCGAGTATGCAGTCAACTGTGGATCACAACAAACTGTGGAAAATTTTTAAAGAGATGGAAATACCAGACCACCTGACCTGCCTCCTGAGAAATCTGTATGCAGGTCAAGAAGTAACAGTTAGAATTGGACATGAAACAACAAACTGGTTCCAAATCAGGAAAGGAGTACATCAAAGCTGCATATTGTCACCCTGCTTATTTAACCTATATGCAGAGTACATCATTGGAAATGCTGGGCTGGAAGAAGTGCAACCTGGAATCAAGATTGCCGGGAGAAATATCAATAACCTCAGATAATGCAGATGACACCACCCTTATGGCAGAAAGCGAAGAAGAACTAAAGAGCCTCTTGATGAAAGTGAAAGAGGAGAGTGAAAAAATTGGCTTAAAACTCAGCATTCAGAAAGCTAAGATCATGGTATCAGGTCACATCACTTCATCGCAAATAGATAGGAAACAATGGAAACAGTGACAGACTTTATTTTTTGGGGCTCCAAAATGACTGCAGATGGTGACTGCAGCCATGAAATTAAAAACCGCTTACTCCTTGGAAGAAAAGTTATGACCATATGACAGCATATCAATAAGCAGAGATTGAGAGAGATTGTCTAGTCAAAGTTGTGGTTTTTCCAGTAGACATGTATGGATGTGAGAATTGGACTGTAAAGAAAGCTGAGCACCAAAGAAATGATGCTTTTGAACTGTAGTGTTGGAGAAGACTTTGGAGAGTCTCTTGAACAGCAAGGAGATCCAGCCAGTCCATCCTAAAGGAAATCAGTCCTGAATATTCATTGGAAGGACTGAGGCTGAAGCTGAAACTCCAAAACTTTGTCTACCTGATGCAAAGAACTAACTTATTTGAAAAGACCCTGATGCTGGGAAAGATTGAAAGCGGGAGGAGAAAGGAATGACAGAGGATGAGATGATTGGATGGCATCACTGACTCGATGGACATGAGTTTGAGCAAGCTCGGGGAGTTGGTAATGGACAGGGAAGCCTGTTGTGCTGTAGTCCATGGGGTCGCAAAGAGTCCGACAAGACTAAGCAACTGAACTGAATGCAGTTAAGTAATATTTTTCTGAAGAGTATGTTCTTGAGTTATGCTGCCTTCAAGCGAGACTCTCCTGCAATTTGTTTATCTTTGAAAGGTTAAGTAGCCTCTACTTGGTTAAATGGAACTTCACTGTAGTCAATTAAATGCCCTTCTTCCTTTTGATGTTTTTGAATATGTTAGTCTTTGAACAATTTTAATATTTGCTGAAGACTGTAAAACTGATAGATGCTATTGGCATACCTTATGTTGAATGATACTAGGATCTGTCCCATTACTTCTAAACAGTTGCTTGCACAAATCCTTAAAAGCATAGAACAATAGAAGTTATTCTTTTTCGCTTTATGGTATCTACGAGAAGCTCTTTATTTACTCTTTTTTTTTTTTAAGGGCACTTTATTACTGTAGCATTATTTTTACTTTTGCTCTTTCCAGTCTCTATCCCTTCCTGCTCTTGGTGGAGTGCTAGTGTGGAATCCTGCTTCCTTTTGTGCTTCTCATTTTCTTACCGTCTGAGCCCTTAAATTCTGCTCTACACATACCTTGACGATGTATTTTACATTTCTATACTGTCTTAAAAATCTGTCAGCTGAGACTTAACCTCTCTTACTCCAGTTCTTCTTTCCCTCTGTTTTTCCTCAGTGGTCTTTTCTACTTTGCTTTTATATTACTTCTGTTCAGTTAATTGACAGTCTCCCCTTTCCCTCATTGTGGTACTTGCAGTGTGTTCTTGGTAATAAATGGAATTTGTTATTTAACTAGAATGTCTGTTGTTGTTATTTAGTTGCTCAGTAGTGTCCAACTCTTAGCAACCCCCTGGACTGTCACCCGCCAGGATCCTCTGTCCATGAGATTTTCTAGGCAGGAATACCGGAGTGGGTTGCCACTTCCTTCCCCAAATGTGTCTGTATTACTGTCTATTTCTACTCTGTATTCTATAATGCTCTACAGTTAAGTATAGCTAACACAGATGGCATTGTTCTTATACTAATTGAACATAGGTTGTATCAGTCTCATTTAAGAATTTTTAGTGTTGTATCAGCCATTGCAAATAGTGTTTTCTTTTTTAATTCCCTTCTTTTTTAAATGCAAGTGGTTTTAAATGTAGGGAGTACACATTGTGCCCTGATGCAATTGATAATACAAAAGGTTGAAATCAAAATGTGGTAACTGGAATTTTATTTTTGGTGCTAACTTAATAGGTTAGCATCAGTAATCAAAAGAAAACTTAGATACAGTTCAGTTTTTGTATGGCTGGAAGTATGCCTTATCTTCTGTCCTTTTGTATTACTGACAAATGGTATGTAAATCACATCTTTTAATATATATCTTAGATGTGTGAATGACTGCTTAAGAGTCTTTGTGTATAAAATTTGAAGAACAAAAATGATTTTATTAATTAAAAGGCAAGGATATGGAAGACAAAGGAGTGGGTAGGGAGAAGGGGTATAGAAACCTCATAGTTCTATTTTTTGGAATGTGTGGTTAGTTTTATCTAACTATGAAACTGGTTTTATGTTTTGTATTAATTTGTTAATTAAACATTTTTGCATTTATCAAATACTATTCTGAAAGATAAAAGAAATTTATAGTCCTAATTAGTCTGCCTTGCAAATCTGGATTCTTTTGATTGGTTTTTTGAGAAGTTATAATTAAGGATAAATAGATTTTGTAAGAGTAAGGCCTTCAAGGCCATCAGGCACTTGAGCTGCATTTCTGCAGATTGCCTTGTGAGTTTTGTTTGCATATGTACCCACTTATTTTTTTGATTAACGTCAGTGTGGTATATCTTTCCCCTCACTTTTAACTCGTTTTTGTCCTTCTATTTAAAGTAGATTCTGGTAAATGGCACGTAGACCTACAGATTATCTGAGAGTAGGAAAGTCAACCAAATCCCAACAGCACTGGGTTGAGAGAGCTTATGGTACTCTTTAGAAAAGAATGGATGATACAGAGGACTTAGATGAAGCAGATAAAACCATTCCAGAAAATGAAAGTCTGCACTAAATGGAAAAACACAGAACACAGGTTCACAGTGCTAGAAATGGGGTTGGGAGGGGCAGCCTCTGAAGGAGAAACAGGTTTACAGAGACAGGGAAGGGTCCTTGGAGAAGTCAACAGTGATGGAAAGGAGAAATGAGAGGAAAATTAAAGATCTTACAGAAATAGAAATAAATTGGCCAACCCGCATTCTCCTCTAAGCCCCCAAGGAAGCATCATCCATGAAGGAAATGGCACAGGAGACAGCAGGGCGCAGGTGCCTGTTCTCAGACTCAGAATCCTGACCCCCAGTGCGGGGAAGCGTTTGTCTTCTCAGGTGCTCGTCACGTGCTGTGTCATGTTTCTTTTGCGCTTGATGTTCTTTCATGTATGCTCATTTTGGAGTGTCATTTTCTTCTGTTCTAGTCATTTTCAAGTGAGCTCTTGTTTGTGGTCTCCATGTATCATGTATGTGACAGGTAGACCCTGAGTCTATGAGGGCCAGGTGGTCTAGGCCTCCTTCTCTTGGCCTTCAGGCTGCTCCTGAGGCGTCCTTTCAAAAGATGCCTTGGAAACTAGTCTCAGTTCATAGTTGGATTCATCACTTCACCCTGTGACAGGTTGGTTTCCATTGAATGTTTTTGTTAGTTTATTTTTATTTTCAGCAAGCTGCATAATATGTATGTTCATTTTCGCCATCATTTGAAGCATTTATTGACTTAACCGGCCAATATGCCTTCAATTTTTTTAATGAACAAGCTTTTTTCTTAAGGAGCCCAGACTAATTTGAAATATAAAGCCATTTCTTTCATGAATTCAGTTCACTGAGCTAGTTACTAGTTGCAATAATTGTAACAGGTTGCTCTTCAATGGCATTCCTGTGCCAGGCACTCTTTTGAGTTTTTACCTATTCACTCACTTAGCGGTCTTAACAACCTGTTCATTATTCCCATTTACACACAAGGGACCTGAGGCTCACAAGGATTAAGTGCCTTGTTCAAAGTAATGGCTAGTCTGTGACTTAAACCCAGCTGTCTGCCTGAGCATCTACCTTCTTAATCATTACTCTGCTGCCTCAGTTAGCTTTGGATCCCATTTATTCCCTCATCTTTAAGGCTAGCTATTTTATTTAAATAGCATTTGTATTTTGCTTAATTTCTCAACATTCCACTGTTGACATTCTGGCTTATCGTCCTCTGCCTAGTCCAGCGTAGGGCTTTCATCTTTCCTTCTCCTCCTGCCTCTCTTCCATTTGGTAGATGAATGTGATTCTGTGATAGTGTGATCAGATTACATCACTCTCTTCCTCACTGACTTCAGTCCGACTCTCCAGGGCACTTCTCTCTCTCCTTCCTTCAGCTCTGCTGCCTTGCCAACCACACTGCCCTCCTTGTTTCTGTTTCCTCTGTCACCTGCCCTGCCACCCAGGGGTATTTACTTAGCCAAACCCTTTCTTGTTTGATTGCCTTCAAATTCCCATCTTTAACCCAACCTCCTCTGACCGTCACAGCTAAAGTACTAAAATTATTCTTTCACCCCCTCTGCTTTCATTTTATCTACTGGCACACCAGTTTTTACTTGATATTTTATACTAGTAGGTATCTTCCTCTATTGTCTTTTTGGTTAAATTGTAAGCTCCTGAGGGGCAAGAGCTGGTGGGTCTTGTTTACTCAGTGCTGAACCCTAGAGGTGCTCAGTAAATCTTAGTGGAATGAATGGAGTAAAGGAATGTTTTTACTAATTAATGGGTCAGTGCTTACTGGGAAGCGAAGTTAAGTTTGTGAAGTTCTCATACTTGCTCTGAAATCAGACTCTTCCATGTAGATGCTCAGTTTCAGGGCAGTGGGTTCGCTTGTCTCATTGTTCCTCTCCAAGCCAGTGAGTAAATAGTATCCATGATTCTCCAGTTGTACTTGCTTGTTTTGAAACATTTTGATACTGTTTCAGTTCTCAAATTATATTTCTTGGAAACAAGATTGAGGTTATCATCCTTGAATTGTAGTA
The DNA here is from genome assembly GCA_006410675.1 of Oreotragus oreotragus. NCBI lineage: Eukaryota > Metazoa > Chordata > Mammalia > Artiodactyla > Bovidae > Oreotragus > Oreotragus oreotragus. The sequence goes on from SJYX01016022.1 coordinate 576,887, forward strand.
TTTAGTACCCTAGGCTGAAGAAAATTGTACCCTTGATCTTGTCTAATCTTCCAGAATGATTAGGGCTGCTTGGGCAACTTACCTTAAATCTAGCCAGAGCAGTGTTTCTTGACTCTTATTAACCTCTCCCCACCCCCAGTAGTAAATTAAATTTTAATTTAAATGAATTAATTCCCTAATTCCCCAACCAGAAAAATAAAATACTAAGAAATAAAAGAGAATCTTAATACTCATAAATAAATAGTTGAGCCTTGGAGGGTCACAAACCACTGCAACATCTAAAAGAAAAAATTTTTTTTTACTGTCCCCCTCCCCCAATTTTTAATCTCTTTGAGAGCAGTCTCTTCCTCCACTCCACTATTGACAAGGCATGATGTTAAGGTAAGTATAAGATGCTTAAGTAAATCAATTTCAGATATTATATTTTTTCCTAAAATAACTCAAAAACATTTTGGTCACTCTTAATAAAATATGGTTTATCATTAAATATCAGTTCAGTTCAGTCGCTCAGTCGTGTCCGACTCTTTGCGACCCCATGAATTGCAGCACGCCAGGCCTCCCTGTCCATCACCATCTCCCGGAGTTCACTCAGACTCAGGTCCATCGAGTCCGTGATGCCATCCAGCCATCTCATCCTCGGTGGTCCCCTTCTCCTCCTGCCCCCAATCCCTCCCAGCATCAGAGTCTTTTCCAATGAGTCAACTCTTCGCGTGAGGTGGCCAAAGTACTGGAGTTTCAGCTTTAGCATCAGTCCTTCCATGATGATTATTTGAATGTGTTAGTAAAATAAATGACATGCCTCTCACTATCCAGTTTGGAATTTCAAATTTTTTCATAATTTGGTTATCTAATGATTACCTTTAACGTAGACCCTTCAAACACATGGGGGAAAAATAGATCATAATTTAAAAATTTAACATAGATTTTAAGTATTTTGCTATTGTTTCTGATTTTGATGTAGAAGAAATCTTATACCTATTCCTGTTTTCTTAGGTATACTTCCCAGTTTCTGTTAGCTTCAGAAGTTTGTGAATCACATATCTGCCTTTTGTTTCAGTTACAAGCCAGTGGACCATAAGCTTATTTGGCTGCCTTTACGGGAGGCATTTGAAGAACTCTTTGTTCAGACATTTTCAAAGAAGCAAAACTTTACGTTCTTGGGACACATTCAGACATGTTATAGGAAGAAACGGTGGCAAGATCTCCTGAAATTAATGCAGCATGTGCACAAGTCAGCTGTCAACAAGGATGGGACAGAGGGTGAGACTGGTAGGTGACAGCCCAGGCTGCTAGTGGGAGGCTATGGCTGGAGTCTAACAAGCAGAATTAGGAGAAGAGTTTGGGGCAGAATGATGCAATGCAAATTAGGGAATTGCTGGGACTTAGGGCAAACATGACTAATTCTGAAGTATTGTTGCTCCTGGGATTCAGCAAGATTTCTATAAAAGTCAGTGGTTGGTGGTGTTGATGTACAAGTACCACTTAGTGGTCAGTAAGTCACGTATGCTTAGAAGAAGAGGTTATTTCCAGAAAACTGAATTCCACAGTGAATGGGGCTTTTGGTGGCTTAGTCTCTACTTTCTCATCTATAAAGTGGGAATAGTGAGAATAAATGAGTTATCTCATGCATATGCATATAAATGAACTGGCTAGTATAGTGGCTGCATATGGTTGGCACTGTGTAAACATTTGGACTTAATTTATTACACTTCTAAGATGTGATTTTTGTGTGTGTTTTGTTAATTATGTGGTGTTTTAAGTTATATATATTATGACACAAAATGTATTTTTAATTCTTGGCTTTATTCTTCCCTAGGGTCACTGCTAAAAGAGAAGTGGGAAGCATTTGGTCTTAGACTCAACCGTGCCCAACAACAGATGAAAATGACTGAGAATGCCCTATTGTTTGCATTTGTAGAGGTATTTTGCTCTGATTGTTTAGGCTAAGGGAATGTTGATTTGATGCAAAGTGCAAGGTAAAGAGGCTACTGTTCTGTCTTCTCATGTTGACATTTTAGGGCTTGTTGTTTAGAACAGTAAACACTTATTGAAAAAATTCTTTGGGGAGGTGTTAAATGTCTCTCTATAGATGTGATAAAGTCTTTTTTGTATAATTTAGGGTTTCAATTAATTTTGGCCGTGCTGGACCTTCAGGCTGCCCGGGCTCTTCTCGAGCTGCAGCGATGCGGGCTCTTCTCTAGCTCTTCTCGAGCTGCAGCGATGCGGGCTCCTCATTGCGGTGGCCTCTCTCGCTGTGGAGCACAAGCTCTCGCTGCAGGGCCTCAGTTGCTGTGGCTCCCAGGCTCTGGCGCGCAGGCTCAGTACTTGCGGTGCAAGGGCTTAGCTGCTCCGTGGCATGTGGGATCTTCCCGGGTCAGGGATCAAGCCCGTGTCTCCTGCATTGGCAGGCGGACTCCTCCACAGAGCCCCCAGGGAAGCCCAGAATTGTAGTGTTCACGAGCACGGTCATTACTGTTTTGTAAGATGCAGTTGAGGATAAATTGTGAATTTTTTATTGTTTTGTAGCTGTGTTTGTGGGTGGGAGGTGGATTTGGATCCATTCATGTGGGGCTACATTTTTTATTCCAGTGCATGAGTAGTTGTACTGTTTTCTGTCCTGTGACCTTGCAGGATCAGTGTAATTGAATATTTGTGACTTAAGTTTGTTTTATGTTTTTATTAAAGAAAATCGTGATAGTCTTCAGACCTCTAACCCTAAGTGTGATGCAAGAATCTTACCTGAGATGATGTCTTAATGAGAGAGAGGTCCCTCAACCATATATCTGTTGTTGTGGAGAATTTAGGCATCAGTACTTCATCTTATTATAATTGTTTTTTAAAATAACCAATGAAATTATCAAGTGCTGTCAAAATAGGGTTTATTCCTATTTCCTGACTTGGCATCACACTGAAGTTCCATACATTTGGTCTTTTTTTTTTTTTTTTTTTTTTTACTTATAGAAGATTCTTCATTAGGATCACCGTGAAAGCAAAAGTATAAAGCACTTAAATAACACTGAAACAGTTCAGTTTCTGATATGTCAGTTGAATGGATTATAAGGTTTATTTTTCAGTGCTTTTGAAAATAGAACTTCAAGAGATAAAATCAGGAGGAGAGGTTCATTTTGACATTCTTCAGAAGCGGTGAAGGCTCTGTATTACAACTGCTGCACACTCTTGGTCATTTATCTTTTCTTGGTGTACTTACTTATAGCCTCAGCCTGTGTTTATTTTGGTTGTTTTTAGTAGCCATTTGGATGCTTTTAAACATCTGAATACATTGTAGGTTTTTATTTACCTCACCACCCATATAATGCAGTGGTCTAGTTTATTGCATCTCACTCTTAGGCTCAAAGATATTTCTTTGACCTCTTTGGACATTTGAAAAAAAGTTAACTTGCCCTTAGCTCTGGCAGCCAGTTGGCACCATTGGCATCAAGGCATAAGCTCCTCAGGCAGGAGCAGTTTGCCCCTGCCTCTGCTCTAACCCTGCTCTCATAACTGCTGTTGGTAAGTGTGTCTGCATCTGAAATGGATCCCTGACATTTGATTTCATCTTCTAGGGTACATTAGCTCAGGCGGTGAAGAGAGGAGAGTGGATTTTGTTGGATGAGATTAACCTGGCTGCTCCAGAAACTTTAGAATGTCTGAGTGGTTTGCTTGAAGGCTCCTCTGGCTCCCTGGTGCTGCTGGATCGAGGAGACACAGGTAGCTCTTGATCCTCCTGGGGCTGGACTTGACGCGAGGCTTTTTGACCTCTTTAAAGTAATAGTCTTTCAGTTAGGCAGATTGCATGGGCCTCTCAGTGTGATTTATTTATTCTGTAGATAGTAATTTTATGCAGAGTCTTACTGTTAGGTGTTACAGGAATGAAAAAAATAAAATAATTTGTCAAAGTATTTGGATAGTGGGTAATAAAGCATGCTCACTCAGTGACAGAATATACACTGGTGAATAGGTGATGAAACATAAATAGCATGGGCAACCACATAAGAGATGGTGGAATGGCAGCTTAAAATTAGGTTGTGTACATAGATCTGGAACCTGACCTCAGTGGGGTTTCACCAAAGGCAGAGATGGTTGAGCAGCCAGTAGTACCACCCTTGCTGAGCCTTGAGACAGAGTGATTCCCCTGGGGGCTCAGTGGAGTTAGTCTTCCCTCATCACTTACTGTTACAAGTTATTGAGAAGTTATAGTTTTCTTTTAACAGAACCACTGGTTCGTCACCCCGACTTCCGTTTGTTTGCATGTATGAATCCAGCAACTGATGTAGGCAAAAGAAATCTCCCACCAGGAATAAGAAACAGGTAAGGGGATATGGCCTGGTACCTGTAGACAGTTTTAAAATTAAGTTCTCTTGATTTATTGATTGGTAGTAGTAATATAATCAACCCTCATAACAATGCTTGAAATTTCTTGACGGCTGATAGAGGAATCTTATTTGTCATTTTTTCTTTCTATAGGTGGTAGGAATACAGAAAACTCCAGAACACTAGGGAATTTTTTCCTTTGGGTTGTTAATTTGACATTTAATGTTAGTTGATCCATTTGATGACTCATGGATATTGTTGCAGACAAAAATCTTTCCTTCTTCAGATAGCCCTTTGGCTATTAGAAAACCTTCATATAAGGAAATAACAGTATCTCATGTAACAACATAAGTGCATCTTACGATGAGTCCTTTTGGATCAGGCTAATGATTTGTAAAAGGACATTAAGTTTTAGTTTTCATCTTTAAACACTGAGTCACAGGGGAAAGATTTTTATGTATGTAGCATTGGGAAAAGATATATGAGCTTGTTTGTTATTAGTAACCTGTTGAATCTGAGTTTTAAAATAGTGTTAAAACTTTATTAAATCTCTTCCCACATAATAAAATAATAATGAAAACTTGGGCACATTTTAGCAAACATGAGTTGTATTTTCCTTTGCTACAGCTATTAATTTTTGGCTTTGAGGGGACTTTGTTGTTGTTGTTGTTGTTGTACTTTTTGTCAACAACAACAAAGTCCCCTCAACACATTGTCATCAAGAACACATTCTGAGGTTAAGAATAATAAGGATGTGTGTTCAGTCACTCAGTCATGTCCAACTCTTTTGCAAGCCCATGGACTGTAGCCCGCCAGGTTCCTCTGCCCGTGGAATTTCCCAGGCAAGAATACCGTAGTGGGGTTGCTATTTCCTGCTCCAGGGGATCTTCCCAACACAGGGATCAAACTTGCATCTCCTGTTTCTCCTGCATTGGCAAGCGGATTCTTTATCACTGTGCCACCTGGGAAGCCCGAGAGTGAGGAAGAGTAAGCCTTATTTTTGTAACTGTTTTTGCAAGGGCTGTTTGATTTTTGTCTCACAGTAGTAGTAGTTATAGTGTAGATTTTGGGTAACAGTTACGTTATTTTCTATTTTGTTATGATCAATCTGTATCCCAAGTTGAAAGGCTTTCCTAATTCATATTACAAGTGGGTAAAATGAGTTGACATAACTTTTGTCTTGTGTTTTTCTTTGTTAAGATTGATGTATTAGCTTCCTCAATATGGCAATAATGGAATAATTGTCTTACAGGTTCACAGAACTTTATGTAGAAGAATTAGAAAGTAAAGAAGACTTACAGATTCTTATTGTGGATTATCTGAAAGGCTTGAGTGTGAATAAGAACACAGTGCAAGGAATCATAACGTGCGTTCTCTCTGGTTTCTCTTTATAAACTTTTCCTCTGAACAGAAAAATGTGTCTCATGCATATAAATTTTCTTCTTTTGCTTCTAACAAGAGAAGACTGATGGAAGGATTATTTAGACTGTATTTTTAAAGCTGGAAACTATGGACTTCCTTGGATTTTCCTAAAGAAGTTATTGAGTTGGCCAAAAAGTTCATTTGGGTATTTCTGTTAGATGGTAGAGAAAAACTCAAACTTTTTGGCCAACGTAGTACATACAGAGCTTATAAATCGCTGCCTGTGAAAATATGTAACAGATAATACTCTCCTAATTACTTCTGTATTCACAGCTGAGAGTTTTGAGTCCTTGGAGGATTCAAATTCTTTGAGGAGATCTAAATAGTATTTTGATTTGCCTTGGTGAAATCCTTTGTGCAGTGTGCATGTTAGCCATAGAAGTGGGCAAAGCTTGATATGATTGATTGGGTCTGATTTGGAATTAATAGGGCTTAGCTGAATGATCTATAGAGTGGTGGTATGGCTTGGTGCTTTTGAGTCTCGTTCCTCTTTTTTGCATGCCCTTTGGAGAGGGTAAGTCTTTGTATCAGACACCCTGGATTCTAGTGCTGGCTCTGTCAAACTAATTCTGTCATCTGGGGCATGTCACTTAATTTTCTCTGTGTCCTCTAAAATGAAACATACATTACGTGAAGGTTTTGAGATTAGATCATGTTAGTGTGTTTTACTTTGCTTTTTGTGCTTTGTTCCTTTTTTTTTTTTTTTAAATACAAATAGTTATTGAGTTGCTTAGATGCTAGAAGTACAGCTATAAATAACACAGAATCTTTGTTCTTTTCATGGAGCTTTAATTCTGCAGGTGAAGATAACTGATAAAGAGAGATGTACTGTTATTATTTTTGATTGTGATAAGTGAAGAAAAATAACACATAAAATGTCAGTTAGAAAATAAGACGTGGAGCCCTGTTTTAAATAGATTCGTCAAGGAAACATTTGTCAAAGGGCTTTGGAATGGTTTATCACACCACATTTTAAAATCTGAGTTTTGTTAGCCAAGAAATAGTACAGATATTCAGAAAGCTGGGGATAAAGCAGTGTGGCTCTTAAAGTGCTGATAGTACAAGAGGTTCATGTTCCATATATAAAAACTCACACTGGAATGTAGATTCTTTCTACAAAAGAAAGGATATCTAGCTAGATTGAAAAGAGGCAAGCCAGATCCCATTTGGGCAAGAACCTGAGTTTTATCTCTGACACACACTTGGTTACAATTGATTTTGTGGTCTCTGCTTATGAATTATCATGAATTTTTGAGTTTTGCATTTGATGTTTCCATCTGAAATTTCTTCCATCTTGTCATCTTCCGAACTTCTAAAGTGTGTGAAAATGAAAATAGACATGGTCACCGATTATGTCTTTTTACGACTTTGTCATTGTTGGCTATAGCCATATTTGTAGACTTTAAAAAACACCATGACTTTTGTTTTCTATGTGCTTGGCCATCACCACTAGAGTTTATACATGGATTTCACCTGACTCTCATATTAAAGCCAACTCTGGAACCCTGTGTTAGGATTCAAAAGATTCTTGCTAAGTACCTCTTAAATCTCCCTGTCTTTTCCTTAAGAGTCAGAGATTTCTCACCTCTCCTCTTTCCATCCAGAAGGAAACTGATCCATCTTCATTTTATTATTTTTGATGGCAAATTTTATGTAAGCTTGGCCACTTAATCTATAAAAATGACTCTTGGCCCTTCTGTAGAAGAAACAGGAACAACAGCAAAATAATAACACTCACTGGTTACTGAAATAAATCTGAGCTGCATTCTCTTTGTAGCTTCTACACCGCTGTGAGGAAAGAGTCTGGAACAAAATTGGTAGACGGGACAGGCCACAGACCTCACTACAGCCTTCGGACTCTGTGTAGGGCCCTGCGATTTGCAGCTTCCAATCCGTGTGGCAACATACAGCGGTCGCTCTATGAGGTCTGTGTACAGTCTGTGTGGCGGGGAGCTTGGAGGGTGGGCGTGCCCTGGGGAGGGAGGCATGGGGATGCAGGTGCCTGCTCTATGTGTGCTTCAGTCAGACTAGCCCAGGATGTTTCATCTTGGAACTCTCACCTAACCATCCGCCTCTTTCTACCGTTGTAACACATGTAAAAGTTGTTCTGTGCACCAGCACCACTCGAGAGGTTGAACTGTGTTCTTGGAATAAGCCGGCCTCTTATTACAGAAGGATAACTACTGTTGTGTATATTTGTGTTTTTTTCTAGGGCTTTTGTTTGGGTTTCTTAACACAACTTGACAGGGCATCACACCCAGTGGTTCAGAAGCTCATTTGTCAACACATTGTCTCTGGCAACATAAAAAGTCTGCTGAAGCAGGTAGGTTCTGTTTCAGTCTTTTTCTGAACTTTTCACTTATTTGGCTTCGCGGTGCCTTTGTTGCTGTGTCTAGTTGCGGTGAGCAGGGGCTGCTCTTGGGTGCAGTGCGCAGACTCACTGCAGTGGCTTCTCTCACTTGGGAGCACAGGCTCTAGGTGCCTGGGCTCGAGAGCACGGACCCGGTGGTTGTGGTGTGTGGACTTAGTTGCTCCACAGCAGGTGAGATCCTCCAAGGCCAGGGATTGAACCTGTGTCTCCTGCCTTGGCAGGTGGATTCCTATACGCTATACCACTGGGAAAATCTTCTTCTCTGATTTTTGATATAACATAAATGAGAGGCAGAAATATCAGATTGTTAGCTGTTTAGGTTTTGTTTTTTTTTTTTGTGCAAAACTTGTTTCTATTTATAAAAGCAATCAGTTTATCCCACAAAATTTAAACATTAGTTAGTATCTTAGTATCTAAGATAGTACCTTAGGTGGTGAAAAGTCATGGTAATCCTACTCTTTGGAGATTTAAGCCCTATAGATTGTCCTTTTCTTCTAAATCATATATGTATATATATATAATTTGTTAAAATAATTTTTATATGTCAAATTCTGATATTTGTGTGTGTGTGTAGCTTTAGCTAAATTATAATAAGAATGCTAAGGTAAATTCTAATACGGGCATACTTCACTGTATTGCATTTTGCTTTAATGTACTTCCCAGATACTGTAATTTTTACAGATTGAAGGTTTGTGGCAACCCTATGTTGTCAGTTGATGATGAGCATTTTTTAGCAATAGAGCATTCTTAAATTTAGGTATGTACATTTTTTTAGACATATTATTGCATTCTTACTAGATTGTAGTACAGCATAAACATAACTTTCATATGCACTGAGAAACCAAATTTTTGTGTGATTGTCTTTATTGTAATATTGACTTTATTGCCGTGGTCTGGAATTCAACCTGGAAAATCTTTAGAGTATGCCTGTATATATCTAATATAAGTGTTATAAAGGAGACCATCACATAAGAATGTTCTGTAGCTTCTTTCTTAGTCTAACTGTATCTTAGATGTATTTTTATGTCTGTACCAGAAATCACTGTGAGTGACATGCTTTCTGATTGTCACTTAGCATTTCATCAGAAGCTTACACCATAATTTATTTGCACACCTCTCTTTTGATCAGTGGTTGGACTTATTTCCCCCCCCTTTCCTTTTTGTTTTTGTATTACACACGATTACCATTTCAGTTTGACAAAGGGAATCACAGAATGCATGGGACTGAAGGAGGCTGATAGAAACTGGCTCACATAATGTCTCATTCACATGTCAGTTGCTCTCACTTTAGGAAGAAAGGGCCATTGGGACTTGGGAGTACTTGGATTCAATGTTTTTTCCTTTTGAAAAATCATACAAGTAACACATGAATATATACTTTGGGTAAACCGTGAAAACATTGAGAAAAGACTCAAGCTTGCTTTTATCTCAATAAAATTCCCCTGCACTTATTTTTTGTATGTGTTCCTCATGGTTACACATGATGGAGGCTTAACAGTTCTTTTTTCTTGCTACTCTTCTGCCCAACTGAGGAGTCCTTAAAAGCAGTGCCTACAATTATGGCTTCAAGTCAGGAGGCTAAAAAAGCACTTTTCTGTAGCTATATTTGTGACCAGCACTTTGCCATTCTTATAGATCAGAAATGGTCGTTTTGTATAAATTAGCTTAACTTCCACATCTTCAAAAGATTGTGCCTTTACTACAATATTATTCTTAACAAATTAGTTTCCCTGGGGGATTGCTTTTATATTTAATGTCTTCTAGGGGATCCAGAATTTAGTGGTGTAACCCCACCCCTACCCCCCCACTGCAGTATAACACTGGCCTTGTTTGGGGAATGTGGTTTATGTGAAACACATATTTTTGACCAAAATGCTTGATTAGAGTGAGAATTTTGGTAGATAAGTTCCCCCCAAATCTACCTACCCCTACCTGAGTTTTAAGACCAGTGCATGTCACCATTTTGTTCTCATCCCTCAAAGTAATTTTATTTTCATGTTCATCTGTGGACTTTAATGTTGAAAGCATCCAGAAAAAGGCAGCATCCTCGGTGACAGTTCACTTCCCACTCTACACCCTTCTCTGAGAGAATGCCGTAGCTGTCGTGGGACTGTGGTTTATTGCTCTGACCCTTGTGTCTTTCAGCCTATTCCAGAGCCGAAAGGAGGTAGGCTTATCCAGGTGGAAGGCTACTGGATTTCGCTGGGAGACAAGGAGCCTACAATAGACGAGACATACATCCTCACGTCTTCCGTCAAGCTGAACCTGAGAGACATAGCCCGAGTAGTCTCTGCAGGGTGTGTGGATCTTCGCTCTCACGGCTCTGATGTCTCACCAGCATAGGCATTGCTCAAAGTCCAGTCTTGCGTCCTTAACTTTCAAAGAGCTTTCCTGTTACTCATTCACTGAGTGAATAATTACTTTCTAAAGTCAATCCTGCCACTTTTCACCTGGCACAAAAGACCATTTATAGTTGTACCATTTGGTAGGAGGAGTACCTGTGCAGATAATTTTCGCCATTATTAAGATTGCCTTCTAGTATTTTGCTGATGTATACTCATCACCTGTTATTTGTTAAGCGAGTAGTAGCTAGTCCCACTCACAGGTTCTTACTAGTGCAAGAGGGGCTGGAATTACTTTCTTCAGTAGTTTCTCAGTAACTGTTTTTATATAGAAACTGCTCAGGGCTTAAGAAATATTCCATTCATAGTGCATAGGTGTATAAAAACGTTCTCTTAGGATATTAAATGTTGTCATTTTTTTTTTTAATGTTACATGATTTGATTCTGGTTTTTGTCTTTTTCTAAATTGCTTTACTGGTTGATCTTTTAAAGAACCTATCCGGTGCTGATTCAGGGAGAGACATCAGTGGGTAAAACAAGCCTGATCCGGTGGCTGGCCGCAGCTACTGGTAACCATTGCGTGCGTATTAACAACCACGAGCACACGGATATTCAGGAGTATATCGGTTGTTACACATCTGACTCCTCAGGGAAGCTTGTGTTTAAGGAAGGTAGGATGATTATTCTGTTCGATGGATTTCCTCAAGCAGTCTTTAGCCTTTGCAGTTGAGGCACATGGACGCCCTAACAGCTGGTTTTTCTTCCTCCCTGGGCTCTATGACAGATAAGTGGTGATGGTTAGGGCTGATGCTTCCTTTGGGCCACACTTATCTTGTCAGCTGTAGACAGAACTAGGGCCCAGTTTTGAAGAGTGTATGTTTCCTTGATATTTAACACTACAAATGATTTTGGGACATGACAAGCTGCAGAGAGTAATTTGCTTTGAAGTGTAACGATAATCTAGGATTTGTTGATTGGTATATAACACTTTGGACCAATTTATGCACTGATTCTCATTATTTGTTTCCCCTAAGGTGTTCTTATTGATGCTATGAGGAAGGGCTATTGGATTATTTTAGATGAGTTAAATTTGGCCCCCACCGATGTGTTAGAGGCACTGAACAGACTGCTGGATGATAACCGTGAATTGCTCATAACAGAAACACAAGAAGTTGTCAAAGCACATCCTCGCTTCATGCTCTTTGCTACCCAGAATCCTCCGGGACTCTACGGAGGCAGAAAGGTGTGTAGCACTTGCCCCTTTACTCCTGTTTGTCACCACATCGTGTAAGTCTTCTTGGTAAGGCTATGTTTTTACCTCTTTTTATAGTGAATAACAGAGCCTCCATTTTGGAAATTTGATGCAAAGGCCCTCTTTATCATGTTCTCTGCACATTTCCCAGGTGCTTTCTAGAGCCTTCAGGAATCGGTTTGTGGAACTGCACTTTGATGAACTGCCTAGTTCTGAGTTGGAGACAATCTTACATAAGCGGTGTAGCTTGCCACCGTCCTATTGCAGCAAGTTGGTTAAAGTCATGCTGGACCTTCAGGTATTCCACTTCTTCATCACTTAGTGACAAATGGACTGTGTTGGTCAGATTTGGTGAACAGAATCTGAGGCCTCCTAGGGTAGAAACAGCAGTCCGTCCATCCTTTTATTATTTTTTCTCGGAGTAAGGATCTTATCTTTAATATGCATTCCATTAATATTCATTTTTTTGGTTTTGTTTTATAGTTCAGCAGTTTAATAGCATTAAAATTTTTCTGATAATTGTGTATGATGACATTCCCTACTTGTGGATAATATTGAAGCATTTACTAAGGTTGGAATTTAGCATTGACAAAGTGCAGTTTTTGTTTTTTAAATGGATAAAATAATCCTTGTATGGACCTAACTAAAGAGATCCATCCTTGTTGTGTGACTTTTCTTATGAACTCTACAAAGCTACAGGTTTTTTTTTCTTTTTCTTTTTTTTAAGAATATCCCATTTATTTTGGGGGGTTAAAAGTGGTTTTTGTCAGAATTAAACATTTTTTAATCACTCCCTAAAAAGCTAACAATTGCCACTCTTACAACTGTGGTCCTACACTGTGGGATTACTTTTCCTGCATGTTTGCCACTACTTGTATTATTTTTTGTAACCTTTTCCTATGTAATTAATCTTTTCCTATGGGAGCCTAAATTTGTTAGGAATTCTGTACTTTGTGCTTGCCATCACCCTTTTTCATCTGTTTTGGTGTTCTAACAGTCCTATCGCAGAGGTTCTTCAGTGTTTGCTGGAAAGCAAGGCTTCATCACCCTCCGTGATCTGTTTCGGTGGGCTGAGCGATACAGGTTGGCTGAGCAGACGGAGAAGGAGTATGACTGGCTGCAGCACTTAGCCAACGATGGTATGCTCTCAGCACATGCTCTCTGACTGTTAACTTAGGGTAGATCACAAGCTATGTTGTTAAAACAAATCTTGCTTGAATTGTGGTCAGTATATACACATTTTCCTGGGCACTGCAGGAACGGAGCCTTTGTTCCTCAAGTCTAGACTGCTGTGATTAGCATCCTATTTCTGCAAGGCCTCTGTTCTGTTACGTTTTGGTTGCTAAGGTTTTCTCACTCATACCTTCATGTAGCCATCTGTGGGAATCAGGGTATGGACATAGTGCCATTAGGAGTTTAAGCAGGAGGTTGGTGGTTCTTTGTGCACCATTTACCTACAGTGTGGTGGCCATGCAGAATCTTGCTTATGCCTTAGAAATTTGCAGAAAACTGACAGATTAGATAATAGCAGAGTTCTAAGAGAAGGCAGTCATGTCATCTGAGACTCAGATTTGGTCATTTTGGTATAATCAATTGGAAGAATTTGTATGCTCCTCTCCATGAAAGCCTTTCAGAATCTTCTGATTTGAGAGGTCTTGGTGAGTCGTTAATAGGCTGACTGAGAAACCTGTGCAGGTCAGTAGCAGCAATTAGAACTGAACGTGGAACAACAGACTGGTTCCAAATAGGAGAAGGAGAGCACATCATGAGAAACGCTGGGCTGGAAGAAGCACAACCTGGAATCAAGATTGCCAGGAGAAATATCAATAACCTCAGATATGCAGGTGACACCATTCTTATGGCAGAAAGTGAAAAGGAACTAAAAAGTCTCTTGATGAAAGTGAAAGAGGAGAGTGAAAAAGTTGGCTTAAAGCTTAACATTCAGAAAACGAAGATCATGGCATCTGGTCCCATCACTTCATGGGAAATAGATGGGGAAGCAGTGGAAACAGTGTTAGACTTTATTTTTGGGGGCTCCAAAATCACTGCAGATGGTGATTGCAGCCATGAAATTAGAAGACGCTTACTCCTTGGAAGAAAAGTCATGACCAACCTAGACAGCATATTCAAAAGCAGGGACATTACTTTGCCAACAAAGGTCTGTCTAGTCAAGGCTATGGTTTTTCTAGTAGTCATGTATGGATGTGAGAGTTGGACTGTGAAGAAAGCTAAGCGCCGAAGAATTGATGCTTTTGAACTGTGATGTTGGAGAAGACTCTTGAGAGTCCCTTGGAGTGCAAGGAGATCCAACCAGTCCATTCTGAAGGAGATCAGCCCTGGGTGTTCTTTGGAGGGAATGATGCTGAAGCTGAAACTCCAGTACTTTGGCCACCTCATGCGAAGAGTTGACTCATTGGAAAAGACCCTGATGCTGGGAGGGATTGGGGGCAGGAGGTGAAGGGGACGACCGGGGATGAGATGGCTGGATGGCATCACTGACTCGATGGACTTGAGTCTGAGTGAACTCTGGGAGTTGGTGATGGACAGGGAGGCCTGGTGTGCCGTGATTCATGGGGTCGCAAAGAGTCGGACACGACTGAACGACTGAACTGAACTGAATAAGCATGGAGAAGAAATAAAACTAACCCATGAGAGTTGCATTTGCTCTTAACTGGTAAAGAATAGAGGGAGGAGCATTTTTTTTTCCGTCGAGGTATGACAACATGTAGCAGTGACATGGGGGAGGGGCTATATTATTTCATGTAAAGCTCAGTATGTTTTTGTATATGTGGATATACATATGTAAGTTACCACCTCAGCTAAGATTTAGGATATTTCTATTAATACTTCCTCGGAAGACTCCTTCATGGCTCTTGCCAGTCGTAACTCCTGGAGGTAACCACTCCTCTGACGTCTGTCACCAGTGATAGATTCTGCCTGAGCTTCCGCTTGGTCTAAACAGTATCTTGCAGTGTGTGCTCTTGTGTCTGGCGAATTTTCACTCAACCTAATGTGAGATTCAACCATGCTGTTTTGTGTATCAGGACTTCATTCCTTTTAAATTATTACACTGTTGTAACCCAGTGTGTGGAGATATCATATGTTTATCCATTCTCTTGTTGATGGGCATGGGGATCATTTCTACTTTTTAGCTATTAGAAACAAAGCTGCTCTCAATGTTCCGGAATGTCTTTCAATGCCCACAAGTTCATTTGTTAGATTTACCTACAGGTCATGTTGATGGAGTGAACAGTTAGTTGTAGTAGGGTCTCTTTGTTTTCCAAAGTAGGTCTTCCAAAAAAAAAAAAAGACAAAGTAGGTCTTCAGGTTTCCTCTTCACAGCAGCTAATACTCCATACTCTCAGCGCTCCTTGGTATTAACACTCAGCGGTTCCTTTTTTTTTTTCCCAAGGTTTTATGCTTCTGGCAGGCCGAGTCAGGAAGCAGGAGGAGGTGGTTGTGATTCAAGAAGTCCTTGAGAAACATTTCAAGAAAAAATTATGTCCTCAATCGCTCTTCTCCAAAGAAAATGTCCTAAAATTGCTGAGTGAGTAGGCCATCATATCCCAAGGAAAATGAATTGAGTTGTACTCATATTAAAACCTAAACGTGTACTCTGCCTTTGATAGGTAAACTGTCTACTCCGATATCCACCTTGGAATCTAAGTTCAACCACATCGTGTGGACCGAGGGCATGCGGCGACTGGCGATGCTGGTGGGAAGAGCATTGGAATTCGGTGAACCAGTGCTGCTGGTTGGAGACACGGGGTAAAGTCAAGAGACAGGGTTCTGTTCCATAGAGTTCATGCAGCACTTGCCCTTCTGGATGAGAGTCAGTAGGGTGCTGGTGTTTGGGGGAAGGGCTCTCTGAGGCAGAGGGCAGAGGCCCTATGTTGACCAGCAGTCTCTGTGGCTTTGGTGAGGCTCTCCCCAGGGCTCCTCTCTCTTGCTGCTTGGGGTGTTTGTGGAGGTGTATTTGAAATTCGCTCTCCTTGCTAATCTGGTGTGTGTCTCTCACAGGTGTGGGAAAACTACTATCTGTCAGGTGTTTGCAGCCTTGGCAAATCAAAAATTGTACTCAGTCAACTGCCACTTACACATGGAGACCTCAGACTTCCTGGGGGGACTGCGGCCGGTGAGGCAGAAGCCAAATGACAAGGTGTGTCCAGAGCAAGTGATGATGTTGCGTTCATCCAGAGAACTGAAGTTAGCTCTGTGCAGGAGTCAGCTATGGGCTTTTTGCCCATGGTGGGATGTCTGATTCCAGATTTGATATGTATCTTATCTTCATGTTTTCACTGGTCTACATGGGGGCTCTGTGAGCACCCTGTCACACAAGTTCTGTTCCTTGTTCCTTGACCTGTATTTTCTGCAGAAGGACCCTTTCACTAGAGGATATGTGCTGGCTGCGTGTGTATTGTCTTGTGGAGCTACCTACTCTTTAAGTTAACCCTGTTCTTTTCCAAATCGTAGGAGGAAATTGACACATCAAGACTCTTCGAGTGGCATGATGGACCTTTGGTTCTGGCCATGAAAGAGGATGGCTTTTTCCTCTTAGATGAGATCTCGCTGGCTGACGACTCTGTCCTGGAAAGACTCAACAGGTACACGCACGTAAGAGGTTTGCCCTGTGTTTGATGCTTTTGCTGGTCTGGGTTTTACAGATACTAATCCTTGTGCATGGGTTTTACAGATACTAATCCTTGTGCACGGTAATGTTCTTTATAGGTCTGCTGAAAATGTTTGAAAACGATGGTGAGCAATTGCTCTTTTAGGCTTTAGCACTCAGTTTCTTCTTTAAGAGACCTAGTTCTTCTGTTTATCTGTTAATAATCAGGAAGATGGGACTATGGGATGCTAGGGCTAAAACAAACGAGTCCAAGTTAGAATCCTTTTTTAAGGCAAATTATTACATGGCCATTGAATTTTTTTCTCAATTGAGTCAAAACCCTAGGTGTTATTGCTGTAAGGCCTCTCAGTACCCCAGGACAGGACCCTGACCCTCCACTCAGACCTGACTGGCTGCACAGCCCCCAGCCTCATATTGGTGTTGGATATGAGAACTGTGCTTAAGTAAGAAATCAGGCCTCTCTGGAAACATGTAAGCAAAGCTTGGACTGCTGATTTTCCAGAGGAGAAAGGAAACTCATGCATCAGAAAAGGTGGCAAATGAACATTCCCAAAGAATATGGCTGCACGCTTACCAAAATCTGATCAGATAAAGCAGTTTAAGGATTTTCTTACAGCCTTCAGTAAACTTACAGAAACCTGCTTTTTGGACTGTGAAAGACTTAGGCAGGACAAGAAAAGTAAAACCTGAAGTGAACTTGCCTGTTTGGAACATGGCTTCCAGAAGTTTTTTAAATGACAAGAACAATGTACATGAGACTTCAGGAGTGTCCTGTCCGGTAGAATGAAGCCCTGGCAACCAGGGCAGGACATCTTGGCCGCCCCGTGTGTCCTGGTGCGCGGACCCCTGATGACCGAGTGCCGGCAGCGACTGCGCTGGAAGAGAGGCTGGTTCACCTGACAAGAGCCCCTCAAAGCAGCGGCCACTGTGGGAACCAACCGTGTGTCATAACTCTCTGGCAGATACAAAGCACCGGTGAAACAAAATTGCTGCCGACCAAGGGTTACCAAAACAGAAGGTCTTGTTGTGCAGTGAAAATAGTAAGGTGCAACAGTCATTGAGACCTTAAGACTCAGCAGATTGGTCACATGTTTAGAAAAATAAAGCATTGTTTATTTAAAGTACATATTCAATCATGAGAGAGAAAAAAAATGTATTACTAAAAGTAGGCTAAATGGACATAGCAGAATAACTAGACAAAAGGACCTCAGATCAGTGTGGATCTGGATGATTAACTGTTTTTCTTGATTGAGATGTAATGTACACATCATGACATGTACCTGTTTTAAATGTATAATTCAGTAAGTTTTAGCAAATTTACTGAGTTTTGCCACCACCACAATCTAGTTTACACTTCCATCATCCCAGTGGGACCCCTACTTTGCATTTATAGTTTATATCTGATGCTCCCTCATGCTCCAGGAAACTGCTAATCTGCTTCCTGTCAAGACAGTTCATATAAGTCGTCTCTTCTGTCACTTTGCATCAACCTTCGGAGGTCCATCCATGGGTGTGGCCTGCATCTTTAGTGTGCTCCTTTTTATTCCTAATAGTACTTCTCTATGTTGATAATACTGGATTTTTTTTTTTCACTCACCTCTTGGTGGTTCTTCCACTTATGAATAATGCTGCCATGAATCTTCGCATACAAGTCACCCATTTTTAAAACAAATGTCTTAATAGGGCTTAAAGTAGAAAAAAGAATTCTTTTCCTTTTGATCAGAATTGTTGTTCCATGACACAGGAATTAGGATAATTAGTAAAAAAAATTTTGAAGTTTGTCATAGGAGACCATTAACTAAAGTGAAAGCTCAGCAGAAAAGATGATTTTATTTTCCATTTTAAGAACTGTGTGACCACAAAAGAGAATACAGAAGCCTTTTCTAATCTTACATTCTCCAATTTTTCCTCCAGTGTCCTTGAAGTGGAAAAGACTCTGTTATTGGCTGAAAAAGGCAACCTTGAGGACAAGGATAATGAGGTAGAGCTGTTGACAGCTGGGAAGAAATTCCGTATCTTGGCAACCATGAACCCTGGGGGCGACTTTGGAAAAAAAGAGGTAAAACTGTTGTTAAAGCATCGTTTTTTTCTGCCTTTTGACCTCAGCTCACTGGCACCCACAAATATAGTATGTAAAAATTCATCTAGAATTTTATGTTGCATAGAAACTGAATTAAAAACAAAAATCCAGAACGATATTTCAGAGTCATTATAAGGTTGAAAAATAATTCTAACAGATAAAACATTTCCTTACTTGAAGTTTCCCTTTTTGTATGTGTGTGAAATTTCATTGTTTCACTCACTTTGCCTGGCTTTCTACATGTGTTACTGTAACAGATTCTCATGGGAGCTGTGTGTGGAAGTTATTATGCTAGTTTTATGGATGAGAAGAGTTGAAACTGAAGTTTATTCTCAGGTTCTGCTCCTAGAGTCTACTCTGCTAAACACAGGGGTGGGGATATGAGTAATTTTATTTAAGTGCCACGAAAGCAGTGGCAGCTGGGATCCTGTCCTGGTTTTGCAGGTGGAGCGAATCAGTTGTCTCAAGTGTTGTGTGGGTCACCCTCAGACTGTTGGTAAAGGAGAGGGTGAGGGCAGTGTCTTCTGTTAAGAAAGTGGTGTGAAGGTCCAGTTAGCTTGGAGCACCCCAAACCCCATGGCTTTCAGGCTCCTGAAGCCTTTCAGTGAGAAGTCTGCATTGTGTTTGGGACCCTGGTCTGTTCAGGTTAAGAGGGAGGGGTGGGCTGATTGTTGCCAGGATGGTGAGAAGAAACAGATCAGGAGTAAAAGCTATTAAGAGTCTTGGTAACTTGGTGGCCCTGGAATGTGAAACTGGCTTTTGAGACCTATTTTTCCTCAGTAGTATGAGAAAAAAGATGATCACTATGCTTCGAGAAATGTACTGAGAAGAAATAAAATACGTCCTAGTTTGAAACAAAATATTAAAATAGGCTTCTTGGCAAGTGGAAATAACACAGAAAGATCTGATTTCAAAGTCGTGTGTGTTAACTTGCCTGGCAGGTTTGCTTGAGTTTTTTTGGACAGAGATTGCCACCTTTTACCGAAGGGAAAGCTGCCTTTTGGTTTGCATGCCTTACTTCAGACAGAGTTGGGATCCTGGAACTGGGGCCTGGCTGAGTCAGGATGGTGCTGAGCAGCATGGGGCCCTGCTGTGCTCGGCCGGGTAGACAAAAGTATGATGTTGATCCAGTTGTCCAGTAGAAGGAAATCACTGGTGCGCTGTTGTGAATGGGGGTTATCTGACTTAGGGGAAGGGTAAGAGAATCCAGACTGCGGCAAAGGCTCTTGTGACTGGAGGACTAAACCGTTCATTGTCATATAGGCAGTAAATATTCATCTCTTTACCTTTTCACTCCTTTTGAGCCATATCCAAGTTTTCTCCCTCTACTTCAGAAACTCTCCCCTATGGGAGGATAGCATTTACTTTTTCTAAGCCACTGGTTAAAGTAGCTGAAGGGAAAGTAAAGGGAAGGGCCTCTGCTTTGGGGAAGGGGTTGGAATTTGGGAGTCATCTACTGGGGCTGGGATCCTCCTTGGAGCACGGACTCCACGAGACCTTGACGTTCTCTACCATGATTATAAAGAAAGTGATGGGAATATGAGTTTAGGGAGTGTGTGATTAATGAGATGACGTGTGTTAGGAGCCAGGACAAATAGGTGTTCAATAAATTATAGATAGTAGAAGAGGTAAGAAAAGAAGCTCCGGGTACTTGACAGATTTGCAGCCAACATTCAGAAGATTTGTTTTCTAACTTTCCTCGCAGATATTCACACTAGAATTTGTGTTCTTTGTAGCTATCTCCTGCCTTAAGAAACCGCTTTACGGAAATATGGTGCCCTCAGAGCACAAGGCGTGAAGATTTAATTCAGATCATCAGCCGTAATCTTCGTCCAGGATTATCTCTGGGTAGAACAGATCATAAAGGTGAGAGTATTCAGGTGTGTGGGGTGGTAGTGGGGCAGAGAAGGTGTGTTGGAACGAGGGGAGTAGGGTATTAGTAGTATGTGCATATGGTATGTTCTAAGGAGAAATGGGAACGAATAGATCTAAGGGAAATTCTAGCCTGGTACCTTCTACTAAAGTATCGCTCCTTCACCAGGGTTACTGAAGTTTAGCTTTCTGAGGGTTTCACCCTTTGGCTATCTTTATAATAAGATTGGTTATTATAAAATATATAATATTTGTTGGCTAAAAATAAGGGAAATAAATACAGGTTTTTTCACTTGGGCGTGCCATGTGGCTTGTGGGATCCTAGTTCCCCAACCAGGGATCAATCACTGAACCACCGTGTAATTCCCAGGAAAATGTGGTTTAAATTTTAGTGATTACCACCTTTAGAAAATGTTGTAGAATTTTCAGCTGTGTTTTTTCAGTAGTTGTCAGCTAACGTATTTCACTTTAAAACTTCTTTTTATTATGAAAATTCTCAAGCATAAATGAAATAGAGTAGTATTTTAAAAGCTACCATATACTTATAATCTAGGTTTAACAATTCTTAGAATATTCAGTGAGAGCCAAAGCATCTTTTTTCCCCGCTCTCTCTGTTAATTGAGCCTTGATTGCCTTGATGTATCCATATTCTTGGCATCAAACAGACTAAATTTAGGATCTAGATCTGGTCTGAGCCTTAATACAAGCCCTAATCCAAGTAGTGTCTGGATCACTTTCCCCTCTTTCTTAAAGAATGTGAAAGGATATCTGCTTCTTTGAGACTGAGGTTTATGAATACTTTATTTCTTGGAGCAGTTTTCAGGGCACATTCTTAAAGACTTTAATTCTCAAGTTTTCTTTCTGGTTTTTTGTTTGTTTTGGGGTAGGGGTAGAATGCTGTTCATTGAAACCTATGGAGATGTGATTAAAGCTGTGGACCTTGTTTTCTTAGAAAAAGACCATCTATGGGCCCCAGGTTGCAAAGACCCGTTCTGGAGTCTTCCTAAATAGGTCTCCCAAACCTCTATGCTTCCTTGTGTCTTAGGGGCTGACATAGCTGAGGTGATACTGGATTTCAT
Organism: Oreotragus oreotragus; assembly: GCA_006410675.1. Lineage (NCBI taxonomy): Eukaryota > Metazoa > Chordata > Mammalia > Artiodactyla > Bovidae > Oreotragus > Oreotragus oreotragus. Next base: position 598,246 of record SJYX01016022.1, read on the forward strand.
TGACTGGCTGACCCACCAGGAGTTTGGTCGAAGGTGTGTCGTCAGTATCAGAGATATCCTGTCCTGGGTCAACTTCATGAACACGATGCGGGAGGAAGCTGCTTTGAAAAGACAGGAGACTATCTCTACGGTGACGTCTTTTGTCCACGCCGCGTGTCTAGTGTACATAGATGGAATCGGCTCAGGTATGTGGGCTGGTGAGAACAAGGGATTAGGCTAGAGGGCACCATGAGATGGAGCAGGCCCAGACCACTGAGCCAGGGGCTGTGTACAGATTTATGTTAACATTTCCAAGACTCACAGCGATTCTTATTTTACTCTTTTTGGGAGGCGATTGTTATAAAAGAGTGGAGAAAACTTTTCACTGCTTACAGACCAGGGATTTAGTAAGCACGAAATAGTGATTCTGATAGAAGACTGCTGGTAATGCTCTTGAAGAATTTAACATGGTATTTCTTAACACAGTCATTTAGAGTTAATCGGCTGGAATCCTGTAGTTTTAAGTTTACTATAGTTTATGAAATATAATATTTGTCTTTTTTTAGCCATGAAAATTAGAAATACAAGCCCACATGACTAAAAGTAGTACCACACTGGTTGCTCTCTTCTCCAGGCTAGTTTATCATGGCGTTACTGGAGTGCTTACTGAATAAGCTGCTGTTGAATTGATGATCTGATGGTTCTGGGGGAGCACGGAGTCACACTTCTTAGGGCTGCTTACATTGGCTATTGTAGTTCACCTAGAACACCGCTGCGCGGTTGTAAAACTTGATACCCTGCTGTCATTTGATGGACTGATCCTCTTTCTTTTAGGGGTAACTTCCTCTGGGTTTGGTACGGCACTCTTGGCTCGCAGAGAATGTCTGAAATTCCTAATCAAGAAACTTTCCAAGATAGGCCGACTTACAGAAAGTCAGAAAAATGAATTGAAGATTTATGACAGACTCAAAGACGAAGAGTTCACTGGGTTAGATAACCTGTGGGGGATTCATCCATTTTTCATACCAAGGGGTAAGAATGATCTTAATAGGTGAAGATTCTCTTGTGGGTCCTAGATAGTTGACTTTTATTGTATCATACTCATGATTACTTTGGAACTAGATAACTGAGTTAGAATCTGACTTTGTATAATCATTATTGTGTGGGTGGTTAAAATATATATAACTGGCATGCAAAAATAGATAATATAGTCTGATATATGAATAAATTGTCCCATAAAATGCACTTACTCTTGTATTAGTGCTCAAATCAGACCTTTCCTAAAGTGGTGATTCAGCCCATAACGTTTCAACCATAGAACCTTATCACCTTTTACAAAAATAGTTTTGTGTACCCTTGAGGACAGGCATTATGTCACTCACCTTCCTGTCCTTGGCATCTGTCATGTAGCCTAACCGTCATAGACATTCAGAAAATGAGAGATGGATGAGTAAATGAGTGGTTAAGTGGGAAATGCAAGTGGATTTAAGTTATAATCCTTTCTCTTATTAGATTGCCTCTGTCAAATATTTAAATAAAGTAGTTATATTAGATATCTTTTCAGGGTACTCTTGACTTTTTGGATTATTGCTTCTCTAACAGAGTCATTTCTGGAGAAGGAAATGGCAATCCACTCCAGTATTCTTGTCTGGAGAATCCCATGAACAGAGAAGCCTGGTGGGCTACAGTCCACCGGGTCGCAAAGAATCGGACACGACTGAGCGACTTATTTCTTGTCCCTCCTTCCTCTCTGTGTTAATAATTATAGAAAGTGGTGTGAAGGTCCAGTTAGCTTGGAGCACCCCAAACCCCATGGCTTTCAGGCTCCTGAAGCCTTTCAGTGAGAAGTCTGCATTGTGTTTGGGACCCTGGTCTGTTCAGGTTAAGAGGGAGGGGTGGGCTGATTGTTGCCAGGATGGTGAGAAGAAACAGATCAGGAGTAAAAGCTATTAAGAGTCTTGGTAACTTGGTGGCCCTGGAATGTGAAACTGGCTTTTGAGACCTATTTTTCCTCAGTAGTATGAGAAAAAAGATGATCACTATGCTTCGAGAAATGTACTGAGAAGAAATAAAATACGTCCTAGTTTGAAACAAAATATTAAAATAGGCTTCTTGGCAAGTGGAAATAACACAGAAAGATCTGATTTCAAAGTCGTGTGTGTTAACTTGCCTGGCAGGTTTGCTTGAGTTTTTTTGGACAGAGATTGCCACCTTTTACCGAAGGGAAAGCTGCCTTTTGGTTTGCATGCCTTACTTCAGACAGAGTTGGGATCCTGGAACTGGGGCCTGGCTGAGTCAGGATGGTGCTGAGCAGCATGGGGCCCTGCTGTGCTCGGCCGGGTAGACAAAAGTATGATGTTGATCCAGTTGTCCAGTAGAAGGAAATCACTGGTGCGCTGTTGTGAATGGGGGTTATCTGACTTAGGGGAAGGGTAAGAGAATCCAGACTGCGGCAAAGGCTCTTGTGACTGGAGGACTAAACCGTTCATTGTCATATAGGCAGTAAATATTCATCTCTTTACCTTTTCACTCCTTTTGAGCCATATCCAAGTTTTCTCCCTCTACTTCAGAAACTCTCCCCTATGGGAGGATAGCATTTACTTTTTCTAAGCCACTGGTTAAAGTAGCTGAAGGGAAAGTAAAGGGAAGGGCCTCTGCTTTGGGGAAGGGGTTGGAATTTGGGAGTCATCTACTGGGGCTGGGATCCTCCTTGGAGCACGGACTCCACGAGACCTTGACGTTCTCTACCATGATTATAAAGAAAGTGATGGGAATATGAGTTTAGGGAGTGTGTGATTAATGAGATGACGTGTGTTAGGAGCCAGGACAAATAGGTGTTCAATAAATTATAGATAGTAGAAGAGGTAAGAAAAGAAGCTCCGGGTACTTGACAGATTTGCAGCCAACATTCAGAAGATTTGTTTTCTAACTTTCCTCGCAGATATTCACACTAGAATTTGTGTTCTTTGTAGCTATCTCCTGCCTTAAGAAACCGCTTTACGGAAATATGGTGCCCTCAGAGCACAAGGCGTGAAGATTTAATTCAGATCATCAGCCGTAATCTTCGTCCAGGATTATCTCTGGGTAGAACAGATCATAAAGGTGAGAGTATTCAGGTGTGTGGGGTGGTAGTGGGGCAGAGAAGGTGTGTTGGAACGAGGGGAGTAGGGTATTAGTAGTATGTGCATATGGTATGTTCTAAGGAGAAATGGGAACGAATAGATCTAAGGGAAATTCTAGCCTGGTACCTTCTACTAAAGTATCGCTCCTTCACCAGGGTTACTGAAGTTTAGCTTTCTGAGGGTTTCACCCTTTGGCTATCTTTATAATAAGATTGGTTATTATAAAATATATAATATTTGTTGGCTAAAAATAAGGGAAATAAATACAGGTTTTTTCACTTGGGCGTGCCATGTGGCTTGTGGGATCCTAGTTCCCCAACCAGGGATCAATCACTGAACCACCGTGTAATTCCCAGGAAAATGTGGTTTAAATTTTAGTGATTACCACCTTTAGAAAATGTTGTAGAATTTTCAGCTGTGTTTTTTCAGTAGTTGTCAGCTAACGTATTTCACTTTAAAACTTCTTTTTATTATGAAAATTCTCAAGCATAAATGAAATAGAGTAGTATTTTAAAAGCTACCATATACTTATAATCTAGGTTTAACAATTCTTAGAATATTCAGTGAGAGCCAAAGCATCTTTTTTCCCCGCTCTCTCTGTTAATTGAGCCTTGATTGCCTTGATGTATCCATATTCTTGGCATCAAACAGACTAAATTTAGGATCTAGATCTGGTCTGAGCCTTAATACAAGCCCTAATCCAAGTAGTGTCTGGATCACTTTCCCCTCTTTCTTAAAGAATGTGAAAGGATATCTGCTTCTTTGAGACTGAGGTTTATGAATACTTTATTTCTTGGAGCAGTTTTCAGGGCACATTCTTAAAGACTTTAATTCTCAAGTTTTCTTTCTGGTTTTTTGTTTGTTTTGGGGTAGGGGTAGAATGCTGTTCATTGAAACCTATGGAGATGTGATTAAAGCTGTGGACCTTGTTTTCTTAGAAAAAGACCATCTATGGGCCCCAGGTTGCAAAGACCCGTTCTGGAGTCTTCCTAAATAGGTCTCCCAAACCTCTATGCTTCCTTGTGTCTTAGGGGCTGACATAGCTGAGGTGATACTGGATTTCATTGACTGGCTGACCCACCAGGAGTTTGGTCGAAGGTGTGTCGTCAGTATCAGAGATATCCTGTCCTGGGTCAACTTCATGAACACGATGCGGGAGGAAGCTGCTTTGAAAAGACAGGAGACTATCTCTACGGTGACGTCTTTTGTCCACGCCGCGTGTCTAGTGTACATAGATGGAATCGGCTCAGGTATGTGGGCTGGTGAGAACAAGGGATTAGGCTAGAGGGCACCATGAGATGGAGCAGGCCCAGACCACTGAGCCAGGGGCTGTGTACAGATTTATGTTAACATTTCCAAGACTCACAGCGATTCTTATTTTACTCTTTTTGGGAGGCGATTGTTATAAAAGAGTGGAGAAAACTTTTCACTGCTTACAGACCAGGGATTTAGTAAGCACGAAATAGTGATTCTGATAGAAGACTGCTGGTAATGCTCTTGAAGAATTTAACATGGTATTTCTTAACACAGTCATTTAGAGTTAATCGGCTGGAATCCTGTAGTTTTAAGTTTACTATAGTTTATGAAATATAATATTTGTCTTTTTTTAGCCATGAAAATTAGAAATACAAGCCCACATGACTAAAAGTAGTACCACACTGGTTGCTCTCTTCTCCAGGCTAGTTTATCATGGCGTTACTGGAGTGCTTACTGAATAAGCTGCTGTTGAATTGATGATCTGATGGTTCTGGGGGAGCACGGAGTCACACTTCTTAGGGCTGCTTACATTGGCTATTGTAGTTCACCTAGAACACCGCTGCGCGGTTGTAAAACTTGATACCCTGCTGTCATTTGATGGACTGATCCTCTTTCTTTTAGGGGTAACTTCCTCTGGGTTTGGTACGGCACTCTTGGCTCGCAGAGAATGTCTGAAATTCCTAATCAAGAAACTTTCCAAGATAGGCCGACTTACAGAAAGTCAGAAAAATGAATTGAAGATTTATGACAGACTCAAAGACGAAGAGTTCACTGGGTTAGATAACCTGTGGGGGATTCATCCATTTTTCATACCAAGGGGTAAGAATGATCTTAATAGGTGAAGATTCTCTTGTGGGTCCTAGATAGTTGACTTTTATTGTATCATACTCATGATTACTTTGGAACTAGATAACTGAGTTAGAATCTGACTTTGTATAATCATTATTGTGTGGGTGGTTAAAATATATATAACTGGCATGCAAAAATAGATAATATAGTCTGATATATGAATAAATTGTCCCATAAAATGCACTTACTCTTGTATTAGTGCTCAAATCAGACCTTTCCTAAAGTGGTGATTCAGCCCATAACGTTTCAACCATAGAACCTTATCACCTTTTACAAAAATAGTTTTGTGTACCCTTGAGGACAGGCATTATGTCACTCACCTTCCTGTCCTTGGCATCTGTCATGTAGCCTAACCGTCATAGACATTCAGAAAATGAGAGATGGATGAGTAAATGAGTGGTTAAGTGGGAAATGCAAGTGGATTTAAGTTATAATCCTTTCTCTTATTAGATTGCCTCTGTCAAATATTTAAATAAAGTAGTTATATTAGATATCTTTTCAGGGTACTCTTGACTTTTTGGATTATTGCTTCTCTAACAGAGTCATTTCTGGAGAAGGAAATGGCAATCCACTCCAGTATTCTTGTCTGGAGAATCCCATGAACAGAGAAGCCTGGTGGGCTACAGTCCACCGGGTCGCAAAGAATCGGACACGACTGAGCGACTTATTTCTTGTCCCTCCTTCCTCTCTGTGTTAATAATTATTGGGCTCCAAGAATACACAGAATTATGGGGGTTCAGTGATGAACTAAACCCGCCCAGCTTCCTGACTGAAGAACATTGCCCCTTTCCCTCTCCCTCATCAGTGATACTGTTTTCATCTCTGATGTGGCCCTTGTGATCTAGCTATTAGATCCCTTCCCAAAGCCATCATGGTGGTATTCAGTTCTCTCATGTAGGAGCTGAGTGCTTGTGGCTTGGGATTTGGATAGTCCTTGCTTCTGCTTTCATAGCTTAGAAAATAAATGTTTTTCTAGCTCCACTCCAAACTGATGTACCAGTCTGAAACTTCTTCCAGAAGACATAGTACATAAATATTAAGCTCTATAAGACTGGTATCAGTCCTGCACTTCAGCTACAAGATGCATCCTGAATTATCTGGTGGCTTAAAACTTTGAATGAAATTGTTTATGTGGAACCATCTGGCCTGTATGCCTAGCTTCTGCTTGAGTTTTAGGAAAATACAAGTACAGGGTAAATTGTACAAGCACACGGAGTAGTGAATCCAGGTATAGGTTGTGAAAGGAAATATGCAAAGATCCATGCTTGTAGTTCCGACCTGTGTATAGACAGACATAAGTGTGGTCATCACAGTTGAAAAAAGTTTGCTGCTGGTGGTTGTTGGAAGGCACTTTATGAACCCAGAAGTGAGGAAATATATTGAAATAAGGTTAAGCATTTTCACCACAGATGGTACTTCACTGACTGACAGGCTACTTGGTGGATTTTTCTAATCTCCAGTTGATATATATGATTTCGTGTGATGTCCAGCTTATATGTGACTTTTCTCCACTTCAGGCCCTCTCTTGCATAGGAATAATATCACCGACTATGCACTCAGTGCAGGCACCACAGCTATGAATGCCCAGAGGCTCTTAAGAGCTACAAAACTGAACAAACCCATCCTACTAGAGGGCTCCCCTGGTGTGGGCAAGACCAGCTTGGTGGGAGCCTTAGCCAGGGCTTCAGGCAACACGCTTGTCCGAATCAACTTGTCAGAGCAGACGGTAAGCTTCATCATGCTGCAGCTGATGGGGATAAGTATAGGGGGTAGTATCTTTATCCATTATAGTGTTTTCTAGTCAGAAATAATTATGAAGTTATCAGAGCCCCAAATATTTCATGGTGATGAAGATCGCAACAACATGATCTACAAACCTTATTCTCCCTCCGTGTTCATTAATAGACCTGTAGTATTAGTCTCTCTAGATGCTTTACTCTAACTCTGCTTTGAGATAGAATCACCCACTTTGGTATTTATTATAATATAACCTGTTTGTCTTTGTCCTTTCTAAAGAAATTAATTACAGATAAAATGACCTTTAAACAGTCTTATGAAACTAGGGGACAGAGATGACAAATTAGAATCTTCTGGGATAGGGTCTGGGAGCAGAGCCTAGGCATTGTTTTGGTGTTTTTTAAGCTCACCAGTTTTCAAGCACAGCCAAAGTTGAAAACTGTTATCTAGGACTCTAGTTGATAGATTCTTAGAGTGCCGTGATGAAAAAGTGCTCCTGGGCTCCTGATTGTGAAATTGATTAGTTCTCTATTGGGTATAAGAATAAGAAGTGGCGTGAGGCCTAAGTATCATTTTAGATTTGGGATCTTGGGATCTAGTTAATTTTTTATATGATATTGGCTTTCCCTCGCTTCTTTTTCTTCTCCTAGGACATCACAGACCTGTTTGGAGCTGATCTGCCTGTTGAGGGTGGCAAGGGAGGAGAGTTTGCCTGGCGTGATGGCCCCTTGCTGGCAGCCCTGAAGGCAGGCCATTGGGTGGTGTTGGATGAGGTGAGAGGACAGCCCATCAGGCCAACAGATAGGATCAGACATGTGAAGAGCAGGGCAGAGTTTGAATAACTTAAGGGCATTTTGCACCAGATCACATTGTTGGCTAGTAAAGACAAATTCTCCAATGAAAAGAATCTTCTGTGGTTTCTTTTATGAGTAAGGAAAATAGAAAAGCACATACAGAAGCCCCTCTGCATATCACCTACAGACTCTCCTACTTTGGGGAACTAGCCTCCAGAAAAATAGTGCCTCTTCACTAGTTTTATTCTCTAGTCTGTGGTAGGCTTGCTGTGTTTCTGTTATTTTCAGAGATAAACATAGTTTACAAGTAGTGCCAGACCACTTCATTTCAGCCGAAAGGTTGGAGAAGGTTATAGTTGGAAGAGCCATACAAAACTCGGTGAGAAAGCAGTCAGTGTTACACGTGCCAGTCGGGGGTAGATTAGTGACCAGAAGAATAAAGCACATCATGAGATACGTAAGTGCTGGGTCTCTATAACTGATGGGCAGCTAGAGAGAGAAGGGAGATGTGAGATGTGCTGCACAGAATAAGAAATTTAAGATGGTGGCCCAAAGCACTGAGTTACTTTGGTGTGTTCAGGAAAGGGCAAGCAAGTAGTGGTGCAGGTTAAATGATAATTAGTGATGAAAGTGCCACAGATCACTTCTGACACAGGCCCCAACAGGTTCCCTAGATTCATACCCCATTGAGTCTGCAGTGACAGGACTGCCATGGGATTCCTTTTCTACTGAGCTGCTTCCTACTCGGTGTCCAGCTCCTGATGATGAGCCGCACATGCTTTGCCCTTGCCAGGTGCTGCAGAGCTACACTGTTGGTTGCACTGAGATTTTGACATCTTTTTCCCCCTCTTTGAATTGCTTGTACTACTAGACTTTTTCTCTCAATGGATCCTGTTCATGGAGAAATATCCCTGTCTCTTATACACATATAGATGTGTATAAGAGACAGCCCCACCCCCTGCTGAATTTTTGGTGAAAGGTAGGTGATAGGATAACCATTAACCAAAAAAAAAAAAAAAGAATGCCTGGTTTCAAAGCTTGAGACTGTTGACTGAACCATATTTTGTGGACATGCATGTAGGGACTGCCAGGCAACCTGGACTTGAAGTCATTATGTAAGAGCAGCTTTTAGAGCTTGACCCGTATGAGGGTATATAGCAGAGTCTGTGCTTTGAGTGCTTGTGTAAACGTGGCACTTGGAATTCTAATATGATCTGATTCTTGGCCCAGTTGCATTTTATTGATTCACATTTCACAGTTGAGTTTTTCCATGTTATCTAAAACCGCCCATACTTCACATCCCTGAGCTCTAACTCAGCTGAGGTTAGGTCCGTTCAGCTCTTTTCATTTCTGGGGCACACACAAATCCTCATACTTGTTATTCACAAAACTGTTGGCATTATTAGATCCACATATATGGTTTATGTCATGACTTTGAAAACCGTTTGGAGATTTTATTCAGATTTACTTGATCGAGAAAGGATGTTTACTTATTTATTTAAGTATGTAAAGTGCTAGCTAGCTTCTTCTTTTAAAAATTCCCAGATATTTAAGCATGAGATCTCTTTGTATTGGTAAGCTATACTTTATAAAGCAGGCCAATATAGGAGCAGGTAACAGATACAGCCTAATTTTTGAGACGAATTTAACTGCTTTTAAAGAATTTAGTCTGACTATTCAGTTTACTTAAAAACTATTGCTATTTTACATACCCCAAGTTTCTCTAACATATAGATGAAATATTAATAGTAGACTGAATACATGTCATTTCAGCTTAACAAACACAGTGTTACCAATGTTGTTAGAAGTCTGTCCCTGTCCCTGTTGAAGATAAGACTACTTTTCACGTGTATTATTCCTGTGTGTTTTGTTCTAGCTGAATAGAATATAAAATAAATATGCACTTTTTTCTCCATATAGCTTAACCTGGCTTCTCAGTCAGTCTTGGAAGGACTCAATGCTTGTTTTGACCACCGAGGAGAAATCTATGTTCCTGAGTTAGGAATGAGCTTTCAAGTGCAGCATGAGAAAACCAAGATTTTTGGCTGTCAAAATCCTTTTAGACAAGGAGGCGGAAGGAAGGGCTTGCCCAGGTCTTTCCTAAATAGATTCACTCAGGTAAGATTTACTGTTGCCCAAAAACCAAAGGTGGTCCCAGGGGTAATAATAGCTATGAGGGTGCCCACTAGGAGGATGAGACAGGTTCAGTGTAATAGTCTGCTTCTCGATTTCACATCTGGGTGTGATGGCTGTTAGTGTGACTGATAGCTGTCATCTTTTCTCTCCTGGTGTGAGTCCTTTATCTTAGGTTTAAGAGGACCTGGTATGTTATCAGGTGGAGGAAAGCAAGATCACCACCATCTTGAGGATTCTATCACTGTGTCCAAGGATTAAGGCCAATCTTTTTAAGTGTCTGTTAGAACATTAAAAAATTATTTTATAGTGAAAATAGTGCATTAATCTCAGAAAAGTACAAGAAACTACCATGAAGAATAAGAAATCCAATATTTTCCATACCAAAGTCAATCACCATTAATAGTTGTATCTTTTTTTTATTGCCACAGCAGTGTGTGTGTGTACATACACTTACTTATTTTAACATCTTTTTTCAAAGTAGTGGCTTGGAAATGCCTCTAGATGTTAGCTTTCTTTAATGTTCCTTTCTTGGTAATTAAGACTTTACTAAGTATCTTTAAGAAGTTTGTATGAAAAATTTCAAAACTGTTGAGAAGTTGATCAAATTTAAAAATGAATGTTGTTTACTTACCATCCAGATATTTGAGAGAATTTTACATAATAGATTAAAATTACAAATATTCTTAAAATATTAATTGCAGGTGTCTTTCTCTAAACCATTAGAATGAAGCTAACAAGAAAACCCCCTGCTCTGTATTTCAAAGATTTTATGATTCCATATCCTGAGAATGCAAGAAAAGAAATTTCTGTAACTGAGATATATATATTTCTAAGGCATTGGTCCTTTGGTATTAAATAAAAATACTGTGTATGTCATGGCAGTCATGTTTGGTAAGGGAAAATAGCGGCGTTTTTTCTCATGTTATTTTTGGATTTTCTAGGTCTTTGTGGATCCCCTTACAGTAATAGACATGGAGTTCATTGCCAGTACTCTGTTTCCAGCCATTGACAAAAATATTGTTAAAAAAATGGTTGCTTTCAACAACCAAGTAAGTACCTATGTGCATTAATTGTTCTTTATATTTCTGGTTTATTTGAATTACTGTTTTCTCAATATGGAATACCTACCTCATTACCAGTCTCTGCAACTGAGATAAATCATATAGAACTCTAAAATTTCCTAGTGGAAGGCAAGCTACTCATTTGAGAGTTACAGCAATTCAGGTCTGTTGCATGTATCATTTTTATAATGCTTGCAGGGTATTCCTGGCATCGAGAAGCCTGGGTTGGGAGGAGACATCTGGATCCAGCCTGTTAATCTGTTTCAGATTATGTGTGCACTTGCACTGTGTTGATAGTACTTAACGCAGTCCCAAGCGGTGGGAGGTGCTTCCCAGTAAGGGTGTTTTCTTTTCAGATTGATCATGAAGTGACCGTTGAGAAGAAATGGGGGCAAATAGGAGGACCCTGGGAATTCAACCTCCGCGACCTTTTCCGCTGGTGTCAGTTGATGCTAGTTGACCAGTCCCCCGGGTGTTACGATCCTGGTCAGCATGTGTTTTTGGTCTATGGTGAGAGAATGAGAACCAAGGAAGATAAAGAAAAGGTGAGTTTCATGCTTGTTGTTCGTGTTTCTTTGATTTCTCCCTGAGGGAGAGAAAGGCTGTACCTGCATCAACAGTACCAAACTCAGTAACGCGGCTTGGAAATTTTGAGATTAAGGGCAGAAACAAAAACTTAATCTGTCTCAGCATCTCATAGTGTAGTTTGCTTTAGAGGACACAGTTTGCTTACCTATCAACATTGCCATGATCACTTACTTTCTTAAACAATATCACCCTGCAGTAATAAAGGCTTGATCCTCATCACCTTGGTTCCAGGCACAAAGATGAGAAGCAGGAGGAGAGAGGTGATAACAAGTAGAAGAGGAGGGTTTTCTACCTTTAAATAAATGTCAAATTGCAAAATACTTAGTCTAGAAAGTATAAATAGATCAAAGGGAGGATATTCTGTATCCAAATAAAAGTGAAAAATACCCGTTCATAAGGAGAAAATAACACCAGAATTCCTTGCTTAGGAAACTGTAATAATGGATGCATTTTGCTTTGTAATTCATGGAAAATTTCACAACAGCTGCAGTTAGGAAATGCTGTCATGACCTCTTACAGACAAGGATCCAAGGCTCATTCATGGAGTCTCCGTGTTTTGAGTGACAGAGCCAGCTCTCCAGCCCAGACCTTTCCACTTTGCTTGCTATTTCTTCTACTGTATCACAGTTGCTCACAAGCAAAGTAACAAAGTAGTTTACAAATTCATGTGAGTTAGAAACAGAAATGTGAAGATGTGGCTGTCCATGGCACATGTGGCTTTCAGACACTTTGGTTGTGCTGCTGAGAGCACAGATCCTTGTTTATGTGGTATCCAGAATCCAGTCCAGGATCAACAACTCATGTGTTACATGCAAGTGGCTTTCAGTCTTTATACTAGAACAAAATATTCAGTTCATTTTTTTAAATTAATGCAACTTTATATAATTCACTTATCATCAGTTGGTATTTTAATTTCTTTACCAACTTACTCTAGTATGTTAACTGTGGCCAGACTGGCCAGTGTTGAGTAATTGATGTTGGTCAGATGATGAGTTACTGTAGGGTGTGGAAGGTTCCCACCACTCCCTCAATCCAGTTGTTTTAGTTGACCAAATGTTTTCTGAGAGGAAAAGAAAAGTTAAGAAAAATAGTAGAAGGAGAAAGGTTGTAAGAGTAATTTGTAGTGTTTAACTCTGGTATAGCATCAGAGAGAGGAGGTGGTATGCTTTAGAGTGAACTATAAGGTCAAAAATCACCCAGACCCAGGAGGGAGCATTTTCTTCTGTGCTGCTTTTTGGCTCTTAGTGTTTAACACTCATTATGTCTTTGTCTTTATTGATTTTCTTTTCACTCCAGTGTACACTGATTAGTATGAGTATTGGTATTTTGTTTGAATGCACTGCTTATCGTAAATACTTTGGGTGGCAGGAATCTTTGCTGCTGCTGTGGGCTAAATTAGTGATTTTTATACATCCTCATCTCTTAGATTTTTAAAAGAAATGCAAGAAAGAATACTATTAGCAAAAAGTTTTTAACAGTCTTGCTGCTAAGGAAGGGACAAATAAATGTAAATACAGAAATAATGCTTTTCTGCATAAATATTTAGAGGGATAACAGTGCTCTTCTAGTCAGACAGGCTTAGATTTAAATTCAGTTATCATCTATGAGCAAATCACATAACTTGTGTGAATATAATTGCCATATCCATAAAATGGAAATAGAAATATCTTGAGAGGGTATTTGGATCAGAAATAATCGATTAAAGCACCTAATATGATGTTTGTCACATGGCAGTTATCAGGAAATGATGGCCATTGTTCTCCATAAACTTCACGCTTCTGTCTTCTACCTTCTTGAAAACAAATTAATATTTTATTTTGAGATCTGCCGTAGTTTCCATGGCTCTGTTTTAATTTATGGTATATTCTCTCTGGAATCTCATAATTTGAGGTTATTGCTCTTTTCTTGAGCTTCCATTTATTTCCATCTGAAGAATTAAACAAATGCAATCTTTTTTAATAGGAAAATTCAAAAGGGTAATAACTCACAATATTGTGATTTTCATGTTGCTGTTCATATTTACTAGTGTTTATTCTGGAAGGTTTGGCCCAGAATTTGATGTAATGATTTGCATTTTGATTTTATCATCATCTTTCTTTAGGTCATTGCTGTGTTCAAGGATGTGTTTAATTCAAATTCCAATCCGTACATGGGAACCAGGCTGTTGCACATCACTCCCTATGATGTTCAGGTGAGGCAAATAGGCTGATGCTCTTCCACAGTCCTCTCTGGCTTTGGCTCCCACTCCAGGCACACTTGTGAAATCTCGCTGGGCTGTCTTTTTCAGCTGGGCTACTCAGTGCTTTCCCGTGGCAGCTATGTTCCTCCACCGACCTGCCATCCCCTGTCACTCCTGCACCAGTCTTTACAGTCACTGGAGTCAGTTATGAAGTGTGTACAAATGAGCTGGATGGTCATCCTCGTGGGGCCAGCCTCAGTGGGTAAGACCAGCCTGGTTCAGCTCCTGGCACACCTTACTGGTCACACTTTGAAGATCATGGCCATGAACAGTGCAATGGACACTACGGAGCTTCTGGGTGGATTTGAGCAGGTAACTGATCTGCCCCTGTATTTTTAAGCAGGGCACTAAATGGTGTGTCTTCTGTGTTGGGGTTGCTACAGTAGCAGTGGCCATTGGCTATGCTGTGTTCACGTGCTCTGGAAATTGCAGGTTGATCTTATCCGGCCGTGGAGGCAGCTCCTTGCGAAGGTGGAGGGCACAGTCAGGGCCCTGGTAAGAGACAGCCTCCTTGTCAGTGCCGATGATGCAGAAGTAGTGCTGCGAGCCTGGAGTCATTTCCTTCTGACGTATAAGCCCAGGTGTCTTGGGGAAGGTGGTAAAGGTGTCACGATGGAGATTGTCAACAAGCTGGAAGCAGTATTACTGCTTATGCAGAGACTCAACAACAAAATCAACTCCTACTCCAAGGCAGGTATGTCTCTTTGGGTGTGGGTATCAGTCACTTGGCATTGCCCAAATCATTTACTTTCTTAGTTAAGACAGTGATTTCATTACTGATTTGATCTGTCATGTTCCAATTCAAACTCAGTTTGAATTTGAAATTCTTTACTCTTTCATTCAAATTAATTATTAGATATATTTAATGAAGTCATATATCACTGTTTGTAGCTTCCCTGGCAGCTCAGTCAGTAAGAATCTGCCTGCCGTGCAGGAGACCAGGGTTTAATCTCTAGATTGGGAAGATCCCCCTGGAGAAGGAAATGGCAACCCACTCCGGTATTCTTGCCTGCAAAATCTCACGGANGGATAACAGTGCTCTTCTAGTCAGACAGGCTTAGATTTAAATTCAGTTATCATCTATGAGCAAATCACATAACTTGTGTGAATATAATTGCCATATCCATAAAATGGAAATAGAAATATCTTGAGAGGGTATTTGGATCAGAAATAATCGATTAAAGCACCTAATATGATGTTTGTCACATGGCAGTTATCAGGAAATGATGGCCATTGTTCTCCATAAACTTCACGCTTCTGTCTTCTACCTTCTTGAAAACAAATTAATATTTTATTTTGAGATCTGCCGTAGTTTCCATGGCTCTGTTTTAATTTATGGTATAGTCTCTCTGGAATCTCATAATTTGAGGTTATTGCTCTTTTCTTGAGCTTCCATTTATTTCCATCTGAAGAATTAAACAAATGCAATCTTTTTTAATAGGAAAATTCAAAAGGGTAATAACTCACAATATTGTGATTTTCATGTTGCTGTTCATATTTACTAGTGTTTATTCTGGAAGGTTTGGCCCAGAATTTGATGTAATGATTTGCATTTTGATTTTATCATCATCTTTCTTTAGGTCATTGCTGTGTTCAAGGATGTGTTTAATTCAAATTCCAATCCGTACATGGGAACCAGGCTGTTGCACATCACTCCCTATGATGTTCAGGTGAGGCAAATAGGCTGATGCTCTTCCACAGTCCTCTCTGGCTTTGGCTCCCACTCCAGGCACACTTGTGAAATCTCGCTGGGCTGTCTTTTTCAGCTGGGCTACTCAGTGCTTTCCCGTGGCAGCTATGTTCCTCCACCGACCTGCCATCCCCTGTCACTCCTGCACCAGTCTTTACAGTCACTGGAGTCAGTTATGAAGTGTGTACAAATGAGCTGGATGGTCATCCTCGTGGGGCCAGCCTCAGTGGGTAAGACCAGCCTGGTTCAGCTCCTGGCACACCTTACTGGTCACACTTTGAAGATCATGGCCGTGAACAGTGCAATGGACACTACGGAGCTTCTGGGTGGATTTGAGCAGGTAACTGATCTGCCCCTGTATTTTTAAGCAGGGCACTAAATGGTGTGTCTTCTGTGTTGGGGTTGCTACAGTAGCAGTGGCCATTGGCTATGCTGTGTTCACGTGCTCTGGAAATTGCAGGTTGATCTTATCCGGCCGTGGAGGCAGCTCCTTGCGAAGGTGGAGGGCACAGTCAGGGCCCTGGTAAGAGACAGCCTCCTTGTCAGTGCCGATGATGCAGAAGTAGTGCTGCGAGCCTGGAGTCATTTCCTTCTGACGTATAAGCCCAGGTGTCTTGGGGAAGGTGGTAAAGGTGTCACGATGGAGATTGTCAACAAGCTGGAAGCAGTATTACTGCTTATGCAGAGACTCAACAACAAAATCAACTCCTACTCCAAGGCAGGTATGTCTCTTTGGGTGTGGGTATCAGTCACTTGGCATTGCCCAAATCATTTACTTTCTTAGTTAAGACAGTGATTTCATTACTGATTTGATCTGTCATGTTCCAATTCAAACTCAGTTTGAATTTGAAATTCTTTACTCTTTCATTCAAATTAATTATTAGATATATTTAATGAAGTCATATATCACTGTTTGTAGCTTCCCTGGCAGCTCAGTCAGTAAGAATCTGCCTGCCGTGCAGGAGACCAGGGTTTAATCTCTAGATTGGGAAGATCCCCCTGGAGAAGGAAATGGCAACCCACTCCGGTATTCTTGCCTGCAAAATCTCACGGACAGAAGAGCCTGACAGGATACAGTCTACAAGGTTGCAAGGGTCGGCTACGACTTAGTGACTAGACCCACCCCCATTATCACTTTATATTCTTTAACTATTAGAGATTGTAAACTCACCATTGAATTCCTGTCGAGTATTGGACTATATGAAATATATTTACTTTTAACCTTCACAACACCACACTACAAGGAAAGATAACTTCATTTTATACATGGGTAAATAAATGCTTATAGAGGTTAACCTGCCCAGTGTCTTCTTGTTATGATGTGTTTGGACTCAGTTTTGGTTCCAAGCCTCTCTGACTTCAAAACCTGAAATCTGGTGTGTATATATTTCTTTTGTAAGTCAGTTAAAATTTAAATATCTAGGGTGAGTTCCGGGGAAGGCAATGGCACCCCACCCCAGTACTCTTGCCTGGAAAATCCAATGGATGGAGTAGCCTGGTGGGCTGCAGTCCATGGGGTCGCTAACAGTCGGACAGACTGAGCGACTTCACTTTCACTTTTCTCTTTCATGCATTGGAGAAGGAAATGGCAACCCACTCCAGTATTCTTGCCTGGAGAATCCCAGGGATGGGGGAGCCTGGTGGGCTGCCGTCTATGGGGTCACACAGAGTCGGACACGACTGAAGTGACTTAGCAGCAGCAGCAGCAGCAGGGTGAGTTCTCACAGCCCATTCTCAATACTGCTTTTTATTTAGGATTTATTTTCATAGTGAGTAATTTCTTAGGGATATCAATAGAGTCTAAAAGGCTGGCTGTAAAGCTTGTCTACTACTATTTTATTTTTGATTGAAAATAGCTTAAACTATTTATATTTTAATGTTTCTATGATAAACATGTATGACTTTTAAACTATATTCTAGGTGTTTCATATTTTACCTTAAAATCTTTATATATATTGAATATTTTATAATAGCTCTATTAACATCAGAATGCAGCGCCTAGTGACTTTAAAAAGCCAGAAAATATGTCTAGTCATGTTTATTAGATTCTGGACATTTTTATTCAAGTTGCTGAGTGCTGTGTTTTGGTGTTCTGAGGGTTTCTTTGAGTGATGGGTAAGGATTGTTGAGTTGCTTTTGGATCATTTTTATCTTTTCAAGCTTGTTATTAAGCTGTTTAAGGTCAGGGCCAGAGTATCCTTTACTTGCTAAGTCACTGTCGACTCTTGTGCTAAGAATCAACTTGGCCGAGTCGTGTCTGACTCTTTGCAACCCCCTGGACTGTAGCCCACCAGGCTCCTCTGTCCATGGGATTTTCCAGGCAAGAATACTGGAGTGGGTTGCCATTTCCTTCTTCAGGGTATCTTCCCTACCCAGGGATCGAACCTGCATCTCTTACATGCAGACGTGTTCTTTTTCACTAGGGCCACCTAGAAGTCCCACCTAGAAGTTCAGAGTCCCTAAACTCTTAACCTGTGTAGGCGTGCTAAGTCAAATTAGCCCCCCTCTTGAGGCATGGCCCTGTGTAATCTCTTCTGAAGGTCCTGTGTGTTCCATGGGGTCTCCACTTTGATTGGTGGGAACTGGAGTGTTATTCAGCGCTGTGTGAACTCTGGGAATTGTTCAGTTCACAGCTCCCCGGTAATAGTTCTTTCCTTGGAATTTTTTACACATGGAATTTCAGCCTTCCCTTGCACGTGGAGATTATTATTGAGCCAAAGGCCCAGGGACCTCTTTCTGGATTTCTGAAGCCCTTTCCTTGAATAACTTTTTCATTTTGAATATCCTGCCTCTCATTCAGGTTGCCTCCATCTCCCTGAATTTCAGTTTGTGTCCTCAAGTCAGTGAGATTTCAGGATCTGTTTGAGTTTCCTCTCCCTTCTTTGCTATCTGGAAATTACTTTCAGGCCTAAAGCCAGTCTATTATAGAGCCTCCTTCCCTTAGGTGTCACAGTTCTGTGCTGTCTGTTTTCCAGTGTCTGAAAGTAGTTGTGATTCATATAGTTTACCAGGTTTATAGTTGTTGACACTGTGAGGTTAAGTCTAAACCTTGTTAATCCTTCATGGCTAGAAGCAGAAATATATTACCTTGTGATACGAAAAAGGGTTAGAATAAATTTCTAATAAGGAAGACCAACTGAAAAATTTCCAGGAAAGGGCTAGATAAGCTGTAGAGTAAAAAAATATCAGTTGTTACTATATATGATGTGGCCATTATAAAGGAATCCTGGTTTGATGACATTAATTACATTGTGCAAACTTACAGCACTTGCATATGGTATAAATGCAGTAATAAGTAGGAGGCTTTGTCCTTCTGCCATTTGAGAAATTAAAACAGGTAAAGATAGTTTACCTTCTCCATCACCCTTGAGTCAACTCTTATTCATTCAGAAAGCCCTTAAGAAGTGTTTTCTATCCCAAACCTAATTTTCTTACTTGTTCAAACAAAAACAAAAATCCCTTTGTTTACCTTATTATGAAACTTTTTAAGAACTGAGCCATACATTTCCAGCCTTCTTTTAATAAGCTCTTAGTTTTTTCTTTTGTTTGTTTTTGCTTGCCCTGGTTTGAAATTAAGTGCTATGACTGTGGCATTTCAGAATTTGCCAAACTCGTGGAAGAGTTCCGAAGCTTTGGGGTGAAGCTTATGCAGTCAGCCAGTGGCCACAGCCGTGGCACGTTCGAGTGGGTTGACAGCATGTTGGTTCAGGCCCTGAAGTCTGGAGATTGGCTTTTGATGGATAATGTTAACTTCTGCAAGTAAGAACCTTCTGTTCAATCATGAGTGGGTGTGACTGAAGTTTGAGATATGCTTGTCAAAGTAGAAACCCAGGTGGAAGCTCTACTGTTTTTAATCCACTGTTTTCTTAACTATAAGCATATCCTCTGCTATATTCTGTAGACTTCCCCTGTGGTGAACAATGGTAGTTGGTCATTAGCTGCAAGATTTTCGTTCTAGGAGATAGTTTAGAGCTGAACTGAAGGCTAACGAAATTGGATTATTTTTTCCAATCAAAACTTCTTTTGAGTTACACGTTTTCATTTAACCTCAGAAAACTTCCTTTTGTTAGGGTCATTCTGAAGTACAGATTTTTATAATGGAGGATCTGATAATAGAGCAGACATTTAGTAAACGTGCATTCTAATTGTACCACTTGATTCTAAAGTAAGGAAAAGGACAAGCATGAAGCTGCTGTGCCTACACAGTGAGCGCAGTACAGGTCAGAGGACAGGCTTTCAGAATGTCCTCAATTAAAATCCAGTTACGTTTATGACTCTCTAGGCTGTGTGCCTTCAGGGAATGAAAAAGGGTATTGATCAGCTAAGAGATCTTAATTCTGTCCAGGGGTTGGGGGTGGGTCAGGAGGAGCAAGAGGCCTGAGCCAGGACAGTGGTCCCTGTGGAACTCAGGCCTGTCCACCATTTGGGTTCTCTCTGTGCAGCCCATCGGTGCTGGATCGTTTGAATGCTTTGTTGGAACCTGGAGGTGTCCTCACTGTTAGTGAGAGAGGAATGATCGATGGATCCACTCCTACCATAACACCACATCCCAATTTCAGGTATTCCTGCCTCAAAGTCTCAACCTGGATATCAGAGGTGGCCATGCATTAGGGCCTCCTTACATTTGTACACTCAGTCAGTGGAAAGATGAGGTCCCTGCCTAGGGTTGGTAGTGAAGGGTGGAAGCAGGCAGACCCATTAAAAGCCTTTTGCAGTAGTTCATGCAAAAAATGATGGCTTACACTAGGGCAGTCAGATCAGTGGGACTTGCCAGTGGGCTTGGGGGTTAAGAAGAGGAGGAAGCAATGATAGCACCTATGGTTCTGGCTTGAGTAATGAGGTAAATGAGATGCTAGTCATTGAAAAAGGGGAAAACTGGCAAAGAAGCAGGTTTGGTGCAAGGAGGGAACAGCAGGAATCAGCTGTTCTGGGGTTAAGGGTGAGCTAGATGTAGAAGTTGATGGACACCAACTATTATGAAGCTAAGTGTTTCTGGAGAATACACTCCTCTTTTTTGTTCTCTCTAAATGAGTTAGAATGATGCATTAGCACTGGCTGATTTGGGGAATATCTGAGAGTAAGAATTTTACAGCCCTCAGTACTCAAGGTGGATACACAATCCTTAGTTCCTTAGAAAGAGAAGCTGACGTGCTGTATTGATGCACTTGGAACTAGAGGATAGAATGCAGATGAAGACAGCATCTGTGAATTGAGCCAGCGGTGTCCAGCTCCTGATGATGAGCCGCACATGCTTTGCCCTTGCCAGGTGCTGCAGAGCTACACTGTTGGTTGCACTGAGATTTTGACATCTTTTTCCCCCTCTTTGAATTGCTTGTACTACTAGACTTTTTCTCTCAATGGATCCTGTTCATGGAGAAATATCCCGAGCTATGAGGAATCGTGGACTTGAAATCTACATTTCAGGAGATGGGGACGGGAGCATCCCAGATGACCTAGATCTGAAAGTCCTACTGCACAGCCTTGGGTTGGTGGGGAACAGCGTGTGTGACACCCTTTTGGCTTTGCACTCAGAGACCCGAAGTGCTGTTGTAGGTAAGGTGCTTGACTTCCAGGCCTCTGCAGGGTTTTATTCCTCTAGAAATTCATGTCATTCCACTTGACTGCTAGTCTGGGAGCTCTTGCATTTAGTGTACATAGAGATGGAAATGACCTAGAAAGCCTATTAATAATACAGATATACTGGCTACTCTCCTCCTGCCCTGTCCGCCAAGAGATTGGGTTCCGCCGGTCTGAGTGAGCCACAGGAATCACCGTATCAAGAAGCTTCCCAGGGAATTCTGAGGCATGCAGTCAGAGGCCCACACTTGGAAGAATATTACTTTTGACACCGAGATTGGTGAAGGTTGTCCTGAAAATCTTTCACAGTCATCATTGAATCTCTTGAAGGCTGAATAAAGAGGGAACTTGGAATTGTTTGAAACAGAGAGGTATTACTTCTTCTAAATGTCCAAAGATACAAGAAAGGGCAGTTAGGTACAATGTTGGGTGCTTATTTAAGCCTCATATTAGTTCTGCAAACTATGTTTCCATTTTACAGATGAGACTGAGAGAAGTTGAGTAACTTGGGAAAGCCACACAGTTAATAATGACAACTGAGTTGGATTTCAAAGCCCATGGTGCTTTTTGGTTCCATGCTCATTTTGTCCCTCTCAGTGTATCAGCTTTAGGTCTAGGGTATATATTTGCCAGGCTTTATCATGTTTAAGTCATCTAGTCACTTCCTCACAACGTGCTGCTCCCTAAGAGGGAGTGGGTGAGGCAGGCTAGCAGGGAACGAATGTGAATGAATGTTCTCGCAGGTTCACTGAGTTCCCTAGTGAGCCCCCTTGAGTCCACTTGGAAGGCTTTCTGAGATAAGTGCCCGGGTGGAAGTTTGATGTGAAGATGAAATTTGTCCATTTTCTCTGGAGACTTTGCAGAATCTGTTGCTTATGAATGGCACCGTTTCTTCTTTACAGCTTCTCCAGCGTCCTCGGTGTCGAACCTCATCCAGACAGCCTCACTCATCGTGCAGTATCTGCAGCGAGGCCTGAGCTTAGACAGCGCATTTTCTAAAGCGTGCTGGGAAGCATATGTCCGCTCCCAGGCTTCCCCAGCAAACCAGCAGGTACTGTGAGGTGTCTGACACGGCTTTCTGAAGTATGGCACTACAGGAGGTGGGAGGATACTCTGCTGGCAGCAACTTTAATGGCCTTAGAGAGCTCACCTGCAGTTATACTGTAACAGATCTGATATCCAGACACTTTTCTGGGAAATAGCGTAAATGTGATTAAATATGCCTTGAAACTTGCCTTTCAGCAGAAAAAGTGAAATTTTGTCATGTTGTTTATTGAGAGATGTGTCTCGACTGTTGAGAGGATCACAGGGAGCCTAGAAGACCGCCATTACTCCACTAGTTTTTGATAAGGGCACTGTGTCTTGGGGACCGTACACCATGTGTTTTTGTCTCCCACCAGCTCGTGCAGGCTCTCCTAGAGAAACATGTTTCTTCGCTGCAAGCACACGAAACCTGGGGCAGCTCCCTTCTTGCCTTGGGGTTGTGGCCAGATTCTCTGCCCTCAGCTCTCTTCACTACAGAAGATTCTCTCCTCTCTAAAGTCCGAGGCGACGGGCAGATCTTAGCGTATTGTCTCAACAGGCTGAGCTTGAAAACAAGCAACTGGGCAAGGTAGCGGAGCCTTAAGCTTGTGTGTGTCTCTCTTGACTTTTCCTCCCTCCCTCCCTTCCTGCCTGCTTCCCTCTCTTTCTCCCTCTCTCTTTTTTCAGATGGTCATGGTCACGACCCAGTATATTTGACCATAATGTTACGTGATCATTTTCCACATAATTTCATTGTTTGTTGTGATATTGCTCCCTATTTATTATTTATTATAGGTACATGTTTTGATTTTTCCTCTTTGGAGGGAACTTATATATTCCCTATTAACTCTATGATAGATTAATTATAAAGTTACTTGTCTTGGTTCTTTGAAATATGAAATGAAGATTTAACCCTAATACTAACTTTGTCTATTGTAATGAATTTCAGGATTCAGCCTCTTACTTTGCCTGACTTAGAGAAAATTATGCAGTCCTCCCACCCAGAGAACTTAAAGTTCACTTCGGTTGAAGTGGATACTTACTGGATTGATGAACCAGATGCTCTGGCTGTGGCTGTTAAATTGCTCATAGAAAGAGCAACCAATCAAGACTGGATGCTTAGAGTTAAATGGCTTTATCATTTAGCCAAGAATATGCCACAGGGGCTTGGTGAGTAAAGAAGCTTAATTTGTGTAATGAGGGAACTTATGTACACATACCCTGCTTTCATAACTCAGCAGTTGTTTTCTCTTCAACTACACAGTTAAAATTACATCTGGGGAAGCTCCTAACAGGATGTTTATGACTTAGCATTATTGTTTATTTAATTGTTGAAACATTAAGGTACACATCCACCCTAGATGTTCCCCAAGATAAACTTTTCCCCATGTAAACCTTGCCCAGCATTTCAGGATCTGTCCAGCCTTCTTTCAAATCCAGAAGGACAATGTACTGTATTATGTGACTTTAAAGTTTTTCAACAGCCTCCTTTTTTTTTTTTCTGTACTTACTCTGTTGCACATGAATTCTTTCTGGAAAAGGGTTGTTTTTGGTAAATTTACTTCCCATAAAAGTACATAAGATTCTAATCTTACTTTCGTTCCAGTGGTCTAAATGATCATTCTTAATTTCTTTGTACGTTTTTCATTCCAAGTAGCTTTAAAGGTTTTAAAGTACAAGAATTTATGGGTAGAACTTGTTGACTAAAGTAATTGAGTTTATATGAGTTTTTCTACTCTAGGAGAATTTATAGATAAGCCAGTGTATGTGTGTATTATTGGGTGGCACATGTGATGTCTAAATATGTGTAGAGGGAAGTTGGATACATATTCTCATCTGCTTTCTCCTGTGTGATTGCTGCTAGACACAGGTGGCTACTAAAACGTAACTTGTGCCATGGCCACTGTGACAGCAGCTGTAGAACAGAAAGCACGAATGGACAGCACTGCTTTAGATGGTAACTAACATCTGCTTCTCCTTCCTCCACAGAGTCGATAAAGATTCATTTGGAAGCCAGTGCTGCAGCTCTTAGGAATTTTTACTCAAATTCTCTCTCATCTGGGGTCAGTAATGTCATCAAAATATTACAACCAAATGTAACAGGTACTGCACCTACCTGCCTTGATTTCTGGCTCTCAGCACTCTTGTCCATTGAGTTCTTGGGAAAAAGATCTGTCAGAGCTCCCACTTGTAACAGGTTTTAAAAGAAGACTCAGAGTATCCAGATGCATATTCTGCTGCCTTTTTTTTCAAAACCGTGTATTGATTCTCCAGTTTCTGATAAAGGATGATGACATAGTGTAGTGGAAAGAGCACAGGAGTTGGAAGTCTGGGCTCCGGTCCCAGCTTGGCCACAAACTGGCTTCTTGATTCTGGGTCCATCATTCATACTCAGCTGCCTTTGTTTGAAAAAATAAGGGAATCAAATTCATTCTTCTGGGGCCCCTTCAACTTATAGTAGTCTGTGATGTATTAGTAAGTGCTGTTAAGAGAAAGGGTTTTAAACTGTGAT
This sequence comes from Oreotragus oreotragus, assembly GCA_006410675.1. Classification (NCBI taxonomy): domain Eukaryota; kingdom Metazoa; phylum Chordata; class Mammalia; order Artiodactyla; family Bovidae; genus Oreotragus; species Oreotragus oreotragus. Next base: position 622,810 of record SJYX01016022.1, read on the forward strand.
CTCTTTTGAGATGAAGGTAAAATAGTACACATTCAGTTTCTTCAGAAAACCTTAATGATGAAGTTATAAAGTCTTCAATTCAAAGTCACAAAACAAAACACAATGATAAAAGGAATAGCCATCCAAACTATAATCTTATGTATACATATGACTACCTTGTGTACACTAAAGGTAATGGGGTAGATGGTTGGGCAGAAATCAAATGATAGAGAAAACTAATATCAGAGTCAGATTGTGGCTGAACTGAATTATGGCTTTCCATTCATGAAGAAACTTTGGTCTTTGGGAACATAATTCTAGAGTAGAATGGTAGATTCCCTTCGCAGCAGCCTTGGCTTGCCCACTGATTGGCTCATCTTCCTTTTCCTTTTCAGCTGAGTCGCTCTGGATCATGTAGTCTTGCTAGATTTTGGGATATTGGTCCCCCCCATTGTACCTTGCTATTCACAGTAGGCATTTATTTGTTAGTCTACTGTGTTGTGGATGCCTTTAGAGCCTGAAGTACTCCACTGAGCCACCCAGCCACTCTCAGATTAGCATTCCCATCGTTTTGTCGTACCTCCTTCCACTGGGATCTCCACCTCTGGAACAGGCCAGAGCCTGATGGCTGCTGCTGCACAAGGAGATGCTGGTACTAACTTTGAGCCAAAGGAGCAGAGGTGGCAGCAGCATATCCTGTGATTATAAAGAAATGGGTTTTAAGCAAAATAATCTTGAGTTGTTTTTCTTATTAAAGGCAAATTACTGAGGTGTATTCCTTCATTTTCTGCCATGGAAGTTAGTTTTCTTGTGGTTAATGACAAAAGATTGGGTAATTGAGTCCATGAATTCTTTTCCAACCAGTGATGGGACCTGAGCAAGTGAAGGCATTGGTTTTGGAACTGTCACGGATTGAAGCATTTCCATTTCTCTTCCCCAGCAAGACTCTCCTATGTGATCAAAGTAAAACAGTGACATTTGCCAGACAGGGAGTTTAACTCCAGAATTCTACCTTTTCTTTTGTTCCTTAAACCAGATGAATCCGTGATCCCTCTGGATCCCCGATGGAACATGCAGGCTGTGGACATCATCAGAAATGCGATGGACTTTGACCCACAGACAGACCAGCCTGAGCAGCTCTTTGCCCTTTTAGAGTCTGTTGCAAACAAGTAGGTGAAGCCTACTATTGTGGGCACTGTTTGCCTCACTGTACCCTGTGACTCCACAAATTGTTGTCTAATGGCTGTCATGCCTGACTCTTTTGTGGCCCCATGGACTGTAGCCCACCAGGCTCCTCTGTCCATGTAATTTTCCCAGGCAGGAATAATGGAGTGGGTTGCAGTTTCTTTTCCCAGGGGATCTTCCCAACTCAGGGATCGAACCCACATCGCCTAAGAATACAGTTTATGTGTATTTAATTTTCTGAATCTGAGTAGTGCTGAGAGTCTGACATGATTGCCTTTGTTACCACCTCTCCTTCAAGCTCTATCCACGGCAAAAAGTCATTCTGACCGTGATGTCGTAGTACCTTTGAATTGGCAGATTCTTAGTAATTTAACAGGGTGCTTATTAATAGATACACTGGGAAGTATCAGTAGTGGGATTTGTTTTATGATTAATCTTTTATCACAGGATAGCTGTGCTTCCACTGTTTTCTGTGTGATTTCCAATAGCTTCCTGCATTTTCACAAGTTCTTTCCTCAACCATCTGTCCCATCAAATGGTGAAGGTCTACGTACATAGTCACATATAGTATAAATTTACATAATTGTTTTACAAGTCATTCCTCACTGTTTAATGTAATGACCAGTAATACTTTTTAATTGTCCATCAGCATAAGAGATTTAGAGAAATAATTTTGTAACTGAGGTATAACATGCATTACAGAACAGTGCCACTAATGATGACTATATATCATTTTGATGAATTTTCACAAAGTGAACTCACTCGTGTGATACCTAGTAACACCTCAGAGGATCCCTTGTCCCTTCCCCCCAGCAACTCCCTCATCCTCCTCCCCGGGTAACTTCTAACATTGCAGATTAACTGTATGAATGTTGGTTTGGGGTTTTTTGGGTGAGGGGTTGCTGCACTGAGAGGCTTTCGAAATCTTAGTTCTCTGACCAGGGATTGAACCTGAGTCATAGCAGTGAAAGCACCGAGTCCCAGCCACTGAACTGCCAGGGAATTCCTTAGGATGGCCGGTGTCAAGAGTCCACAGCGCAGCTTGTCAGATCATGGCAGAGCAACACAGTGGGACTGGGCAGTTTACCGAGCCCTCTGCCTTCCTCCCCGCCAGCTTAGTTGTCGTCTTTGTCACTGCCCATCTCTCTAATCCAGAATTTGCAGAGGCCTGAGGGGAATGACACACTGAGGGAAACCAATGTTCCAAGGGTTCTTAGGATTCAGCAGGTAGAGACCATGATAAGTATTATGAACTGATCACTATTTGTTAATCATGGAATCTCATTTCAGAACCATCATATATTTTGACCGGGAAAAACGGATTTTTACTGAAGCAAATTTGGTTTCTCCTGGTGGCAAAAAGTTAAGAAACAGTGTTTTGAGAATGTCCTTTGAATTCCATAAAGGTAAGGATGTTGCTTTTACCTTCTTGTTACACATCTGGCTGCATGATGTTTCTGATGGTGAGAGAGGTTCCTCAGGTGCTGCCATGCTACTGATTCCTTTTGATTTGGTGGCCTGATTTTGACATCTTCCTTTACTCAGTATCTTTGATTAAGTACTTTTTTTACATGTCCTTGATCTCATTTATTTATTTATTTATTTGGCCACCATGATGTGAGTCTCTTGAGTGAGGAAAGGGAGGCACAGAGATGCTCTGGGTCACATCTCTAGCAAGTAGCAGAGCCGGAGCTTGAGACCTGGTCTTTTGCCTGGAAAGTAAGAGCTCGTAAGCATTTGGTTATGGGTTCTTTTCTTCCTCCTTCCTTTTTTTTTTTTCAATTGAAAAGATAATGGTATTTCTTAGAAAATATTCAAACTGTAGAAGCATAAAAATGGAAAAAGTTTACTCCTGCAGTAGCTGCTGTTAATAGTAGAGATTCATTTATATCGTCTCATATCTTCCTGTTATCTATCCATCTGGTCATATATGTAATATCTTAGAATTTGTTTTGTATTTAAAGAAATGCTTTTTTTAAAAAAATTGAGACATGAACATCTCTATATATACATGCCTAACTTGCTAACTTAATAGGCAAAGATTTGCTTTCAACTTTGACCTTGACCTTTGTACTGAGGGTAATGTTAAGTTCTAGACTGCTGTTAATTTTGAAATGTCTACAGAATTAAAACTGATTGAATGTTCTTATTTATACCAACTCTAAGATCCAGAGAGCTGTCACAGCCTGCCCCATGAAATCGTGGTCAATCTTGCTGCTTTCTTTGAGCTTTGTGATGCGTTAATCCTACTTTGGGTACAGTCCTCTCAGGGCATGGTGTCTGATGCTGATGTTAACGAGGTGAGGAGATGTACCTGTTTTTCTTTTAAGTGACATATTTCTTGGCGCAAAGATTTTTAGGGGAACAACTAACTTCAGTATAGTCATGTGTCCAGTATTATTTGAGAAATTGTTCTTGTGAATTTAAATAGATACACATATTTTAAAGCGGTATCAGGGTATAATTGAGATAATAAATCGTACATGTTTAAAGTGTACACGTTTATGTTTTGACTCGTGTATACGTGTAACGCCATTACTACTATCATGACAGTGAACCTGTCCATCACCCTCAAACCTTTCGTCTTCTGTTTTCTCTTCCTTTTTTCTGCCCTCCACCTCTAGTAGGTATCCATTGATCTGCTTTCTGTTACTACAGCATTTTATATTGCTTTTATATTTCTATTTCTGGCATTTTATATTGTTTTTATCTGTCCACTTTCATTTAAAATCATTTTGAGATACATCCATATTGTTTTGTGTCTCAGTTGATTCCTTTTTATTGCCAATAGTCCATTGAATGTATACATACTATAACTTATTTGTCCATCCACTTGTTGCTAAAAATCATAATTTTAACAGTTATATTTTAGTTCACTTAAGCCTTCTTAGACATGATTGTCACATGTGGACTAAACTGAAATTGAACCCAGATTATTCCAGTAATTGTGATAAATTAGAGTTGTAGGTCTTAAACTTTTTAGTCTCAAGACCCCCCCTCCTCCTCCCCACCCCAAATCTCAAAGAACTTTTACTTATGTGGTTACATGTATATGTACTGTATTAGGAAATAAATCTGAGAAATGTAAAAAAATTATGTGTTAGTCTGTTTAAAAACCCAGTAACAAATTCATGTTAACATGAATAACATTTTTAATGAAAAAACCAACCATTTTCCAAAACAAAAATTAAGAATGGAACTATGTTACATTTCTGCAAATCTCTTCATGTCTGGCTTAACAGAATGAAAGCCAGTTTCTCACACCTGTCCCTGATTTGCTCTCTTACGGTATGTTGTATGGGTTGAAGTTCGTGAAGAGAAGCTGACCTCTATTTCATGTTGTTAAGAGCTTAGAAAGTGAAGGCTAGTTTAATAAACATTCCCATGTAATTGTGGATGTCCTTTGATCCTGTACCATGGCTTGACAAGTGATAGTTTTGTAAAGGTTACTTATTATGTGGAATTCGAAAAAATAGTCATCTTGTCATGTGTTAAAATTCACTGGCCTGGCACATACTTTGGATGGACTTTATCCTTGCATGTTACCCTTATGTATATTTGCAGCTTGTGTATTGGTAATTTGGAAAATATTGTTAAGTGAGTTATCAGATCTTCCAAATGTTGGCACATTTCATTTTCCAATATAAATTAAGTCATACTCTGGAAAAATTACCACAGACGTCATCAGAAAATCTTTAAGTATTGGGAATTTGTCAAGCTCTTAGTTTTTCAGAGTTCTGAGCTTTGCTTAAAAGTTTTGAGTTTTATTTTCAGCAGTCTTGCTTTTCTTGAATTGACAGATTGACTTCATTCATTTTCTACACGCTGTTTGCCAGACACCCAATCAGAGTTTGTCTGCCACCCCAGCCCCTGCCGTTTTTTTTGGTACCATCAGTGCAGATGTCACCATAGTAAAGAGGACAAATAATATGATATTATTATGAAAATAGCTTTGACATCATAAAACTGGAAAGATGATCACTAATCTGGAGACTACTTTGCCGTAAAAACACATAATTAGAAGAACAGCAATGTTGGAAACTCAGAGTACCTGATTTTTGCATTACAACACTACATTAATGAAAACAGTAGTTATTGTCATAAGGATAGACATAGACTAATAAAAGAGAATTCAGAAATAGACCCTCAAATACATATGGTGAATTAACTTAATGAGGAAAACAGCTCTTTAACAAATGGTGATGAAAAAACTAGATATTGATATTATAAACATGAGCCTTTACCCCTGCCTTATGTCAGAAAAGTTAACATCAAAATGGATTATAGAGCTATGTCTAAAAGCTAAAGTTAATAAACCTCTAAAAGAAGACATAGAAAATATTCACAGCTTGAGGATAGGCAAAGATTTCAGGGCATTCTTCAAAAAAGAAAATTGATGAATTCAATTTTGCCAAAATTAAAAATGGTTGTTAATAGACAGCTTTAAGAAAGTGAAAACACCAGGAGACATTGTTTATAAATTGTATATAAATTGTTTAAACCAAAGTAATAGCCCAGTTTTAAAAAGGAGAAAGAGAATTTGAATAGATACTTCTCAGAAGATAATGAATACCCACTGAGAACTTGGAAAATTTTCTGTATCATTAGTTATCAAGATGTAAATTGAAACCACTGTGCAGTTCCACTCACCAGAATGGCTAAGGTTAAAAACAAACCCACCTACACTGCTGGTTGGGATTCAAAATAGTGCAACTTCTTTGTAAAGCAAGTTGTGATTTCTTGTAACATTGGGTGTACACTTACCACGTGACTCAGTGATTCTGTTTTCCCCAATAGCTCTGAACTTCCAGTAATAGGATGAAAGATCTTTGCCTCTCTGACTGCCTTAATATCCCTAAAAATATTCCAGTCAAATGGTAGCTCTTCATGTATATGTTGCGTATTGGTGAACGATTGATGTCTGTGTTTTGTGTCCTTTACTGTGAGATGTTTGTGAGCAGTCTTGATTGGCTTTGTTTTTAGATCTTGGGTTCTGTGCGGTGGCGTGACCGGTTTTGGACTGTGGCCGACACAGTAAAAGTAGATGCCTCGGGCCTGGCCTTGCTCGCTCTTCACTGGCACTGGGTTTTAAAACATTTGGTCTGTCGGATCCCCCAACTCCTGATGAACCATGAAGACAAGTAAGACTCATATTTAGACAAACAGTGTCAGTATCTACAGGATTGATGTTTGGAAAGGAAATGTGTTTCTTCTTACTTTGGTTTGCTCCCTCCTTGACTTGTCAGTGAATGTAAATCTAGTATAAAGTATATACAGTGCCCCTTAATATCCAGCACTTCCCCCTTTACTTACCTCCCTTCTGCCCCTTTATCTCCTGTGCTAAAGATACTACAGAGAGGTTCGGACTGTTTCAGAACATATTCAGAATTGCTTGGAGAGCCCAACTGGTGGATTCGCAGGTATAAAGAAGTTGCAGAAGTTCCTGGGACGACCCTTCCCTTTTAAGGTACAATTTGGAAGCATGTAGTAAACACAAAGATTTGACCTCTTCTGAAGCACTCTTGGAATGTGGGCACTGCCATTCAAGTAGACTCAGCCCTGCTTGCAAATTTTTGAATGTTCAGTGAGCACTATTTACTGATGTGTTAAGTATTACTGTTTTACTTAGTCTTGAGACTTTTAAGGTTGAGCAGACTTTTAACTTTATTACTGTAAGATATCCTTAGAGCAATAGGAGTAAACCAACTTTATGTTTGTAGAAGCGTCGAAGAAACATAAAAACTTTTTCAGACATGAATAGACTTCTAAAGAGAACCACTTTTCTCCTCTGTAATAGGCTCTCCTGGGTTTTACTGTTTCAGGACGAGCTGGTCGTAGAGTGTTTTTCACAACTGAAGGTCTTTAACAAAGCTCTTACCATCAGAGAGTGGATGCCTGCTCTTGGGGAGAGTGGATGGCAGGAAGACATTAGTCGGCTCCAAATGGCTGCAACTGAAGGGACGTTAAAGAAAAGTCTCCTCCGGGCCTGGGGGTTGGTCCTCCAAGCTAATATTCTGGAAGATGTTGATTCAGGTGTGTGGCTAGCTGACAGTGGTTCTAAGCATGTCCTCTGCAGCCAATAAGTTGTTGTTTTTTTCTTTTTCTTTGTCAGTAAGTTTTAAAAAGTTCTCCCTTAAATATTCTTCTCCTTCTATTCCCGCCCCCCGCCCCGTATACTGTAGCGACCACTAAATAAGTGTCAGGCATAAGGTTAAGCGTTACATACATTATTTAATTCTGTCATTGGAATTGTGCAGGTATTAATAGTATTATTTAACACATGAGAAACTCAAGTTCAGGTAAAGTTGAACTCAAGCTCATAGTCACATAACTGGCTGTTGGGAATCCGAGCCTGACCACTGACTGCTGTGTATCTTTTTGTCCAGATACATTGAAGAATCTTGTGAATGCTCAGCATTTAGAACTAAAAGCCAGAGGAATTTCACTTGGTTTTCTGGAGAAGAAGCACAGTGAAGCTTCCTTCCTGTTGCAGCCAGATTTTCGCTCCTTAATCCAGCTCACAAGGAGTGTTCAGCTGTGGCCTGTGATGGAATACCTGGCTATGCTTTGGCAGTATAAAGTCACAGCTGATTTTATGACACAGGCTTGTCTGAGAAGGTGAGCCATCCTTCAGGGTTTTTTCCTTTGGGGCAGCTTATTTTCTTGGAAGGTTATTCTGTGTATTCTACATTTGAAACAAAGCACAGCTTTTTCTTGAGAGGGAGTAGTTGCTGAAGCGGAGGGAGGTCATTTGCTACTTTGGAAAGCCCAAAATTCTTCATTCTTTGCCTATTTTGTGTGTGTTCCATCTCCCCTTCCATAGCAGTTTTCTAACAGTTCATGGAAAGCCCACAGCTCACTCTCTCCCCGTCTTTCTTTCTTGAGCAGGTCAAGCAAACACCAGCAGCCTCAGATAGATGAGGAGATAAGCCATCACATCACATTTTGTCTTAAGCACACACCAGTTGCTCCTCAAGAGCTTCGAGACTTTTGGTCCTTATTGCACCATCAAAAGGTAAAAATCAAAGTCAAAATCAAAAAGCCTCCTTTGCACTGTGAACTGATTAGATTTTCTGTGGCACACTGATTGCAGAACATTGCAGAATAATCTTAAAAATTGCATGTTGTAAAACTAATCTTTTCTGAATTAAGTTTCAAAGGGGAACTTTGAATGTTTTTTACAGTAATATTCTAGACATTTTCCTGCTCTTATCACAGTTTCATTCCATTTGGTTCCCAGTTAAAGAAGGCTAAAATATTTGCTAATTTTTATATTATTTGCTCAAAAATGTATTACTCTTCCATAGAGAGTAACTTGTTGAATATGAATAATGGTAAATTGTAGTTACTATTATTTCATTAGTATAACCTTAAATTTTTTTGGATAATATTTTATTCATTTATTTTGATACATAATTATGTGATTATTTTCATTACATTTTCACATGTACTCTTACAAAATCAGATCTCATGTTNTGCTCAAAAATGTATTACTCTTCCATAGAGAGTAACTTGTTGAATATGAATAATGGTAAATTGTAGTTACTATTATTTCATTAGTATAACCTTAAATTTTTTTGGATAATATTTTATTCATTTATTTTGATACATAATTATGTGATTATTTTCATTACATTTTCACATGTACTCTTACAAAATCATATCTCATGTTTTATCCAAGTATAAATAGGTTAAATAATGTGACTAAGATGACTGGGGTGGCAGAAAATCAGAAACATTAAGATTAATAATCTTTAAATCCATGTTAGTTCTGGATGATGTTACAAGACAGAGATCTTATAACTGGATTTATAAAATCTTTCTTGAATACTCTCTTATCTGGTTAATTCTTTATCTCTAGATGACTGCTGAAGAAAGGATCTCTTTGTGGTCCGAGTTATTTAATTCCACATTTACGTCTTTCTGGAGCAGCACTGTGACCACACATCCAGAGTACTGGCTGATGTGGAACCCTCTGCCTGGTGAACAGCAGAGGGAGACACCCAGATCTCTTCTAGACCCCACATTAAAGGTTTGTTGCCAGAAAATTATAAAAATGTTTGACAGTAGAAAAAATTTCTCTTCAAAAGCAAGGCTACTTCCTTGGTTCATGAAAATTTGCACCTATCAACCAGCTTATTCTTTTTAAGATAGTCCACTGTACTGCTGTGCTGCAAAGCATTTTATCACTTTCTTATTGATAAGCACTGAGATTTCTTGCCTATCCTCTCGCTTCCTGTAGCAAGCATCCCTGAGTCAGCTACCCTTGTATAAGCCTTTGTCTACTTGTCTGCTATTTCCATGGATTGTGATGAGGCTTGGGATTTAACCTGTGGCCAAAGTGTCTGCACATTTAAAGAGATTTATATATGTTCTCAGAACATCTAGGGAAGTAGGTTTTGTTTTTCACTCTTTGTGCTAGGAGATGGTGAAGAGGGAAGACATGAAGTAGGGATCACTTATCACATCCTGTGTTTCCATATCTTTGCCCCACTTGGTGTCATTCGTACTTTGAATTATTACCAGTCGTTCACTTTAGAACTTGTTTTAATTTGTATTCCTTTGATTTTTATTGAGATAGAGCATCTTTACATATGTATATTATTTGTTTTTATATCTTTCTCTGAATTTTCCAGTCATGTTTATTTCCCATTTTGTTTAAAAAGGATCATTAAACGTCATTTTATTAAAGAAGATCTCACTAGATATTATGCATATTAAACCTTCACCTAACATGGTTGGAAATATATTTCTCGTGTTCTGTTGTCTCGCAGGTTTGAAGATGTTTTCTTATATCGCACACGCTTTATAGTTTTCAAATACACCAGCCACTTTCTACTTTCTGGCTTTGATATGCTTTTAAATAAGTCTTTCTTCACTACCCATAGAGTTAAAAACCATTTGTTCATATTTATGTGTATGTCAGTCTCGTCAGAGTATCTTCTTTTATGAGGTAGGGATGTAAATTTTTTATCTTCTACAAACAAATATATCCAAAAGCAGTATTAACAACACTAGTTTCACCTAGTTCATTCTTTCCATCTTATTTGAAATGCCACTTCTGATACAGTAGTTTATTCTCACAAGTTTTCATGGATGTAGGACTCAGCTCTGTTCCATTCCTATATCAAAACTGATCACTTTAGTATGAGACATCTCAAAGCCTTTAGTGTTAAGCCTTATGGATCACCAGGAGTTGCGTGCAGTCGAGGTTTGCTTTCTTGTGGGTCTCACCCCTAACCTGTTGTCGTGGACACTGTTCCTGTGTCCCAGGTTAGCAGTCCAGGAAGCACAGACTTGTCCCTGGCTCATCTGTTTGTCTTCCAGCACTTTCCCCTGCCTCCAAGTCTCAGCTTCCTGCAGTGTGCCCCCCAGCCCTGCCGCACAAGTGGTCTTGCTGATGTCCAGGTGTGAGGGGTTTTCTCCTGCTTGACAAAAGCTACCCCACTCTTCGTTCATAGAGAATGGAGTCTTTCAAGGGCCCACTGCACTCGACCCCACTCTGCCAGTCTGGTCCTGTCTCAGGATGATGGTTACCTGTTCCTGACAACCTGATGTGCCCCAGTGCTGCTTGTTGAAACCCCGTTAGTTAATTTCTAAAAGTTAACTTGACTCCTCTCCCTCCCTCAGGGTCCCGGCAGTCTCAGTAGAGCCGTGTTCTCCAAATGCTGCTTTGAGATCGTGACGAGCAGCTGTAGAGCAAGTCCCTGGGATGTGAGCGGCCTCCCCATCCTAGCGTCCTCACACGTCACCCTGGGGGAGTGGGTCGAGAGGTGCCAGCAGCTCCGGGATGTCAGCTCGATGCTCTGGACCAACATGGCTGTCCCGGTGGTGGCAGAGTTCAGGTATCCTCTCTCCCTGGGTGGACGGTACAGCTCCCATCTTTCCTCCAGGGTGTGTCATGGGGACCTTGGTCAGAGCTTGCTTGGGTAGTGGCTATTTCCAGTGGGTGGAGGAAAGGTCTTTTTTGGCTGAATGAGCAGGTTTTCAGTCCATAACAGAGACTGCTATGAGCTGGCCAGCCCCACTGCCAGCTGTCAGTGTATTGTCACCAAGAGGGTGGTGCCTAGAAAACCATATCAGATTGAGAATAGAAATTCATCTCCAGGTGTAGTCTGGAGAGCAGTGTAGTCCGCCTCACTGTTTTCTGGAAGAATGAACACTAGTGTAAGACAGGAATGCCGGTGACTGCAGTGCAGACCCCAGTAAGTGCTCCCTTGTCCCCGCAGACGCAGTGATTCCCAGCTCCAGGGCCTGGTGCTGTGCCGGCATCTGGCCGGCCTGGCGGAGCTGCTGCCCGAGCCCCGGCAGCAAGAGCATGTGCACAGCTGCAGGCAGCTGCTGCTCAGGGATAGCCAGGCCTTCCAGCTCGTGGGCGAGACTCTTGGGGACCTGGCCAGGCAGGAGGCGCTGCCCAAGGAGCTGCTGTGCCTCCTGCTTACCTCTCTGCGCCATTTGTTCGGGGAGGTGGAGGGCAAGCGTGACCTGCCCGAGCCAGCCCGCCGCGGGAGCCTGTGGGTGAGCCTGGGCCTGCTCCAGATCCAGACCTGGCTTCCCCAGGCGCGCTTTGACCCCGCCGTGAAGAGGGAGTACAAGCTCAAGTACGCCAAGGAAGAGGTACGAAGGGAGGGTTGGAGTGTGGGCCGCAGCCTGACTCGCTGGCTTTGCTTAGTGTATTACTCCTTTCACTCCCTCTGGATGCTCAGAGCACAGGGGGCTGATGTGCATAGGCTACCCTGTGACGTTCCAGGAGTGTGTTCTACAGACTGTGTTGTCCTGTCTATGGGTTCCTCTGAGCAGGGTCAGGCACCACGAGGGGTTATATAACCACCATGCTGGCTATATGCCACCGATAGATCGGCTCTCCTAGACACTCATAGTATCCCTCACCATCTGGATCCCTCTACCTAGATTAAGTTTTGGATATTTGGATTTGAGTAACTTCTTTAGACTGGGTATAGTATTCCTTAAGGGCTTTCCCAGATGGCTCAGTGGTAAAGGATCTGCCTTCCAATGCAGGAGACGTAGGAAATGGGGGTTTGATCCCTGAGTTAGGAAGTTCCCTTGGAAATGGGCATGGCAACCCACTCCAGTATTCTTGTCTGGGGAATCCTCATGGACAGAAGAGCCTGGCGGCCTACAGTCCATGGGGTCACAAAAAAGTCTGACACGACTTGGTGACTAAACAACAATGAGTAGACCTTATGTTTTGAACCGTTGATGTTTGTTATCCAAAACTCAAGAATCAGGTAGATTCAGGTACTGTGATGTACTTCTTGCTATTTGAACTCCCAACCAGACTCAGAAACTGAGTATGTTAAATAGTGATATATTAGACCTATATTTTGAGGAAGGAAAATTAAATTAGTTGGGGTGAAGGGCAGGTTGCTGTAGCAGAGACTCAGTAGTTCATTGGCATCAATGAGACAGTTTCTTTTCACCTGACAGCTCTGAGGTGAGTGGTCCAGATTAGTGGAGCAGAACCCACCCCCCAACCGTTGGGTCATTCAGGAACCCAGGTTCCTTCCATCCAGGGAGCGACCCTCCCTCAGGGCTGTGTGTCTCAGGCCTGGTCCTAGCTGGCCGCTGCAAACCAGTCACTCCTTCTCTGCTAGTTACACCAGCTGCAGTGTGAGTGGAAGATCCGGAGCCTCTCATTCCAGCTGCAGACTGGAAGAGACCTGGAAGATGAAGCCGTCCTCAGTCATTCTCACCCTCACATCAGGTAAGACTGCAGAGTCATTCTCACCCTCACATCGGGTAACACTGTAGAGTCACTCTCACCCTCGCGTCAGGTAAGACTGGGAAAGACCTGGAAGATGAAGCTGTCCTCAGTCATTCTCACCCTCACATCAGGTAACACTGCAGACCCATTCTCACCCTCACATCGGGTAACTGCAGAGTCATTCTCACCCTCACATCGGGTAACACTGCAGAGTCATTCTCACCCTCACATCGGGTAACACTGTAGAGTGATGATCATTTGAACTTGGGATTATCAGCTAGAATCTTCTTTTTAAAAAGACATTTTGCAGTGTAATTGCAGTGTTAACCTGAGGTTATGATCTACATCTGTGAGCTCTGCTAGCAAGTAGATCCCAAAGCCACAGTTACAATCAGGAAAAATACACTCTGTGAAAGGAGGGGGAGGACTTATATGGAGCCAGGAGGGTTGAAAGCAGAACTTCCTCTCAGTGTGGAAGGAGTTGGGTGTGATGACGGGCACCAGGGGATCTGTTACCTTAGGAAGTACTATTTAGTGGGTTCTGAGTTCCACCAGCTTCAGACCTTGGGTAGACCACTCAGTGCCTTACGCCTCAGTGCCCTGTCTGTAAAAGCAGGATAATAGTGCCTACTTCAATGAGATGTACATCCAAAGTGCTTAACAACATGGGTTACACACAGTAAATGCTGTAGATGTATAATCCATTCTCATTGTAATTGTCAGGATATCATCGTATGCTTCGGAAGCTGAAATGCCTTCCTTCTGTTTCCTAAGAGCTCAGTCTAGATTTGTTATTTTGCCTCTGATGGAATTTGCATGTGGTGTTGATTTGCCTTTAGGTTGCTTCACCAGAGAATTGATCAACTGGAGAACTTAATCTGCAGCCTGTCCAAGAAGCAGGCCTGCCGGCCCCCACTGCCTACATATGAGGCCCTGGTACAGGAAATCCACCACTACGTCAGCAGCATTGCCCAGGCCACCGCCGTCCAGGATCTGCTCACGCGGCTCCTGCAGGCCCTGCGCTCGGATGGACCTCGGGCCGCCCAGGTGGCCCAGAACCTTTTGAAGGAGGAGGCCTCCTGGCAGCAGTCAAACCACCAGTTCCGGAAGCGGCTGGCCGAGGAGTTTTCCCTGTACCCAGACGCCACAGCCCCGCTGCAGGCCTCCATCCTGCAGCTGCAGCACGGCATGCGGCTGGTGGCGGGCGAGGTCCATGCCTCGCTCCAGGGTGGCCTGGCTGGCGCAGACAGGCTGGGGGCCCTGGCCACATCCCTGCTGGCTTTCCCATCCGTGGGCCCTGCCTTCCCTACCTACTATGCCCACGCAGACGCTCTGTGCTCTGTGAAGTCGGAGGAGGTGCTGCGTGGCCTCAGCAAGCTGATGCTCAAGCGCTCGGGAGGACGGGAGCTGGAGGAGAAGGGTCAGAGCCCCTGGGCAAGCCGAGAACAGCTGCTGCTGAACGCCCTCCTATACCTGCGCTCCCACGTGCTGTGCAAGGGAGAGCTGGACCAGCGGGCCCTGCAGCTCTTCAGACATGCATGTCAGGTGAGCCCAGCAGGGCGCCGGGGACACAAGCAGGGTGCCTGCAGGACACTTGCTGTGCCTGATGTAGATGAGATTGTGTGGTTAGGGAGTGGGGATCAAGTAGCTGATTCGTGCTTTTTCACATTTAATTGTCAGGTTTAGGGGCCTTTGTTAGTTTTTAAGAGATCAAAAAAAATTGTTAGTGATGTCAGTCCTTTGTGCCTGATGCACATTGTAGATGGTCTCTACTAGTTTGTTGGTATTGAATTTGCTTACAATGGGTTTTGCCATGTAATGATATCAACTTTTATTAACATTAAGGAAATAACTTCTGTTTTTCTCCCTTACCAACAAAAACAATTTGTTCTGATTGTAGACAGTTGAAAGAGTAAGTATAAGCTAAATTGTTAGATTCTGCCACTTAAAGCCATGTGAACCATATGAACTGTTAGCACATTGGTACATTCCTATCACTAAATATTTACATTTGTATGTAAAGTCTTTTTGCTAATTTAGAAGAGGAAAAAACCCAAACCAGTGCCATTCTAAGAAAAGTCTTAAAGCAAGATTTTTGGGTAAAATTTCAAGAAAGCAGAATTGCTGAGACAAAGCTTAACTGCCTGCTTAGGCTTCTGATACAAACTGTCTTCCTGAATGGAGGATGCTCATGTCCTCAGTCATCTTCAATATTTATAGGGCTTTAGAGGTAGTAGGGGATTTAGGAAATGTCTAGTAAGGTATGGCCGTTTTGCCTGATTGGTTCCTCCAGTCCCTATTCTATTTTCTCTTTTCCGAACCCATGGGCCATCCATCTCCTTGAGGTGCTGGCCAAGTGCAGTCTGCATCACATGCCCACTTTGCTGACCCCTAATACAGAGCACCACCCACGCCTCTCAGCAGGTCCCCAGTCCTGCAGATTTTCACATCTGCAAAATTATAACAATACAGCAAGGGAGAATTTAGGAAAATCAGTTTGCTACAGATACATAGTTTGAAAACAAAGCCCATTTACTCTCTGCTACATGGAATTTAGTTTCTTGGGTGTTGTCATTTATTTGTTTTTGAACAATGTGTTTTGTTTTCATGAGAAATGAAGAGATAACAAATCCTGCCTTTGTTCACTATAAGTGCCTGAGCAAAGGTAAATAAGCTTTTGCTGGAATGTGTGATTTTTCAGGAAATCATCAATGAGTGGGATGAGCAGGAACGCATAGCCCAGGAGAAGGTGGAGCAGGAAAGCAGCTTGTACAGATACCGGGGCAGGACCCCCAGGACAGCCCTGAGCGAGGAGGAGGAGGAAGAGCGGGCCTTCAGGAGCCAGTTCCCACTGCATGAGAAGGTGGGCAGTGTGCTCCCCTGGTGCCACACACCTCACCTGTGAATGGTTGGGTTTTTTTTTTTTCCCCTTCCAGTTTTACTGAGATATAATTAACACACAGCACTGTTTGAGTTTAAGGTGCTCAGCATAATGATCTGACTTCTATCTGCCGTGCAACGATTACCACAATAAGTATAGTGAACACCCATCACTCATATAGATATAAAATAAAATTTTTTTCCTTGTGATGAGAACTCTTAGGATTTACTCTATAACTGACTGCAACACTTTGTTAGGTGCTGTTACATTCCCTTTGAACGATTTTGTAATTTTTAAAATAACTTCTTAATGCACATAATTTGCTACTTCATCGTCTTGATCATTCACACTCCATCCCTCCCTATTGCTTTTAGTCTGATCAGAACTGGATTTTGATTTTCACAAGTTCAATTGCTCTAATGTTATTTACAGGACTTCGCAGATATTTTGGTAGAACCCACATTAGAGGAGAAGGGACCTTCAGGTGGGCAAGAAGAGGAGGCTACCCCTGGCCCCGCCATCCTGTCACAGAGCTCCATGCAGGCTGTGATGCGCATCCACCAGCAGCTGTGCCTCGGCTTCGCCCGCTCCCTCTGGTACCAGCAGAGTCCGCCGCCCCATGGGGCAGAGCACTTCCTCAGCCTGTTTCTGTGCTGCTACCAGACGGGGGCATCTCTCGTGACACAGTTCTACCCCCTGATGGGTATGGTGCTTTACTTCTCTTTAGCTCTTGGGAAATCAGAATGAGTCGATGTGATTGCTGCTTCTGGAACAATTAAAACCGCTACCTCCCTGTTTTTACGAAGTTAGGATTGATGGCGTTTCCTTAACTTAAGGGACTTAAAGCTAATTCCAAAATCGATGTAAAATTCTGCCATAACCATGGTTTCTCATCCTTTGAATACTTTGGTTTAAAGGGATTAAAAAAGTAAGGATATGCTATTAGTTTTAATGGTCTTGTTTCTCCACATTATTTCTAATTTCCCTCTAACAGCTTTGGTGCTTTTCTAATGAAATCATGTATTTCTGGGAGTAGCCCAGGAACTCAGAAATTAATCTCACAGGGTATGGTTTGATGCAGTTTCCTACATAACCTCATGATTTGCTCCATGCAAGTAGGAAGGAAGCTTTCATTCTGCCTCTATATCTCATGAAAACAAAACACCATGGTTTAAGTAGGAAAGAAGCTTTCATCATTTCTGCCAAGAAGAGCCCCCAAAACTGGGAATTTGAATCCTTCAAACCAAACTGCACCCTCTTTGATTAAGTGGAGGCAGGATCTGTGTATCCTGAAACTTGGCAGGTTTTGGTGACCACTTAATATCAGAGTCACAGTCTCCTGGGCTTGGGTTGCTTTGGGGGTGAATGGCATTGCAACATCTGCTTCATTCAGTCCCAGTCATTCTTTGTTTCTGCGTATGTTTCTAACATCTTTGTAACTTAATGCCAATTTTACTGTGATCTTGTTAATAACTTCACAGGAGTTGAGCTGAATGACCAACTCTTGGGCAGCCAACTTCTGGCCTGCACCCTGTCCCATAACACTCTCTTTGGGGAAGCGACCTCAGACCTGATGGTGAAGCCTGATGGGCCCTATGACTTCTACCATCACCCCAACATCCCAGAAGCTCGGCACTGCCAGCCTGTGCTTCGAGGCTTCTCAGAGGCTGTTCACCAGCTGCTGCAGGATTGGCCGGAGCACCCAGCGCTTGAGCAGGTAGGGCGGTGGGGAGGCGGCTTCTCATTGTCCCAGGTGCACTGACTTGCACAGTGGTGACACAGAGGTTTTGTAGAACGTGGTTCAAGGAAGCACTATTTCCTGTAGGGTGAATATTCACATTTGTAATGCTGCTTGTGAATGGTGTTTGAGGTTCCACTTACTTTATCTGTTGCTCAGGGTTTGCCATCCACATATGAAATGCTGCTGCGTTGCTCTTTATTCAGACACGTCCTTATGTAAACAAGGGTCTGGCTCTTTCAAGCTTGGTAGTTTTAACTCAGACCCTTGCTCTGTGATCTTCAGCTAATTCTGTAATAACTTATAACAGAGTAATAATAGCAATTACCTTATCAAACTCAGTCTCACTTCCAGAGTAATACAGCAGAGAAAGTGTTTATCTTGGGCAGAATGCGTAGCCCTGGAGTTTTATCCACAGCATTCATGGGTGCTTGTGAAGCAGGGCCTTTGTGTGAAACAGGCTCTTCTTCAATACCCTGTGACTGTGGGCAGTTGATAGTCCCGTGAGCATGCCCAGATCTTTTTCTCTCCCCACTGCAGCTGCTGGTTGTAATGGACCGAATCTGTAGTTTCCCACTTTCCAGCCCCATCTCAAAGTTCCTGAATGGCTTAGAGATCCTTCTGGCAAAGGCACAGGTAAGAGGATTCTCTCTCTAGTCCTCATTTTAGTTTGTCATCAACTGAAGAGATTCTCTTATTGTTCGAGTTGGCCTTCAGACTGGCTGGGTGTCTGCACTCTTCACCCCCTCAGTCCTCTCATAGCCTCTGAAGTGGCTGGTGCTCCCCTGATTTTCAGATTAGGGCTCTGGACTTTAAGGGGGTCACGTGACTAACAATACAGAGATTCAGACTCAGGTCTCCAAATCCTGTGCTATTTGCTCAGCTGGAGGTTAGTCAGGTAACCAGAAAGATCTCCAAGCTGGATAAGCAGGATGGTTATGCATTGGTGCGTGCGTGCATGCTAAGTTGCTTCAGTCATGTCCAATTCTTTGTGACCCTACGGACTGAAGCCCACCAGGCTCCTCTGTCCATGGAATTTCCCAGGCAAGACGACAGGAGTGGGCTGCCATTTTCTCCTCCAGGGGATCTTCCTGACCCAGGGATTAAACCCATGTCTCTCATGTCTCCTGCACTGGCAGGTGGGGTCTTTACCTCTAGAGTAAAGAGGTACATCAGTATAGAAGTTGTTTAAGGTCCCAGTGGTCTCTGCTTAAGAAAAACCAAGGACGTTCCTGAGGGAGGAGGTGATTAGGGGACTGAATAATGCCGTAGTGAATTTCTTCTGTGTCTCGTCAGGATTGGGAGGAGAATGCAAGTCGAGCCCTGTCTCTGCGGAAACATCTTGATTTGGTCAGTCAGTTGATCATCCGTTGGCGTAAACTGGAACTGAAGTGAGTGGTCATTTGTCACTCCCCCTCCTGAACTTACATGATAGGGACATGGTCTTTGGATGGACTGTTTCTTCAGAGTTGATGTCATGTGTCAGCTGGAGACCAGACAACAGCATGCATTCTGAGGCAGCAGACTGGCAGCTGCTTCTCCATCTTCATTTAGGAGAAGAGAATTGTGAATGCTTAGCTCCCGCCTCCGAGGTTTCACATATTTAATGGGTTTCCTTACATGCCTCCTTGGCCTCTCCCACATTTCAGCTGTTGGTCCATGAGTTTGGATAATACCATGAAGCGCCACACTGAGAAATCCACCAAGCATTGGTTCTCCATCTACCAGATGCTGGAGAAGCACATGCAGGAACAAACAGAGGAACAGGAAGGTAACACCTGACCGTGAGTTCCCTGCTATGTAGAGGGTCCAGGCTAAGCTTGAAGTGCTGCAGAGTCTGGGATTTACTGCTCCCTTGTCCTCCACCCACTGCTTTCACACAGGGCGTGTTAAGTGACTGCTGGTATTCCCAAGAGGTCAGCCGAAAAAGCTGGGTAGTTCTTTTCTTACTGAGAATAATGATGACAGTCAGAGAGGCTAAAGCGACTTATCCAGAGTCCAGAGAGCTCATTGTAAGATAAGATTTCCTTATTCTCTGTGTCCATGAGACAAGTCAGAGAGGAAGTTTCTGTCTTGGTAGGTAGTACTTACAGTGCTTGAGTTAAAAGGGTTTCACCTCATGCTTAGAACAAGGGCCTCATAACTCAGTTTCCTCATTTGCCATGAGTGCATTTCACATACACTGCCAGTGCAGCTGCCATTTTTAAACCAGCTTGAAATGTAGCTGTGGTCCTTGCTCCAAACTTCATGTTAACTGGTGCCCCTCGGGGATCTCAGAGTAGACTGTGTGCAGTATGACGCGGAGTGATGTTTGCAGACACACATTTGTTTTCCTCTTTGAATCTCTAAAGATGACAAACAGATGACCCTGATGTTGCTGGTCAGCACACTGCAAGCATTTATTGAAGGATCCTCACTGGGGGAATTCCACATACGACTTCAGATGTTACTGGTTTTCCATTGTCATGTCTTGCTGATGCCACAAGTCGAAGGAAAAGGTAAAGATATACATATGTGCGTATAAAATTTTTTTTCTTTAATTTTACCCTATGCTGTTAAAATGATTAGGCTTTGAATTCGTGAGACAGGTGTCTTATTGCATGCCAGGTTTTAAACAAGACACTTCAGTTGTCTTTTACTATAATGTGCTTCAGGTAAGATAAAAAGAAAAACACTGAAATCAAGTGCAGACTGGTTATAATTGAATCCCTGGCTAGTGAACTGTGGCAGCGGTAAATCAACAGATGCAGATCCTAGGAGCTGGCATGTTGAGGCAGCACGTCTGTCTGTCTAGACGGTGCATATGTCCCACTCAGCTTCTGCTTGATCCAGGCTATAATTAGGTTCTTTGATCTCAGGAGAGCACTGCCACATATCAAGCAACTGCACATAAAACTTCTACTGTCAGTTACCATCCCTGACCACAGCAGTTTAGATAAAAGTGTCACTGTGAGGTATAGATCTATGTGAATGAGTGGTCAAGGTGCGCTCTTAATATGCCATCTTTTTAAACAGGCTTAGTTTCTGCCGACTTTATAGTAAGATTCTGAGAAAGAGTTGGAAATTGTGAGT
This sequence comes from Oreotragus oreotragus, assembly GCA_006410675.1. Classification (NCBI taxonomy): domain Eukaryota; kingdom Metazoa; phylum Chordata; class Mammalia; order Artiodactyla; family Bovidae; genus Oreotragus; species Oreotragus oreotragus. Next base: position 643,390 of record SJYX01016022.1, read on the forward strand.
TTGGTAGAACATCTGAGTATGCCGTCTTTAAGAACGAAAGTGCGACTGAAGAAAATATCCAGACTGAAATGAAAAAAATAGGGGTAGTGTTGGCAGCCTGCATCTCTGGGAACTGCTAAGCCCAGCTCCCTGACGAGCTGTTACATAATCTGTGGGTGCTCTGCTGTGATGTCGTGGCCCATTGAGTAACGAGGGAGTGTGCAGCCCCGAGGGAGAAGCCGGCAGCACGTGTGGTGTGTTCATTTCCTTTTCCTTTCTTCCAGATGCACTTTGCAGTGTTCTGTGGAACTTGTACCATTATTACAAGCAATTCTTCAGCCGGGTCCAGGCCAAAATTGTGGAACTTCGTTCCCCCCTGGAAAAAGAGCTTAAAGTAAGATGAACAGCCGTCATAATCACTCTTGGGAGAACAAAAGCAGCAAGTTGTTTTTCAGTTCTGTTTTTTAATCCGATTAGCAGTGAAACGGGAGCTCTGAGGAACGGAGGGGAGCATAGCACCAGCCAAGCAGGATGGCAGGTTTTGCGTTTTGTGGCATTGGCTCCATTGCTGCCCTGGCCACGTGTGTGAGGGTTCTGTGGAGTGGCGCCCATTAGAGGCGCCTACACCCAGTTGCAGCCGGTGGGTGGCTCCCTCTCCCACCTCAGAGGAGCGCCACCTGGTGTCGGCCTGTGGGCTGTGGCGGTGCTGGCGGGTCATGAGAATCCTATATTTGATACTTGCAGTGGTTGTGGAACCAACGCCGGTTTATGCTAGAGTACACAGCCACATACTGATTGTAGCAGCACTTTTTCCCATCGCTTTGAGACAAACACATGTCCCTTTATTAGTCTTGATTTACTTGCTCACTGACACGCCGTCCTGGGTTAGGGATGAAGAGAGCTCCGGTCATCACACGGGTGATCTAGAAAGAAACAGAATGACACCGGCTTTGTAAAGCCCTTCCTTGAGCTTCATTTATCTTACAGGAATTTGTTAAGATAACCAAGTGGAATGATGTCAGCTTCTGGTCTATTAAGCATTCTGTGGAAAAGACACACAGGTAATTCATCTTTTAAAACAGGGAGTGGCTAAAACTCAGAATTTTTGAATGGTAGAGAGCATGACTAGTTGTTACAAAGGCCTGACTTGTGCTGCCTTAAACTTGCTGAAAAAACACTAGACTGTTCTGCTGGCTGCACAGCACCGACCCCTCCCACCCAAAGCAGTCTCCCTGCGGGAGGAACTGATGTGTCTGGAGGCAGAGTGGGCTGTGTGCTGCTGAAGGTCGAGTCCTCCACCACCTACTCACCTTCAACCAAGTGATCCCACCATTCCTGGCTTCAGCTGAGATTAGAATACCTGCCATGCTTTTTCCTTTAAAAAAACCCCAAAAGATTGAGTTTCTAGGATACTCTTTGTATACTAGAGGTACAAGTTATTAAGTTGACTTTGTATGCATTATGTCATTTACATATTTCCTCACTTTTCCATTGTTACTTTTTCCTGCCCTTATCTCCCATTACCTGGGAGCCAGAACCCTCTTTAAATTCATGAAGAAATTTGAAGCTGTCCTGAGTGAACCCTGCCGGTCATCCCTGGTGGAGGGAGATGAGGAGGAGCAGCCGGACTCTTTGCCAAGGACGACAGGTGCCACCGCGAGTGAGGAGTCCCCCATTCAGAGTCTGAACAGGGTGCTGAGGGAGACCCTGTTAGCCCGGCCAGCAGCCGTGCAGGTATTAGCTCGCGGGATCGTGTTTGCTTCTTCCTGAGCTGGTCGGACGGGGTCTATGCTTTCTGTGGGAGATGTGCCCTTAGAGCTGGGTGAGGGAATGCCTTTGAAATCTTCCTCTCTGGGCTAGTGGTATGGTGTTTGTCTTTCTGACCCTGCTGCCTAGTAAGGCAAAAAGTGTTAATCCTCATACTGGAAGCTTAACATGGGCCTGTGTACAAAACTGATGTACTTATCTGTGAACAGTTCACTTGCCCGTAAGGGAAGATTTAACGCATTGGCTTAGGAATAGGGCATGGAAGCTGCCTTTGGGACCCCATGTGATGAGGCTGCTGCACACACCAGGAGTGACTGTGTGTAGTGACGCACTGCTTTGAAGTGGTTGCTGATGACCATGGTGTGGAAATGTGTGAACTTCCATCACAGCCAGTTTCAAGTACCAAGACTTAAGAACTGGCTTACAAAATTCCTGAAAATGGAAACAGTTATCAAGACCTTGAGTGAGCAGGTCTGTGACAGGAGGGTGTCCCTGCTGCAGAGTCACTGGCTGTGGGGAGCACTCATGAGGGAGTGATGGCTTTTGCCATCATGTTGTGCTTTCCACACTGGCTCTAGACAGTTAGCAATGCAGTTCTTCAAGCTGTGTTAAATATTTTAATGGTTCAGAAAGCTTAGTAGAAATTGAGCGTCCAGCCGTGATATGGCTGCACACATATGATATGGCTGCCAAATTTATTTTCTTTTGATTGTATTCATCACCTCACCGCTTATAATGCTAATCAGATTATTTTTGTTATTGAGTTAAGAATTTCAGGATTCCTCAGGAAAGAAAAGTAGTAAAACCGTGGCCCCGACAGACAAAAGCTTTTCCCTTTGCCTAGCTTCCCTGTGTCTGCTGCCTTCCCTGGTATCTGGATTCTGGTGTTTGAAGTGTCGGGAATTAGAGGGTGATGGGAGACGGTGGCTGGAGTAGGATTTGGCGGTCAGGTTAACCCTGCCTGTGAGTCTGAGAAGCACAGTGTGGCACATTATCTCAGAGGCAGCAGTTACGCTGCCCAGCCCTGCCTTCAAGGAGCAGGACGGCCCCTCGTGACAGGCGCAGAAGGCAGCGCTGGGGGCAGTGGGGTCAAGGGCTTCCCTGACCGGGACCTCACACTTCAGCTCCATACTCTGCTAAGTACCTGAGGCACATGCTATTTTACTTTTGGTGATGTTTTATTTATTCTTGTGAGACTTCAGAGACGGGGCAAGGGGAGTTTCCTGTTGCTGAGCCAGGTGTGTGGAGGGCATGACGTTTAATTCAGCACCTGCGTGGGGGTGTACCATGACTGTGGTACTCTGTGTCACAGGCTGCTGTTCCAGAGCAGTGTCAGGGCGCCCCTCTCCCCTCGGAGGGGGCCCTTCTGCGTCGCTTGCCGAAACTCCTGAAACGCATGAGGAAGATGTGCCTAACGCTCATCCAGGGAAGCCCCCTGCCCCGCCTCGTGGAGGGCCTCGACCAGTTCACCGGTAGGTGCATGCCCAGGCCGAGGAGGCTTTCTTTCTGAAGTATCCCCGGTGGCCCAGAAAGGCTTGAATTAATTACCTGTGTCCTAGGAGTGTAGAGCAGGTAATTGATTAAGCAAGTGGGTTACAAACCAGCCAGCGCCCAGACACAGTCAGCTGAGACCCCACAGATGGTCATCGTGGTTTTCCTCTTGCCCTCCTCTCGTGCAGACCAGAGCGGTGCTAGCCGTTCTCTACAGCAGCCATGTCCACATCAGCTCTTCCTGGTCAGGGACATGAGGGAAGCGTTTCCTAGAGGCTGGACGCTGTCACCACCTCTCAAAATGTTGTCTCTTGAGTTAAAGGAGAAGGAAAGTTCATCCACAGTCCCTTTCTTTTTCCTTGCACTTCAAAGAGGCATAGCAGTCTTGTCTCCCTGGTTGTTCTTGCTCTGCAGTGTATCAGCAATGGCTGGGAAAGGGGACCCAGAACTTAATAGACTGTTTGGGCCCTTGGCAGCCTTTCACCACTTCCTCCACCTCTACCCAGCCCCAGCGAGTGTGGGGTCACAGTGAAGCTGGTCCTTCTCCAGTAAGGCTGCAGTCTGACTTCAGGAATATATTTATACAGGAAAAAAAAAACTTGTTAGCGGGACTTGGCTGGCGGTCCAGTGTTTATGGCTCTGTGCTCCCAATGGAGGGGACCCAGATTCTGGTCAGGGAACTAGATCCCACCACTGCAGTTAAGACCTGGCACAGCTAGATAAATAAAGTAAAACCCAACTTGTTAGAGTAATAGCCTGATATCCATTTTTCAAGATAACCTGCCTGCCTGTGCCTAATGATGGGGGTGAATGGCCTACAGATCCCAGCTGTGCCCTTTGGGAGATGCACAGCGAGCTCTCCTGCCGGCTGTGTGCAGTGTGTGAGCTCTCACCTGCCGGCTGTGTGCAGTGTGTGAGCTCTCTGATGGGCTAGACAGCCTGCTAGCCCGTCTGCTCGGGCTGCCTTAGCAAAGTACTGCTGACCCGTGAAGAGCACAGGCGCTGGGGCCATTGCCCCCTCACAAGCTGCGAAATCCAAGTGTCACTTAGAGTCGGTCATCTGTGTCCATGGTTCCGCATCCACGAATTCATTCAGCTCGGGCTCGTGTAAGCCCCGAGGTATTACTATTGAAAACGAAAAAACTCCCATGTAAGTGGACCCACACAGTTCAAACCCATGTTGTTCAAGGGGCAGCTGTGCCACGTCTTGGGTGGTTTAAACAATAGAAATTGATTTTCTCACATTCTGGAGGCTGAAAGTCCAAGATTAGAGTGTCAGCAGGGTTGGTTTTTCTGAGGCTCTCTCCTTGGCGTGTAGATGCCTTTTCTGTGTCCCTGTCTCCTCTATCAAGGTTGCCAGCCAGATTAGATTAGAGCCCGCCTACAAGGCCTCCTTTTACCTTCATGGGCTCAGAGGCCCCATCTCCAAACACAGTCGTGTTCTGAGGTCCTGGGAGATTAGGGCTTCGGCATGGACTTTGCAGGACATGCAGTCAGCTTATGACACGACCTGTGGCAGATTGGCAGCACCTTTGTGTTCTCGGCTCCTCGGGTATTCAGGAAGGCAGCCCAGTGCCGGGGAAAGAATCTGGGCCTTGGAGTCAGTTCAGCCTGCCTTCAAGTCTGCCCTGTAGCTGAATGGCCTTTGGAAAATGACTAGACTTTCTGAGCCTCTTAGAGTGGCTACAAAGACGTTCTGGAGCTGTACAGGTTAGAACGTTTTCGAAGCACACGGTACAGCATAGAAGCTCAATTCATGTTGTAGTTATGGGAAGTTTATTCAAGTGTTTTAAAGTTCCTAATCATGGCACATGATCCATGTTCAGTAAGTGTTTTTTGCTTGACTGATTATAAAACCCCTGGATAAAAAGATTAGCTACTTTATTTGGGTTGTTTGTTGTCAAGATAGATGGTTTCCAATTTTTCTCTTGTCATGTCATCAGTTTTTAATTGAGAATTTACCAGGGCTGAGGACTGTTAGATATAAAGATGAATCACACTTGGTGTTTGTTTCCAAAATGTCCTTGGTCTTGGGTAATCTGAGTATGTTAAGAATTCCTGGGGATTTCCATGTTTCTCCCTTGTCTTCCCTGCAGGCGAAGTGATCTCCTTTATGAGTGAGCTTCAGAGCTTAAAGGTGGACCCCTCCGCAGAGAAGGAGAAGCAGCGGTCGGAAGCCAAGCACATTCTCATGCAGAAGCAGCGAGCTTTAGCAGACCTCTTTAAACACCTGACAAAAACTGGTACAGTTTTCACTGGAAGCTCAGTGGAGTATACTCATCTGCTTTTAGGAAGAAAAATAACACGGTTGGTTTGGGGAAACTTTGTAGAGACAGTTGAGATAGTGCGAAACACAAGGTGGAAAGCAAGGTTTTGAAATGCCATTCGCAGAGTTCCAGTTGCACGTATGAAAATCCTGTGATGAACCATTTGTGACTCCCAAATAGTTTCACAGTTTTGCAGTGAGGTTTCTCAGAAACCATGTGTTTTATTTTCATCGCCAATTGTTGTACAGCACATACCCTTCCAGCACTGCATAGAGAGCAGTGCTTCTCAAAGTAACTCGTATATGAATCTTGCTGAAGTGCAGGAGCGGATTCTGTTTTGCTCAGTGTGGGGCAGGGCCTGAGAGTCCTGGGCGATGCTGTTCCCAGGACACGACTTTGATTAGCAGTGGCATTGCTAATCCATTCTCTTCAGAGTTTCCTTATTTAAAAACATGCTGTTTATTTCCTAGGTTTGTCATATCGCAAAGGTCTTTCCTGGGCCCGTACAAAAAACCCTCAAGAAATGCTCCATCTTCGCCCGTTGGATCTCCAGAGCGCATTGTCTATAGTCAGCAGCACTCAGGAGGCTGATTCTAGGTTAGTGTTTTTAATTATAAATGAAGCACGTCAGCTAAGCCTCCATGGCCTCATTTGCCAGAGTCGGGGTAGCAGTACTTCTGACCCAGTGTCACCATTAGGATAACATTTTTAAAAGTACTGGCTCAGGACTGGCAGGTGGTGAGCGCCTAGTAAGTGTTAATTTTCTTTTTTAAAAAACTTCCCTTTCCTTCTGCGCTTTTAAAAGGTAAGGAACAAATGTAAAACATTGGAAGGTTGGGCTCTGTTGAGAGTCTGGTGGGGTGAGGAAGACAAGGGACCACTTTGAGCATTTAAAGCAAGGGTTAGTAACTGTTGATTGCCTTCTTTTCGTTTCTCTTTCCTCCTCGTATTCATCTCTCCCATTATTTTTTTGGCCTTTGACTTTTCCTGAGGTCTGCTCACTTGATTTGAATGTACAGGTGAAAATCTGTAAGAGAATGGTCACATTTTTAAGTGTGCCATGTACACAAACCTCTTCTAAGGTCTCATGTTACTGTCACATCCTTTGTGTAAAGGACTGATGAGTGCTTAATTCAGTGGGTCCTCACAGAAGTAAGTCTGATCAGACTCTTGGTTTCTGGTTGTGGCTGAATGGACCAGTCTCTGACTCCTCGGGATCTGGGGTGGAGATAACGGTTTTAATTAATTACATCATGTTGATTTCTTCTCCAGGTTGCTTACAGAAATCTCGTCTTCGTGGGAGGGCTGCCAGAAGTACTTCTATCGCTCTCTGGCACGGCACGTCAGGCTTATTGCAGTCCTGGCGGCTCCAGCCAAGGTAGGATGATAGAGCCTTGGGATTGCAGGGCCTGGGGACTCCTGTTCATCCAGGACAGCATCCTCAGACCTGGTCACATGATCACAGCCCATCACTGGAGGTGACTGAGCTCTTTGCAGTTATCAACCTGAGAATGTAATGCAATCAGTGTGATTTTGTGCTTAACCAGAAAGCATTTGATAACAAGTTGTTACTCACCGTTTGCTAGCAGGTCCAAATCCTTAAGAAAAATTATGGAAGAAAAACTTCAAATTGAGAATGCCACCCTCAGATTCCCCTCCCCACACCCCTCCCCCGGTAAATTGCGAAAAGATCACTGATACCGTTTTGGTGTTAACCTAGTTCCTGCTCATGGAACATCCGTGGTCTGTGGAAGCATACTTGGAGAAGCCCTGCTCCCAGAGGTGGACGGATGTGTGGCCTCTAGAGGGCAGTGCACCCAGCTTGCCCCCTACAGGGCTCCTCCAGGAGTGCAGGACCAGTGGCATCTGCACCATGCTGCCCCTCAGCACACTCTCCTCTCTCCCTGCCAGGAGGTGGGCGCGGGCCACGTGGAGCGGTGTAAAGGGTTCTCGGCGCATCTGATGAAGGTGCTCATCCGACAGCGGTGCTCCCTGACTGCGCTGACTGAGCAGTGGATCCTCCTCAGGTATTGCTGACCGGCTGTGTTTCTCGGAATGAATCAGGGAGAACTGTGTGTGGCTCACAGTTGCTGCAAGAGCTGCCCCCAGTTGTAATGTGAGGTCTGAGGCCCGAAGAGGCAATGGGGTTGCCTTGGCTCGGCCCCTTACTTTTGATGGTGACACTTCTGCCCCCCCTGGTGTTGGCAGCACCTCCGAGGATGAGTTGAAGGTCGAGTCAGATGGAAAAAATGGTTACAGCTGAACCACACCTGGGTCTGGAGTGAGGGAGTTCGTGGTTGGCAGTCCATGTGGGCTGAGGGACAGGGTTGCTTCATGGCATTGGGGCATCCCAGTCTCGGCACAAATCAGGTGTGAGTCGACTTGAGTTTGTTAGGCTTTTTGGATCACAGAGTTGCAGTTTGCTAAACTATACACAGATGCTCCCCAATGGAAATAAATATTTAAAAAGATGAGGACGGCTAGGAAGCCTGTCATCGCCTGCTGAGTGGATCCTTGGCTGAGAGGTCATATTCTAGACTGTAGTCCCTTCAGCTATTTTGTCTCTGCTCACAAGAGTTTATATAGCAAAGTATACTACACTTACTAGATTTTTTATTTTAGAAAATAGTGGCTGAAGTCACTGCGGTGCTGTGACCGTGTTGGGTATGAGAGGCCTGTCAGTGGCAGACGATAAGCAGTGAGTTCCCGTGCTGCTACTCTGAAGGGTGTGTTTAAACACCAAAGGCTGTGTTTAAGTACTTTGGAAGGCATATGATCAGACCTTTTACTCCTCTGGGGGAGCCTCTCTTCTTGATTATGTGGAAGAGCCCATACGTCATCCAGAAATCAGTGAACTTACTGTTAACAAACGGCTCGGTGACACAGTTGAAGGTGCCATGTGTTTTTCCCCTGGGTTTGTTTCTCTGTGCAGGAACCTCCTCAGTTGTGTGCAAGAGATGGACGGCAGGCTGACGGGGCCGCCCTCCTACCCTGTGGCCTTCCCTCCTCAGGACGGGGTGCAGCAGTGGACAGAGAGGCTGCAGCACCTGGCTATGCAGACCCAAGTCCTGCTGGAGCAGCTCTTCTGGCTCCTGCAGTGCTGCCCTGCTGCTGGGCCTGCTCCCGGACACGCCCCCAAACACGCCCCCTACCTGGAAGACCCGGAGCACCTCCAGGGGCTGCTTTCTGGAGCAGCGCTAGACCTGATCCCGTCAGACCTGACCTTCCCGTCCCCAGCTCCAGAAACGCAGCTGCCCTCTGGTTGCCTGATGCGGAAACAGGACCCATGTTGGCAGCAGTCAACTGCGAGATTAACAGAGATGCTGAAAACCGTTAAAGCCGTGAAAGCTGATGTCGACAGAATTAGGCAGCAATCATGCGAGTCTCTCTTTCATTCTTGGTGAGTGTGCCTGTGTCTCTGCTCTGCCTCTGAGTGGGCGCATGGTCACAGTTTAGTGAGGGAAGGAAAGGGTCGTGCTTCAGTCCTCAGTTTTCTGGTGACCTGCATAGTGCTTTGTGGTATATGTCCAGCTGTAAGTCTCTAGATGCCCTGAGTTTTAGTGGTTGAAGGGAGGGAAGGGTGGGTGTGGATGGGTGGTAGCGCCTTGCTTTCAACATTGTGGCATTTTTGTTGTTGCAGGAAAGATTTTGAAGTTTGCTCTTCTGGGCTGAGTTGCCTATCCCAGGTGTCAGCTCATTTGCAAGGCCTAGAGTCCTTGTTCATTCTTCCAGGGGTTGAGGGTGAGCAAACAGACCCACAGATGGCTTTAGTTGAGAGCATGAAATATGTAAGAAGAGAGATCAATAAAGCCACAGATGACTTCACTACCTGGAAGACACATCTGCTCACCCCAGGCAGCCAAGAAGGTGAGGACTGCTTCTTAGTATTGGAGTAAAAGCCCAGTGTAGGAATGCTGTCTTATAGATTTAGGTCCACATTGTCCTGAAGAAACATTTTGTTCTAGATGTATCTGTTCAGGGTTCTAAGGCTAGGAAGTGTGGTTGGAGCCCACAGCTCCTTTATATACATATATATAATTTGTCTTTGGTTGTGTTGGCTCTTCGATCTGCGCAGGCTTTTCTCTAGTTGCAGTGAGTGGGCGCCACTCTTTGCTGCGATGTGTGGGCTTCTCGCTGTGGTGACTTCTCTTGATGGGAGCACGTGCTCTAGGACGGGCAGACTTCAGTAGCTGTGGCGTGTGGGCTCTAGAGCACAGGCTCAGTAGTTCTGGAGCATGGCTTGGTTGCTCCATAGCATGTGGGATCTTCCTGGACCAGGGATTGAACCCGTGTCTCCTGCACTGGCAGGCAGACTCTTCGCCACTGAGCCCCCCAGGAAGCCCGAGCACATAGCTCTTAACTTCTGTTTGAGCACCTTGCCTCTGGGTTGCCATCACATTACTTACTTTATAGCACATGAGTAGGGAGACAGCGCAGGCTCACTGGCTATTCCAGAAAGTTCTCTTTTCGGCTGGAGAGCTGACAGTTCCTATTTGGATTAAGTTGATGTTTATACGCTCCATCTTAACTGTTTTCATAGTTTTGGCATTCTTTCAGCAAAATTGTTTTAATACAAGGAAATAACCTTGTAGGTTTATCTACGCCAGGGATGTGTCTCATTCTTTATACCCAGCACAGCTTGACAGTGACTCAGCCTTAGCAGGTGCTTAGCTGGTGGCTATTTGTTAAAATGACAAATGAGAATTGTTAGTAATTTCCAGAGGCACTGAAACTACTGATTGAGTTTTAAAAATTTGTTCTGCACCATGTTATTTTACTAGGAAACCAAATGCTGGATGAAGGGTTTGTAGAGGATTTTTCAGAGCAAATGGAAACCGCCATCCGGGCCATCCTTTGTGCCATTCAGAACTTAGCAGAAAGAAACAGTAAAAATACAGAGGAGAGCACTGGCCAGGCAAGACCCCAAGAAGAAGGTGGTATGTCTAGAACCAGGAAGATCCTAGTTTCTTACTTGATTTTTTCATTTGATGATCTGTTTTAAATATCTAAGGACAAATGTTGGAATAAATTACTGAATGAATGGAGAGGAGGAGAGTTTATTCTGTTATTCACCGTGTTGTTCTTTTCTGTGAATGAAAGAGACTGCAGGCCTCGAGAGCCTGCAGTTAGGACACCTCACAAAACTCCTGGAGGAGGACTTCTGGGCCGACGTGAGCACACTGCGTGTGCAGAGAATCATTTCTGCTGTCTCTGAGCTGGTGGAGAGGCTGAAATCATCCGGCGAGGATGGCACAGCAGCCAAGCACACGGTAACCAGCGGATCCTTACATGCTTCTCACTATCCACGTGGGCTGAGCAGAAGCAGACGGGGTTTCACCTCACTCCACATAGTCTTCCCAAAGCAGGCCTCCTTGGCAGAATCATTAAGAATTTGATCTCTTTGTGCGTGTGGACCTCACTGACAAGCTTTGGAAAACTTAGAGCTTGCTTGCTAAGGATCACAATTGTAAGAGCAAAAACGATGGCAGTCCAGACTACCTAGGATTGACGTACCTAGAATTCTTTCATATCTCAATCACATACTCCTGGGTGTCTGATGCTAATGGTGGATGTTACCGCCATCACTAAGGATTACTGGCCATATCACGCAACCCCCTTTCCCTTCCGTACGCCAGGAGAGGATGACATTGTCATCTCCCTAAGTCCAGAGAAACAACTTACTTTATAGGACTTGTGTGTTATTCTGTTGCATTACTTCCAGTGCGAACTTTGAATCCCAGCAGAATTTGTTTATAAACAAACTTTTTAAAAAGATAAACAACCTTGTTAACTAAATGTTAACAAGAGACTTAAATCACTAAGAATTTGAAGTGTAGTGTTGTGAGAGTTTGTGTGAACGAGGAGGAAATCCCAGTGACCACGGGTGGTGTACCTGTGTGTAATTGAAACGTGCCATTAGTGACATTTAACACACTCAGTGTTGTGCAGCCACCGTCACTACCTGGTTACCCCAGAGGAGACCTGATGTGAGCAGGCCTTTTGATCTGTTTTGCCCCCAGTTCTCCACCCAGTCCTGCCACTTGCTGGTGCGCCTGGTGCCCATGCTGTCCAGGTACTCTGACCTCGTCCTCTTCTTCCTGACCGTGTCTTTGGCGACTCACCGTAGCACTGCAAAGCTGCTGTCTGTGCTTGCCCAGATCTTTACGGAGCTTGCCCAGAAGGTAAGGACCGTTTACATGGAGCAGCAGGTACCCAAATATTCCATACCCATCAGTGTTTGGTTTGATGGGCTTTTATTCTGGACCTTCACAAATAGCAGGAGGTGATTTGCCCTCCCTGTGAATTTCTTATGGCTTTGTTTATTCCCCTTTTACTAAGCTTGTTTCTACTAAAGTCTTGGTTTAGTTTCTACTAAAATCAGGTCCCTCACGGGGGCAGTTCCCTAGACTACAGAGTCCGTCTAAAGGCTGTTGCTTTCTGTTCATACCCTTCTCTCTCTGTCTCCAATTTGAAGTCTTCTGATAACTCTGAGCTAGACCTGTAGGATAAATGAATCCTTAATGCTGTTAAGCCCTGGTGGCTCAGAGGGTAAAGAGTCTGCCTGCAATGTGGGAGATCTGAGTTTTCAAACTTTTTAAAAAGATAAACAACCTTGTTAACTAAATGTTAACAAGAGACTTAAATCACTAAGAATTTGAAGTGTAGTGTTGTGAGAGTTTGTGTGAACGAGGAGGAAATCCCAGTGACCACGGGTGGTGTACCTGTGTGCAATTGAAATGTGCCATTAGTGACATTTAACACACTCAGTGTTGTGCAGCCACCGTCACTACCTGGTTACCCCAGAGGAGACCTGATGTGAGCAGGCCTTTCGATCTGTTTTGCCCCCAGTTCTCCACCCAGTCCTGCCACTTGCTGGTGCGCCTGGTGCCCATGCTGTCCAGGTACTCTGACCTCGTCCTCTTCTTCCTGACCGTGTCTTTGGCGACTCACCGTAGCACTGCAAAGCTGCTGTCTGTGCTTGCCCAGATCTTTACGGAGCTTGCCCAGAAGGTAAGGACCGTTTACATGGAGCAGCAGGTACCCAAATATTCCATACCCATCAGTGTTTGGTTTGATGGGCTTTTATTCTGGACCTTCACAAATAGCAGGAGGTGATTTGCCCTCCCTGTGAATTTCTTATGGCTTTGTTTATTCCCCTTTTACTAAGCTTGTTTCTACTAAAGTCTTGGTTTAGTTTCTACTAAAATCAGGTCCCTCACGGGGGCAGTTCCCTAGACTACAGAGTCCGTCTAAAGGCTGTTGCTTTCTGTTCATACCCTTTTCTCTCTGTCTCCAATTTGAAGTCTTCTGATAACTCTGAGCTAGACCTGTAGGATAAATGAATCCTTAATGCTGTTAAGCCCTGGTGGCTCAGAGGGTAAAGGGTCTGCCTGCAATGTGGGAGATCTGAGTTTGATCTCTGGGTCAGGAAGATCCCCTGGAGAAGAAAATGGCAACCCACTCCAGTATTCTTGCCTGGAAAATCCCATGGACGGAAGAGCCTGGCAGGGTACAGTCCATACGGTTGCAAAGAGTCAGACACAACTGAGCAACTTCACTTTAATGCTATTAAGTTGTAAGTTATTTATACTTATTCATGAAATGGTAATGGGGTTCTTAAGGTTAAGAGAGGTGGGCATCTTTAATAGGGAAGTCACTCCTTCATTCAGCCATGATCCCAGTGCTGTGAAAAGCATTGATATTGTAGAGACTGTAGACCCTAGCCTTGGAATTCAGGAGCAGCAGACAGATCTAACAGATTCAGCATGGCATGGTGAGGCCAGTCACAGGGGTATCTGGTTCCAAGATTCAGTGTGAGTGAGTCACTTAGCCTCAGTTTGCTCATTTGTAAAATGAGACTTGCATTTTTGTGAGAACCACCTTCAACTAAGTATATAGTTTTTTGTTCTATTTTTTTTTTTAATTTTAATGTCCCTAGTATTTTAAGATCTTTCCTCTATCCAAATATGGTACAGATGAGATGCACTTAAAGAAGATAGGAATTTACAAACTGAAGGTGAGGTCTAGGCTTCTTGTAAACAGTCACAAGTTCTTAGGTTTAAGTATCTGAAATACTACAAAGGGATAAAAATAAAATGGGGAGGCAAGCCCTTGTCTCTAGAGGATAAGTGTGTCCCTTTATTGAGATCTGCCCCTCTCTCTGATGGGCACTGAGCCAGTCACACATCCCATCACTTCTGGAGGGAACACTGCATGCAGAAGACGGGCAGGACAGTATGTTGAGGGTGCCCCAGACTTGGGTCGGCTATGATTGTCCACTTGCACCATCGCTGTTGTCTGACAGGTCTGTCAGACCTGTGTGTGTTTACGGGTGGGGTTGTGGTGGGTAGAGGTGGTTCTGATAAAAGCAGAGTGCTGCGAGCCTAGTGTCTGTCTCAGCTGCAGCAGTAATGTACCCTGCAGAAGGACGTCTGAATCTCCCTCCTTTTATGACTTACTCTGCATGCATCTGAACATATTTCTTTAAAATAGTGTGAGAAAGTGTTAGGTGCTCAGTCTGGTCTGACTCTGTGTGATCCCATGGACTAGCCCACCAGGCCCCTCCCTCCATAGGATCCTCCAGGCAAGAATACTGGAGTACGTAGCCATTTACCTCACTATTTTAACCAAAATATATTTTCCAGTCACCTTTCTAAGAATACATGTCCTGAAAGTGAGTTTGCCTTTCCCTTAATTTTTTAAGTCTCTACTATATTCCTGTTCTCTCTGAGGAGTGCTGAGGGAACTTGAAAATAGATTAGATACAGTGCTAAGAAAATAGATCTAGGTTGTGATTAAAGCACTTAATCCATAGAAAGCTGTTTCTGAGTAACTCAGTCAGCCAGTGTTTATTGGTCGTGGATCTTGGTCTTGTCAGCTTATTCATAGTACCTTCTCATCCTCAGATTGACAAATATCTTGATAGCTTATACTTTTCCCTGCTACAATTTCTGATTGAGAGCCATTTTTTTCTTCTGTTTCTTTTTCTGGTCAATTTCATCCCACACACTAGCATTTGATACTTATTTTTAGGCTGCTGCTGCTGCTAAGTCACTTCAGTCGTGTCCGACTCTGTGTGACCCCATAGACGGCAGCCCACCAGGCTCCCCCGTCCCTGGGATTCTCCAGGCAAGAACACTGGAGTGGGTTGCCATTTCCTTCTCCAGTGCATGAAAGAGAAAAGTGAAAATGAAGTCGCTCAGTCTGTCCGACTATTAGCGACCCCATGGACTGCAGCCCACCAGGCTACTCCGTCCATTGGATTTTCCAGGCAAGAGTACTGGGGTGGGGTGCCATTGATTTTTAGGCTATCTTCTGATATGAAATACAGTTTTGTTAACTTTTTACAAATGTTGCTATATCTCTAGACCCCATGCCATAAGGGTTGCCAAGTGCCTTGGCAGCAGACAGCCCAGGCTGAGAGTGACAGGTTACCTCAAGGGTGGGGGTGCTTTTTAAAAAAATTTTTGGGCATTATAATTACTTCCCAGTGGTAAAGAACTAGTGGTTCTTCAAAATGCTAGTGGTAAAGAACCTGCCTGCCAATGCAGGTAGATGTAAGAGACCCAGGTTCGATCCCTGGACTGGGAAGATCCCCTGGAAGAGGGCATAGCAATCTACTCCAGTATTCTTGCCCAGAAAATCCCATGGACAGAGGAGCCTGGTGGGCTGTGGTCCTTAGGATTGCAGATTCAGACAAGGCTGAAGCAACTTAGCCACACACACAACACGCACACACTGTGACTTGATTTGAGGAATATAACACAAGATTTTCCTTAAGGAAAGAAAATAAAATCTCTCACAGCATCTGTTTTCAAGTTGCTATACCTCAAGGGTACTTGTCTTCTCTCTTTCCTCTTTGGCTTACTAATTTGGGAAGTAGATAAAGAAGGACAAAACCCTTTTGGGATTTAGACACTGAGAGGGTTTACTCTCCCTCCCCACCCCTGGTGATTTGCTTCTTAAATACCATCCTAGTATATACCTCATTCAAATTTTTCTATTAGCGGAATGACAGATTACTACATACCAGAGACTTTCACAGTCAAAACCTCGTATATTAAATTTGATGTCAAGCTTTGAAACTGCATAATAACTTACTACCAAGGAAGAAAAGAATGTCAAAAGTCTCCTGTCCTTCCATCAGATATAAAATACTGAGCTAGATAAGAATTTATCATTTATGTAGGGTATTTTTTCATGTAGCAGGACTGGGAATCACTTCTTTATTGCATTTGTACATAACGTTCATTCTTTATTTTTCAAGGGATTTTGCCTGCCCAAAGAGTTTATGGAAGATTCAGCAGGAGAAGGGGCAACTGAATTCCATGACTACGAGGGAGGAGGGATTGGAGAAGGCGAGGGCATGAAGGATGTGAGTGATCAGATAGAAAATGAAGAACAGGTATGTTTTCATGGCCATGAGATATGTAAATTGGATGCAGAAGCATACACTCCTTTTCCAGTATTACATTACACACATAAATGTTTTTGCTATTAGGTTAATGGTTTTCAGACTGATTTAGGTACCTTAAGAATACTGGAGTTTAGGGAGTGGCTGTAAATTAAAAGCTTGGAGACAATGGAAAGGATATTTTTTAGCTCAGTCGTTGGTTGTACCTACAATTTGGGAAGGAAATAGTTTAAAAATTTTTATTTTAAATGGAAACATTTTTGTTGATTTTCTAGAAAACACTTTTGGTAGTGGTTCATTTAAGGACAAAAAGTTCGGCTATTTTAAGTAATGATTATATTAAACAATAGTGCTAGTGTTTGTTATTAATAGGTTTTGTTGTTTTATGTCTTTAATATGTTCAGATTTTAAATATCTATATCCTTTTATAGTTGGAATCAAGAATGCTTTTGAAATATTTAGATGCTTTGGACTAAGATTCTTATATTACTTTTTAAAATTCCAGTCTGATTTGGATTTTTTTAAAATATACTTTTAGTCATTTAGTCATTAGATTAATCAACTGTGACTTGAAGAAAGAACAGGTAGTGGAATTTCATTTTATCATCTGTATTCTAAATGTAAACTAGTCCATAAACTTCTATTTAAGGTATGGTCATACCTATTAAAAATAGAGGAACAAACCGATCCAGACTTCCTCTCTTCCTTTGAAGGGAAAATTGGAAAGATATAAAAAAAAACCAAAAGAATAATGCTCGCATTTATGTGGTAGAGCTCTAATGTACAGTGTGTGTGTGTCTGTGTCTGTGTGTATGTATTGGCCTTTCTGTATTTCTCAAATTTAACTTAATTAGCACCCAGTACTTTGTTAATGAGGAAAAAAAAAGTAAAAGAAACCTAATAGAAAAGTACAAATCCACTGCAAAAAAACATTATTAAGTGGGATAGAAAAACGTTCAGAAGAATTTGGCAGTGTCTAATAAATTTTAAACTCTTTGTGTTCTTTGATCTAGGAATTCCATGTTTTCTCACAGAAATCTCATAAGGCCCCAAGATAAATATGTGTACAAGGGAGTGTATTTAAATAAAAATGTTTATTACAGCATTATTTACACTGGTGAAAATTGTGAGAGAACCCATATATTCATCAGGAAGGAATTATTTTTAAATGATACTATTTATGCAGAGCAGTACTATAAATAAACATAATGAGATAAATTTTTAAGTATCAACATGGAAATATATCTAGGACATATTTTTTAACTTTGGAAAAACAGATTGCACAGCAATTTGTAAAGAATGATCCCTTTCTTGTTTAAAAAAATGCTGGAGGCAGGTATTGATACATACTGTATATATTATACTTCTAAGTGTCTTTGGTGTACTTATAGATAAAACGACGTGCCAGAACATCACCGGTGGTAATTTCTTTGGGAATTTTGGAGGATGGGGGTGCCAGGGAAACATATTCTTTCTGTTTGGCTTAGAAATTTTTATATGAGATTATATTACTTTTGTATCTTAAAAAGGACTTTTAAAATTCAACCATAATGGAAGAGATAGCAATCTGAATCTTTTGCCCAAGACATAATATAAATTGTGTAGGAATATGTAGTCTAAGGAAAAGTGAAGAAAATTGCATTTACTGGGGGAGGGATAAATTAGTTTGGGATTAGCAGATACATACTACTATATATAAAACAGATAAGCAGCAAGGATCTACTGTATAACACAGGTAACTGTATTCAATACCTTGTAATAACTTATAGTAGAAAATGATCTGAAGAAGTGTGAGTGTATCTGAATCACTTTGCTATACATCTGAACCTAACATAACATTGTAAATCAACTGTACTTCAAATAAAAAGATAAGAAAGTAGTAGAGGGGAAATTTACATCACAGTTGGGTAATGTCTATGAGAGACCAAAGTGACACGATAGATATTGAATTTATATGCAGTATAGTAAGTGAATTTATTTCATCCTACATACAGAATACATAGACTTTTTAAATATGTCTGGATTTTAAAAAATGTTCACATGAAGGAAACCTCAATAAAAGTCTATATCCTCTAACAACGAATACAAAATAACTAGAAATTACTTAACAGAAATATTAAAGCAAGTTACAAATCATGTGCATTTTCTCTGTTGGTTCTTTTTTCTCTCCTCATAGAAAATATTATACCATTAACCTTGGCATTTATATATTTATATTCTATTTAGAGCTGAATAAACATTAGTTCATTTATGTTATTTAATGCTTTTTTATTTAGGCAGAAGATACATTTCAGAAGGATCAAGAAAAGGATAAAGAAGATCCTGACTCAAAATCAGATATTAAGGGCGAGGATGATGCCATTGAGATGTCAGAAGACTTTGATGGGAAAATGCATGATGGGGAGCTGGAAGAACAAGGTTTGAGATTATCTGCCACTTCATTCTTGCTTTTGAAAAGTGGCTATTTTCTCCAGGAACCCACGTGTTCCCAATAAGTAGCCTAGTATATACTCTTGGAGCAAGTTGGTTGCTCTGCGTGACTGTAGAGGAAGCGTCAGCCTATGCTGTACATATGCCGGTGTGTCAGGAGTCTCTAGTTCCTTGTAGAGATTCTGCTCTGAGTAAACTGAGACACTGGCTCTGACATTCCAGCTGCTCCATGTGCCAGATGAGTGACCTGTGGTGTCCTCTAGGGAGAGTGAGGAGATGCACCCTCACTGAGCTTGGCTCTCAGCTCAAGATGAATTGTTCTAGAGGGGCTTTTTTCTTTTTTTTAATATATATGTATTTTTTTCTAATTGCAAAATCAGTAGACATTTGTTGTAGATGATTTGGAATAAAAATGCAGAAACCAAATCAATACCATTGTACCTGTCACCCAAATCACTTAATTTTGGAGTATTTCCATTTATTGCATGTATATTCACACACACACACACACCCACCCATACCCCCCCCCATGAATGGTTCTATAGTCTGCTTTTTTCATTTAACTTATGAGTATTACATGTCATTGAAAATTACTTGATAATGATTTCTTACAGCACATTATCATCTGCCATGTTACTACCATAATTCAACTGTTGCCCTAAATTTCTATCCAAAGCTTAATTTGAAATACAGTGTGTTATTTTAAATGAACACCTTACAGAAATGATAGCTACCCTCAGAGTAGAAGAAGGTGTGCATGCTTAAGTAAGTGTAAGAGTGTAACCTTTGTCAGAGCAGACCTTGATCAAAGACAAAGGAAAGTCTGGTTATTTGAGCAAGGAAAGAAAATTCTGGTTATCTGATCGAGACACATGATTTGAGATGTTAGAATCGTTGGCAGAGAATAGGTTGGAGATGGGGAGGAACCTTGGAGGTATTGTAGACCACCCTCGATCATTTCCCAGGTGAGAAACCAAAACCCAGTGAGGTTGCTGGGACCCTTAATGAACTCTCCCAGCCCCAGAATGAGACATCCTGACAGCTGTTCTACCACCCTCCTTACCGTCCTCTACCATCACACATCCCAGACCTCCTTTCTTCTCCAGTCTGCAGAGTAGGAGTGCTTCAGGACACCTAAAATCATCTGCCTCTAGGGGGTTCTGTAGAATTGCAGCACATCCCAAGTAGGATCCTGGCCGGGTCCCTGCCTCTCCCACACACACAGGAACAGATTAGTCTGGGGATCTGCCGAACTGAGCTGAGTGCCTTCCCTTTCAGAAGAGGATGATGAAAAATCAGATAGTGAGACTGGAGACCTAGATAAACAGATGGGCGATCTGCATGGTGAGGAAGCTGACAAACTAGATGAGAGGCTTTGGGGTGATGATGACGAAGAAGAAGATGAGGAGGAAGACAGTAAGCCTGAAGAAAGAGGACCAGGAATGGATGAGGTAAGTAGAAGATTCCCCCATCACTTTGTCCCCACGATGAGAGGCAGCAGTCATCCTACCCACTACCACTCCCTGTCGTTCATTGCTCTTTCTTTGCTGTCTTGGTTTTTCTTCCGTCTCTGTTTTTCTGTTTTGTTTTTTTTTCCGCTGTCTAGATTTTTGATTATATTCAGGGCTCAAAGAGTAGCCTGACCTGAGGCATCCCTTGTGTTATGGAGGAGGGAAGTTGGAGCATCGGTATAGATGCTATATCTGATTCTGCCAGTGGTCACTGCGCTTCCCCAGCCCTGAGCCTAGGGGACCCCCAGGGCTGGGTGTGATGCATCCCACAGCTCAGACACCCCTCCCCACCCTGCTGTTCACATATCTGCTGTCACTGCTGCCACCTGGGCTGTCCTGCCGATTCCCTCCAGGATGTGCCCCGTCAGCTGGATGGTTCCAAGGGATTGGCCCAGCACATGTCTGGGAGCTGCATTAGACAGTAAAGTGAAAGGAGTGTTTTAGATTGAGAGCAGTGATGTTGTGCTTTTTCTTCCTCTGATATTTAGGAAGATTCTGAGCTTGTTGCTAAAGATGACAACTTAGATGCTGGCAAGTCAAACAGAGAGAAAACCCAGCAAGATAAGAAGGAGGAAAAGGAAGAAGCAGAAGCTGATGACGATGGACGAGGCCAAGACAAAATTAATGAACAAATAGATGAGGTAATGAGGATTCAGAACCCACCTGTTCTTCTCACTCAAGGCCAGGGCCACTGCAACGCACAGCTCCCAGAGTGTCTCAGGATGTATTTTTTCCTACTTATCATTTGTTTTCCCACTGCCTCATAAAGGAACGTGTCATAGAGTCTCTTAACTGAACATAAAATATCTAACCACTGGTTACCGACGAGATGAGCTTTGTGCTGTTGGGACTCATGTTATAGTTTAGAAACTAAAACCCACAGTCCTTTTGTATATTTCGTCCGTAAACTTCCATGTCCTCTTTGCGATAGGTAACACAGCACCTCCTATCTATGGAGAATCTGCACAAAGTGAAACCTGACATTCCAGCATGAAAACTGTAAAAATATTGGTGAAATTCTAATGTGTGCTAGTAATTTTAGAGCAGAGACATTGTATTCTCTCGGCATAAGGACAGTTGACCCTTGAACAGTGGGGACACTGGGGGCACTGACCACCTGCAAGGTTGGAAATCTGTGTGACCTTATAGTTGGCCCTCTGCGCCCGTGGATCTTCAGCCTCAAGTCCTTAACAGCCACAAGTCTGTGTGGCACCATAGGACATATTTATTGAAAAAAAATCCACGTAAGTGGTCTGTATAAGTGGACCTGCACCATTCAAACCTGTGTTGTTCAAGAGCTAATTATGTTTAGAGCTAATTATGTGTGAATGTTATTCCTTTTAAAAGTTTACTTTTATTTTTCCTGATCTCTCTGTTGCCCAAAGAGGGAATATGATGAGAACGAGGTGGATCCTTACCATGGCAACGAGGAAAAGCTGCCCGAGCCTGAGGCCTTGGACCTTCCAGATGACTTGAACTTAGACAGTGAAGACAAGGATGGTGATGGGGACACTGACGGTGAAGATGGAGAAGGTGTGTATTTTAGAACATAAAGGGCCTGTTGAAAGTCGCTGGAAATAACCGATTCCTTTTCAGGCCAGCGTCCTGGCCAGCTCATTATCGTCTCTGATCCATGTAATTCCAGCTTGGCAAGATGGATTGCTTTTTCTTTGTTGTGTTTCTCCTCCAAGTAGACCTGACGCTTGTAGCCAGCAGGGCTTCGTCACGCCAGTCATCTCCCGTATCTCACTGCCCGTGTCCGGGTGGTGCGGTCGCACGCGGCTCTGCCTCCAGGTTCACCGTGGGCCCCTCTCGTGGGCTGATGGAAACGCTGTGCAGTCCAGGTAGTCAGGCCTCTTGCAGAGCCCCGTTACTAGCTTTCTGGTGGAAGTTTTGCTTGTTTTTAATTCATTATTTTTGACTGTACCACGCAGCTTGCTGGATCTTAGTTCCCTGGCCAGGAATTGAACCTGGGCAGCTGCAGTGAAAGCGCCAAGTCCTAACCACTGGACTGCCAGGGAATTGCCTCCTAGGAAAGCTATTGATTGTTGTGCTTATATTGTATGTTTAGGCTGAATCATAATGAGAGTGAAGTTGAATAATCCCAAGGGAACTCACTTGGCACAACAGCAGCCCAGTGCTTCTGCCACCCACTGTTCCCTCTGAGTGTGGCTCCCTTAGGGAGCGCCTCCTGGTGTCAGGAGGCGGCGTAGGTGATGCCGCTGTGACGGAGGCCCTGTCAGGATGGGCGACCAGACAGGAAGGCAGCAACAGCCCCACTCAGCTTCTTAGTGAGGCAGTTACATCCTTAGAAGGCTATTAAAAACACTATATTAGAACAAAAAGAGCAAATTACAAAAGAATAAATGAGAGGTACTATTTATATGAAAATTTGCTAAAAGAAATAGTACTAATACTGTTTATGGATGCATCTAATGTATGAAAACACAAATGATTTACGGTAACTTCAGGTTATGAGCTCTGAGGAAGTAGGAAGAGCAGAGACATCCAGAACCCTGACAATTGTGTCCAGAACTATTTTATTCCTTAAATACAAGTGACAGATGTGATACGCTTGTGGCAAAATATTAATATCTCTTAAATCGAGGAGGTGAGTATATGGCTCTCATAAACATAAAATGCCTTTATCACATTTAAGGTATTTGATAACCTGTGCTTAGAACATTCTTCGCCCAGTGACTCTATCTAGTTCTCCGATTTAAGCATAGTATAAGCTGTTGCTTCTCAGGCACTTTTCATTACCTTATAATACTGGAAGCTTATTTCAACCTTAAATTCAACAGTCAAGCAAGCATAAAATTAAAGTTCACTGAGAATCTAATAAGCTATTTTGCCCTAGAAAAATATCCAGGTTCATTTTAAGCTACTATGTATATAAACTAAGAAGCAATTACTGTGAAAAAGTTATCTTTATACAGTTCTTTCCATTTACAGTTACTGCAAAATACTGGCTTTGTTCCCTGTGTTATACAGTACATCCTTGAGCCTATCTTATATCACCAGTCTGTACCTAACACCTCCTGTTCCTATGTTACCCCTCCCCTCCACACAGTGATAACCACTAGTTTTTTCTGAGTCTGAAGAAGCAATTATTTTAAAGAATTATTTACTAACAAAGTAAATGATTTCTGAAATGTCCAAATTACAGAAAAGCTCTTTTAAACAAAACTTTTTCAAATAGGATTGTTCCCATTTGAATATATGTTGTATTTTCTGTGTATGGTAAGGAATGATGTCCATCAGTTATTCGTAATGATAATTGAAAATTAGACTAGCATTTCCTGGCTGTTCTAAAATAT
Source organism: Oreotragus oreotragus (assembly GCA_006410675.1). NCBI lineage: Eukaryota > Metazoa > Chordata > Mammalia > Artiodactyla > Bovidae > Oreotragus > Oreotragus oreotragus. The sequence goes on from SJYX01016022.1 coordinate 666,569, forward strand.
TCCTTTTGTTGTGGTGACTTTTTGGATTTTTAACGGATATCCAAACAGTTGTATGCCATATATAAGTATAGTGAAGAGCAGATGTAGCTAAATTCTTCTGTGAAGGGTTGATCAGATAATAAACAGATCAGTCTTTGCCAGTCATAAGCTCCAACAGAGTCGCAAATCCTCAGTTCTGCTCTTGTACTGTGAAATCAGCCATGGGTGAACAATTGGATGCAGCGGCGCTCCAGTGTAACTACTCGCAGAAATGTGTAGATGGCCAGATTTGGCCCATGGACCATAGTTTGCTAATTTCTGGTTTGAGAATAATAAAAAGATGCTTGTGTGACTATATCTCATCTTAAGAAATCATATTGTTTAGTTTTTAAATTCTGCATTCTTTTTTTTTTTTGTTTAATCTTTCCAGAAGAGAATCCTTTGGAAATTAAAGAACAACCAAAGGATACTGAAGAAGCAGGGCATGATGCTGAGGACATAAATGAAGAGACTGAGGCTGATCAGGATGAAGGTCAGGGTCAACCCCAGTCTGAGGGAGGCCACAGTGAAGATGACAAGGGGGAGGAGGACGAGGAAGAGATGGATACCGGAGCTGACGACGGAGACCAGGATGCTGCTGAGCACCCTGAAGAGGACGCAGAGGAGGCTCCACTGTCCTCGGAGGACAAGGACAAAGACACCAGTGAGGAAAGTGCAGAAAAGGACGCACCTGTTGACCAGGGTCTCCAGCCTCAGGTATCACGGCGGATCTGCCTTATCCTCTGTTAAAAGCAACAATGATGAGAAAAGAGGACCATCTTCTTGCTAGGCTCTGTCTTAAGGTACTTTCCCATGAGAAGGCGACAGCGGCAAGCAGTTTTCGGTTTGTGGCTCATCCGCTGCCTGTGGGCTCCTCTCGGTCAGGTGGGGCCCTCACTTCATCTTCTCCTCTCAGAGCATTTAGTGCTATTTGATTTCCTTGCAGGCGCAGGAAAAAGAAGAAGGGGAGAACTCTGACATGGAGGAGCCAGTGCCAGAGTCCACGGAGAGGAAGGAGCACGAATCCTGTGGGCAGACGGGCTTGGAGAGCGTGCAGAGCGAGCAGGCCGTGGAACTGGCTGGGGCCGCGCCCGAGAAGGAGCAGGGCAGGGAGGTGAGGGCCTCGTCTCCACCAGCCGCCTCTTGCAAGGGCCACCTCTCCCTGTGAGAAACCGTGCTCTGTTCAGCAGTAGTGATTGCTGTGTAACGTTTTTTTGTTGTTGACATCTAAAACTCCAGCTCCCATTCTTTAAGAAAATGGTCATACACCTGTATTTATATGGAGCAAACCCCAGAATATTTTTACACACTGTATTTAAGTGATGTGCTTAATGAGAAAAAATTACTAGAGTGTAGTTCTCTCTGGGAGAATCAGATTCAAATGCTGTTTTCGAAGCTCCTAAGCAAAGAAAGGTTGACTTGAGGTTTCATGCAGTGATAAGGGTCTAACATTAGTGCATCCTTTTCCCTTACTGTTCACCAGACTGCGAAACATTTTAATTTAAAAAGCAAAACACTTCTTCATTCCTTGATGTGGGGTGATGTGTCTTTTGTAGCCACAGTGGGGGCACTGGTAGTCTGGAGGGAGTCCTGGAAGTCAGGGGCCTGCTGCTCAGTGGTGTCTCTGGGACACTCCCTTGGTCTCTCTGTACCCCCGTTTTCTCAGCAGTAATTACGACTATTTATACCACTCTTACCCTTCCAACCCATTTACTCTGCACCCGTTCATGAGGTGCTGAGCATTTCATTACTCTGGTAGATCTTCACGGTGGCCTTATAAAATAATTATTGTTCTATGTTCTCCATTTTGTATCTGAGTTAAATAAGCCCCCGTAAAGTTAAATAACAGTCTCGAGAGTACCCAGCTGATTGATGATGAAGCCTCGTTTCTGATCGAGGTCTGTCCTGCTTTCAGAGTAAGCCATTACCTCCTGTAGACAACAAAGTCCCCCAAGAGGGTAATAGATCTAGGTGCTTCTGTTTCTGCCCACAGGCCAGGCGTTAGTGATGGGTGAGCTCCAGAGCAGACAGGCAGGTGTGGTCAGAGTCATCCCCTGGGCTCCAGAAGGGATTGATTCCAAGACCCCCACGGATACCCAAATCCACGGCCTCTCGAGTCCCTTATGTAAACTGGTGTAGTGCAGTGGGCCCTCGGTGTCCGCGGATTGAGAGGGCCGACTACACGTGACTGAGGGGAATTGTACACAGTGCAATCTGTAACCAGGTGCTTATTCCACTTCCTGCCCCTCACTCTTTGTGGCTTGGATTTCACAGGAACACGGCAGTGGAGCTGCGGATGCAAACCAGGCAGAAGGCCGTGAATCAAGCTTCATGGCGCGGATGGCCTCCCAGAAACACACCAGGAAAAACACACAGGTCTCTATCGCTCTTCAGCTAAACTTTGGTGAAGGCTGCGTGTAAGAAAATGCTCCAGATATACTGGTTAAAAAAAGAATTTCCCAGCCTTTGCTGTCCCACATGATGGCATCCTTGGCTGGCAGAGCAGGGCTGCCGGGCTTCTTCCCTTCCTCTTGCTGGGGACAGACAAGCGCACATCCTGATCCTGTGATGCTCTTGTCTGGAGCCTAAGAACCAGGCAGTAGTTCCCAAGCTACCAACCGTAGTACTCTGTTCACTGTCCATTCTCTTCTGTGTTTGGTTTAATTCTATTCAATTCTGTCCTATCTTATCCTAATCCTATTTTATTTAGCTGCACCACATAGCCTGTGGGATCTTAGTTCCCTGACCAGGGATTAAACCTGGGCCCCAGCAATAAAAGTGCTGAGTTCTAACTGCTGTAATGCTGGCAAATTCCCTATTTCTGTTTTAAATATAAGATTTTAAAAATGGGGTGCTATTTATGCATGTGACACAAAATCAGCCTATAGAAACCAGTGCCCTAGAAAGCATCCGTTTTATCCCTGTGCTCAAGCCACCCAAGGGACTGTCCTCAGAGCATGTTGGTACTACCATTCTTGTCTTCTAAGAGATTTACTGCATATGTAGCATATGAATGGCTGTTTGTGTGTGTGCACCTGTGTGTGAGAGAGTGTCTCTTTGCCTCTGCCTTTATTTCAGATATAAAAGTATATCATAGAGATTGCTCTGTATGTGTAGAGATCTTCCTGTCAACAGCTGCATTGAATCCCACTCTTGTATGGCTGTACCTAATGTATTTAATCAGCCCCCTGAGGATAAACGTTATTTTTATTCTTTTTGTATTACAAAGTTCTGATGAATTTCCTCGTATTTCCCACAGAGTTTTAAGAGGAAACCTGGGCAGGCCGACAACGAACGCTCCATGGGTGATCACAGTGAGCATGTGCATAAGAGGCTGAGGACCATGGACACTGAGAGCCATGCCGAGCAGGGCCCGGCCCAGCCCCAGGCCCAGGCAGAGGACGCGGAAGCATTTGAGCACATCAAACAGGGCAGCGAGCCATACGATGCACAGACCTATGGTACAGAGCTGGGGGGGCCCCCTCCCTTGCTCATCAAGCTCTGTGAGCGCTTATACTGACTGTGTGTCTGCCAGCTGTTTTTACAAAGGCATCTTAAGAGGGAGGGGAAATGACTTTTCAAACGAGTTTCCTTTTAATGAGGACTGTGCAGATATACAATTTGGTTTTGAAGTAAAGGTATCTGTAGCCAAGTGCAGGGTTTCAGTGCTCAGGGTGCTGGGTCTAGTGAAGCCTTTTAAATATTATTGGTGACGGCTGGCTATCCATACCCAGCACTGGTCTCAGGGATCTGAGTAGCAGACGTTTCTTCCCTGTCACCCTGCAGTGGTTCAGAGCGTAAGTGACAAGGAAAAAAGATCTCAGTATAGGAAGTCAGTCATCACTCAGTCTCCCCTCTGAGCTCTCTGGGTGACTTCACCATTTCGTTCCTAATACGTAAGCTGGTATTGATAATATGACACAGAAAAGACCGCTCTTCTGTGGATTACTGTCCTCTCTTCCTGTCCCCACCTTTAAGAAGGATGAAGCAGAACCAATGACGACTGCCATACATGGGGCTTTTCTGTTGTGCCTAGCACTGTTCTGAGCTTTGCAGCCTGATTCCTCTAGTAATCTCGAGCTAGGATGCCTCCATTTTATAGATCAGCATCCTGAGCCCAAAGAGGTTTAAGGACTTGTCCAGGGTCATGATACTGGGATACCCACGTTGTCTTTCTGTGCCCCGCCCCCGCCCCCCACTGTTATACTTCATCACTACAGTTTCTCCACCCATGATTTGGCAATGAGGATAATTCTGTTAGCTGCTCTGAGTCATGTGCTCAGCACGTTTATTCTAGTTCAGTCTCTGATCATAGCAATAAAAACCCAGCAGCTAAACATCCTATTCTGTGGTCACATGTATGATTACACAGGTCCACAGCTCACAAGCCCAGTAGTTGTGTCCAGTCTCTAGGCATGGAAATAAGACACTTAGGTCCGAAGCGCACAAGCCCAGTACTTGCGTCCAGTCTCTAGGCCATGTAACTAGTCAGTGGTAGAATCGCTGACCAAAAGCACACCCACTCTCAATGACTCTGTTCTGCAAAGAGCTAAGCTTTCTATGTGTATGCGCTTTGTTGGCAGATGTGGCCAGCATGGAGCAGCAGCAATCTGCAAAGGACTCCAGCAAGGCTCACGAAGAGGAGGAGGGAGAGGATACCTCCATGGACCCGGAGGAGCAGGAGGAGCTCAGAGCGGTAGACACAGAGTCACTGAAGCCAGAGGAGGTCAAGTCGGGGAGCACGGCCCAGCCAGGTGAGTGAGTTCTGTGGTGAACACCCCCCTCCCCACCTAAGCTCCGCCTGGTCTGTTCTCTTCACGTCCTAACCCATGACTTAGATACTCATTTGCCCATAGTAATTCCCCTGTGCATACATACTTCCTTTGGTAGTAGAAAGGTGGAGGAATAGTGTTACAGGTCACTGGCATTCACGGAGAAGCCCAAGTTCCAGACAAAACCCTGGCAGTCTTTTTTAAATATGTAGAAGGAAACGGAACAGTGCACATACTCCAGTTATAACCAGAAGAGATGTTCTTGATACTAGAGACACAATATTTTTAATTATAAAATATGCAATATTAGCATAAAATGTTTAAAGAAATAGGGGACATGCATGTGAGAAAGTAACACTAACTTCTTACATTTTATAACTGTTCCATTTCATAACCGACCCCAAGTGCTATTACAAGGCAGTTCATTTTTTTTTTTAATGTGTTCAACACACATGGAAAAAGAACATCAGCAATGAAATAAATGCAAATTCAAAATAACCTGCTAAATTCAACAACTGCTGCTTCTGCTTGCTTCTTCTCAGGGGCGTTAGAATCGCAGGCTGCCATTATGGGACAGTAAAGACATAGCTCTGTGATTAGATCTTCCTTGATTCAAATCCAGACTTTGTCTTACTTACTTTATAGGTGGAGGCAAATCATTTGTCTTTGCCACAGCTTCCTCATCTATAAGATGGAACTATGATTTTAATTTATTTTTATCAGTGTTCTGCAGGCACAGTTTAATGGATCACACAGTCCTACAAGGCTTGTCGGGGTTAAACAGTTTCCCCTACTTTCCCCTCCCCAGAACACAACAGGGTGGGGAGAGAGGGGAGTTAAGGGAGTGCGAATTGGCAATGACTGTCTCAGAGAGAAAGAACACGGAGCTGACATGTTAATGTGCTGGGAGGTCTGAGCGACTGTAAGATTGACATGTGACTGAAGGCTCAGTCTTCATTCTGATGTTATGGTAAGTAAAGCTCGGTCCTTGTGTGAGAACAGGCTCTGAAGACATGGAAATGGAGACCCACCCTGTTAAAACAGAGGAAGACCAACACCCCAGGACAGACCCATCACACAAGGAGGCAGAGCATGAGAAACCAGAGAGAAGCCGAGACTCCACCATCCACACAGCCCATCAGTTACTTGTGGACACGATTTTCCAGGTCCTACAGCGTTTAACGGATCACCACTTTAATAAGTTGATAATATGGAATTATAAGTTGCTTTTAATTCTTAAAAACTTTATAAGCATCTGGTTGTTTGGGGGCCTTATATCGTATCAATCTTTGAAGGAGTACTGTTGGTATGACGCGCTTTTGAGTGTGTCAGGTAACACACTGAGCAGGTAACGCACTTCTAACAGCCAATCCTAGGGTTGCTGTGGGAAGTCTGTGTCCTTATCTGGCCACAGTGGGGGGCCTGGCCCGTGGGCCTCTGGCCCTCTTCTCAACATTCACCAGCCTTGTGTTGGGAGCCTACAGGTCAGTTAAGTTTATGTTGGTTAAGCAGTAAGCATCTTTGACTTAATGCTTTCATTTAGGAAGAGCCAATTAACTGAGTTTTCCCAAACTGTTTGACCTAATGGTAGTCTAGATTAATCAAAGAACATTTCTGTTATTGATACCTTCCTGGGTACTTTGGGATTTATTAATGTTCAGAATTTCCTTTATCCATCTTACCCTCAAAAAAAATGGGAAGAAGAATAGTTGTCTGGCATCTTTGGTGTCATTAAATTTGCTCAAGTTTTGCATCTCAGTGAGAGTTCACACTGCAGGGAAAAAGGCAACCAAGGATAATGAATCTGTGATTCCAACCTGGGTCTCCTCTATCTGTGACTTTTCCTTCTTAGCCCTTCTTAAAAGATGTCAATGAGCTAAGACAGGAGCTGGAGAGACAGCTGGAAACATGGCAGCCACATGAATCTGGAAACCCAGAAGTAGTAAGTCACTGGTCTTTTTACTGAATCTCTTGACTTTCTAAGATACAGCAAACTTAACAGGTTCTTAACTCCAGTTACCTTCGTAAAAGCAACTGAGTATATGGAGAATGTAATTTTAAAGCCTGCTTTGCCACTAGATGTGCAGCTTAATTAAAACAAAAACTGGTGTTTCATTTTTTTTAACTTCCATTGCTAACTCTGTAATGGAAATAATAGTGGTGACAGTGATTGAGATGTGGGATGAAACTCTAGATACTGTGTCACTCTCTGAATAGACCACCAGGAACACTGCCAGCTGACGCAGAGTGGAAGTGTAGATGACCAAAAGTTTCCTTTTTAGTGAGCTTGCATCCTGAATTTATTGCATATATGTATCAGTTCAGTTCAGTCACTCAGTCATGTCCAACTCTTTGCGACCCCATTAATCGCAGCACGCCAGGCCTCCCTGTCCATCACCAACTCCCGGAGTTCACTCAAATTCACGTCCATTGAGTCAGTGATGCCATCCAGCCGTCTCATCCTCGGTCGTCCCCTTCTCCTCCTGCCCCCAATCCCTCCCAGCATCAGAGTCTTTTCCAATGAGTCAACTCTTTGCATGAAGTGGCCAGAGTACTGGAGTTTCAGCTTTAGCAACATTCCTTCCAAATAACACCCAGGGCTGATCTCCTTTAGAATGGACTGGTTGGATCTCCTTGCAGTCCAAGGGGCTCTCAAGAGTCTTCTCCAACACCACAGTTCAAAAGCATCAATTCTTCGGCACTCAGCTTTCTTCATATCCATACATGACCACAGGAAAAACCATAGCGTTGACTAGACGTACCTTTGTCGGCAAAGTAATGTCTCTGCTTTTGAATATGCTATCTAGGTTGGTCATAACTTTCCTTCCAAGGAGTAAACGTCTTTTAATTTCATGGCTGCAGTCACCCATCTGCAGTGATTTTGGAGCCCAAAAAAAGTCTGACACTGTTCTACTGTTTCCCCATCTATTTCCCATGAAGTGATGGGACCAGATGCCATGATCTTCGTTTTCTGAATGTTGAGCTGGAAGCCAACTTTTTCACTCTCCTCTTTCAACTTTCATCTATATATGCATACACAAATATATCTATTATCATCATTCTCATCACATGTATGTAATGATTGCTGTGCCATAATTGGCCTAAAAAAAAATGGAACTTTGTACCCAGAAAGTAAGCCCTTGTCACTTTGCTTTTGAATCAAGACCCCGAGAGCCCACGGTTTAAGTGGCTGGATCTCCTGACATCAAAGTGAACCATCACAGCTCCTTCTCCATGTGAAGGGTACACATTACGTACCCCTCATAGGAGATGTGAATAAGGCACTGATCTGGTCATGAATTCCAGTCTTTTACTGCCTCATTGAAATTTCATTCTTTCTCATTGGAACTGTGATTAGTGGCTTTGGTGGAAGAGGAGACATTTTAAACCAAGTGAATCAGCTTGCCGAGAGAAGCAAGTTGTTTTCTTCTGCTTTGCCTCAAGCCCTCATCTTGCTGTAATGACTTTACCTGGCTCTGACATGCTAAAGGCACCTTGCATACTGTTGTCACAGGAGAAGGCTGCAGCGGAGATGTGGCAGAGTTACCTGGTCTTAACTGCGCCTCTTTCACAACAGCTGTGTGAACAGCTTCGTCTCATACTGGAGCCAACCCAGGCCGCCAAGCTGAAGTAAGTCTTCTGCACTGGAGGCGCTCGGGGTGCCCTGAGGAGGCGCCAGCGCCACCTCTCCTGCTGAGCCAAGCACCAACCAGCTGTAGTGCCCGCAACTAGGTGGCCATTCCTGCTGCACAGGCACCAGTCTGGCGTCCTTACCTTTTTGCCGTGTCGTCTCTGCAGAGAAGCCTCTGTGACTAGTTAATACCAGATGAGGAGACTGGCTGAACCTTGGGGGTGTGTGCTGCTCACCCTCTACATGTTGGGTCACTCGCTGGCTGCATGCATCACTCACCTAGATCTTTCCAAAGTGAAAGTGAAGTCGCTCAGTCATGTCCAACTCTTTGCAACCCCATAGACTGTAGCCTGCCAGCCTCCTCTGTTCATGGGATTTCCCAGGCAATAGTGCTGGAGTGGATTGCCATTTCCTTCTCCAGGGGATCTTCCTAACCCAGGGCTCGAACCCAGGTCTCCCGCATTGTAGACAGACGCTTTACCATCTGAGCCACCAGGGAAGTCCAAAGGGGTATCCAAAATCAGAGTTTTAGAACAGAAAAGAGAATCCAACACTTAACAGTCAATGCAAACTTTTTCTTTCCTTTTTAAAAAGTGTTTTACATTTTCTAAAAGGACCTAATCATTATTGCCACATACATATCTGTTTGCTGCTGATCAAGAAGATCCCGGCAGTCTCAATCGACAGTAATACTTCATTGTGCCAGGATACAGGTTATTTGGTGTAATTGGCTGTCCGGTACTGTTTCTGTGCTTTTAGCTCTAATCTTTGTTCTGTTTGGTTAAATTTAACAGAGGGGACTATCGAACTGGGAAGCGACTGAACATGCGGAAGGTCATTCCATACATTGCCAGCCAGTTTCGGAAAGACAAAATTTGGCTTCGAAGAACCAAGCCTAGTAAACGGCAGTATCAAATCTGTCTGGCTATCGATGACTCTTCCAGCATGGTGGACAACCACACCAAACAGGTAAGGAGTAGCAGTGCAGTGACGGTTTGATGGGCCATTCAGGTATTCCCCTGAATGCATTTGTATTGAATGTGGTCTGGACAGAACGCACTTTGGAATACCAGTTAGTTCTGAGAATGTGATACCATATTTGAGAAGACCTAAACGTTAAAAGAGTTCGAAAGCAATTTCAGGATGACCCAAAGATTGTGGTCTCTTAGATTGTAGATCTTTTAGATTGCTGTATTTCTTAGCCTTGCTGTGTAGCTGTCTAGCTGCAGGGTAAGTCAGTCTGACAATGTTTATTTTCCACAAAACATGATGCACTGTACTCTTTTAGACCATGCACAATTTAGTTTCTGAATATTTCTGATTTTTTTAAGAAAAAGTCTTCAGTATACATTTCTTTAAGTCTGTGTAGCGTTAGTGTTCTGTCAGTATTAACAGGGCTTAGGAGCCTGGGTAGAGTTCCTTACAACCCCACCCACCGTCATGGACGTGGAGAGTGGTCGGGGATTCCGCAGTGATAGCCAGCACAAGCCAGTGAGTAACCTAAAGTCTATACGTACACTTGGCTGGGGAAAAAAAAAAGCATACCATCTAAACATGGGTTCAAGACTCAACTCCCCACTCAGTACGTGACTTTGGGCACGTAATTTTACTTCTTAAAAAAGGATTATAACAATGCTTAACTCAAACTCATAGTTGTTATGAAGACTGAATGAAACAACATATATTGAGCACTCAGTTCAGTGCCAGGTACTTGATACATGTTCAGAAGGTGTTAATTGCTGTAAGTATCATCTTCTTTTCAGTTGAATTTAAATTCTAAAACTATACTGTCATTTATGCATAGATCAGAATAAATAGGCTAATAAAATCTTTTATCCATGAGGGATTATGTAGTCAAAAAAGCAGGGGGAAACCATAATTTATGGACCAAGATTCTGGGGATCACTTTTATCGGGTAATGCTAAAGCAGGCCTTTCCTACTGCTATAACAGATACTGGGTTTTGGTGCCTGTGGCATTACCCAGCGCCTAAGACTACCAAGGCCTCTGAGTCAGTGAACAGCCATATTGATGGTGTTCCCCTGTGGGCCATACCAAAAAAATAGCGTTTCCTGTGGGACTTGTGGTATAAAGAGTTGAAAGGCATTGGTGTCAAGAATACCCTGATGCCTTCAACCCTCCGTTTTCTGTTTTACAGCTTGCCTTTGAGTCTTTGGCCGTGATTGGAAATGCTCTAACCCTTCTGGAAGTCGGTCAGATTGCGGTATGCAGGTAAAGGTGCCTTTTAATCTCTTTGGGAAACCCAACCTTTTTTGGCGTGACAAAAAGTAACTCCCATTGTTTGGTTTTTCTCCTCCAAGTTTTGGAGAGTCTGTAAAGCTATTACATCCATTCCACGAACAGTTCAGTGACTACTCAGGGTCCCAGATTCTGCGGCTCTGCAAATTCCAGCAAAAGAAAACCAAGATTGCTCAGGTAAGTTGATGACATCACATGTCTTCTGAAGTTATTTTCTGCTATGAAAGTGGAAGTCGCGTAGCCGTGTCCGACTCTTTGCAACCCCATGGGCTATACAGTCCATGGGATTCTCTAGGCCAGAATACTGGAGTGGGTAGCCTTTCTTCACCGGATCGTCCCAACCCAGGGCTCACACCTAGGTCTCCCACATTGCTGGCAGTTTCTTTACCAGCTGAGCTACAAGGGAAGCCCCTTTTTTTCTGATATAGGAAAGACAATTTTTAGGACTCCCTCCTCCCGAATATGGTAAAATTTACAATAGAGAATACTTCTAAACCTCAAGATTGTGTACCACTGGAACAGAATCTCCTTTGGCATCCATTATTAAATACAATGTGACCTCTTTTTCTATTACTCAAAGATCATTTCACTTTGCATCATTGATTTTTTGGCTCCCTACTTTTTTTGAGCAGTTTGGAGCATTTTAGGAAAATGAACCACCTCCCAGTACACTTATCAAGTGGGTCAAGGCCAATTTCTCTCCACCATTTAGCCTAGAGAAGTGATGTGAAATAAAGCTAGTGACTTGCTCAGTGTGGCATGAGTTCAGAACAGTATGGGATAGTAATTCTCTCCTGATTCCTATCTTAACTTCCTTCCTTATGGACATGTTGTGAGGGGGTTTTTTGCCCAGTTATTTTCCTTTCTTGAAAGACAGCTCTTTGGTTCATTTGGGGAGTTATTGACTTCCTGTGCCCCAGGGTTTCTCATAGAACACTACTGGAATATATGCCAGGGGTACAGGTCTATGCTTGAAATGCCAGCACCCAAGGTAAATGCCAAGTGCAAGCCTTGTCAGTCCTTTGCGGATGACTGGAAGGGACAGTTTGGTTCCTATAGATTTGAGATGATCACTTAAGTGCCAGATGTAATTTCAGTCTCTGTGACAATGGAAAGAGTTAAATAGTCTTCTAATTGTCTATTTCTGGTTTTGCTTTAGTTTCTAGAGTCTGTAGCCAACATGTTTGCAGCCGCTCAGAAACTCTCACAAAACGTCAGTCCAGGTAAGCTGTGTTCTTTGGTCTTTGTTAACAAAACACTTTTCTGCTCCTCTATTATTTGCAAATTGCTTGTCTCACTTCAGTGTACCCATCACTCTATTTTCAAGTGTATGCTCTGTAGAAGACATGAACAGGGGATGATGGGAGGTATTAAACATTCATGGAATTTTTTATTTGGTAGATTTGAGTTCACTTGTGAAAGGAAGGAGCCGGGTGTGTGGAATTAAATGTAAAGAGTAATCTGTAATATTTTAGTAACAAAGGAAAGCAGAGGACGATGTAATTTAGAAACCAGGTAATCCATCGTGATTGATTGGGCTTTTTGCAGCACACCAGTTCTAACTCCTTCCTAAATCCTCCATTCTGATTGTACCTGTTGAAGCAGGTCATACACGCCTCTCAACACTTATAATTTTCCCTGAAAATATAATGTGCTAAAAAAATTTTTAAACATTTTTATTCACTCTTCATTTTAGTGGTCTCGTCTATTTAAGTTTTGTTTAAATGAGTCAATTTCAAGGAAAAAGAAAAAAACAGAATTTAGGTACAGGAAATTGACAGAAATCTGAAAGATACAGTTCCACGTTTCTGATTTGTGTACTTTCTTCTAATGGTCTGCTCAGGACTGCTCTTTTTATACTTTATATCCATAAACATGTGTTTTCATTCTCACATGTTGTTCTACAACAAAGTTGACCTAAATGGGACGTATCCCCAAAGCACTATTGGGAAACTGTTTATCGACAGAAGTGTTTGCACAGCTTTCTCTCTGCCTCACACAATCAAATAATAGATCTAATTGGAGACCCTCTTTGTGCCAGAATTCATCAGCTTCAGACTGGTCTGTTTTACTAGTCGAGAGAAAGCCTGCCTAACCTTCTTACCGTGGTAGTTCTCGAGTCGCTGAGTTTTCCCCTCCTGCCATGTGCTCCTCTCCAGAAATCGCCCAGCTCCTCCTGGTGGTCTCTGATGGACGCGGCCTTTTCCTCGAAGGCAAAGACAGAGTCCTAGCAGCAGTTCAGGCCGCCCGGAACGCTAACATCTTTGTTATTTTTGTTGTGTTGGACAATCCCAGTTCGCGGGTGAGTGACTACTAACAGCCACTTTTCTGAAGATAGAGTGAGAATTCCCTCCAAGCTATGCTATCTGAAAAATGGCCTGCGTCTCACCGTCATACCGAGAACTCCTCTAACACTCATGGCATCCTGAAGGGCGCTGTTGGAGGCATCTTATAGTTATGCTCTCATATAATTGTGCAATGACTCGGTGATGTAGGCGTGGTTATTCCCACTCTACAGCAGAGGACAAACACAGAGAGGTTGTAGGTAACAACTCGGAAGCCATACATACTAGACACCATCCTCTGAACCACTCACTGTGATGACTGGCACTCTGGTGGGTCGTCTCCCTCTGCACAGCATCACCATGTGATGGGCCTTGTCCGCTGGTAACAAAGCCAGCCCTTCCTAGGTACTTGTATCTCAGCAGTGCCCTCCTCAGAGGAGCAAGCATCGGTGGCTACGTGAAAGGTATCCACAGGCAGTTCTGTTCCAGGGGAAGTCCCATCTCTCCAGGNGGGCCTTGTCCGCTGGTAACAAAGCCAGCCCTTCCTAGGTACTTGTATCTCAGCAGTGCCCTCCTCAGAGGAGCAAGCATCGGTGGCTACGTGAAAGGTATCCACAGGCAGTTCTGTTCCAGGGGAAGTCCCATCTCTCCAGGTCACATTAAGGCCTAAATAGCCAGGTGATGACTTAACGTGAATTATTCCAAGTATAGAATAGGAAACACCATCATAGGGCAATCAGGTTTGCTCATCTACCCCTTTCCCACTCTTTCGGTGTCGATTCTCCTGGAAGGGATACTCAGAAAGAGATCTGCCTCTTCCTTAATAAGAGCTACTTTTATATGCAGGAACCTATTGTCTGCAAAAGAGATCATAAAAGAGCTGATTTAATTTTTCTCTTCAAAATGTCTTCTGTTGCCAGGATTCTATCTTGGACATTAAGGTACCGATATTTAAAGGGCCTGGAGAAATGCCTGAAATCCGATCGTACATGGAAGAGTTCCCATTCCCGTTTTACATAATTCTCCGCGACGTGAACGCACTTCCCGAGACGCTCAGCGATGCTCTCAGGCAGTGGTTTGAGCTGGTGACGGCCTCTGACCACCCATAGAGCAGGAGGAACACAGTCCCAAGTGAGACTTTTAACTGCTCTCAGAATGTCACACTGCTTGCCAGGAGCTCCCTTCTGGAGAACTGTTTCTGAACTGCTAGCTTGAAAATGGTACTTTATCTTAGACCTGATTTATAAACATTCACCCAATAGCTACAAAAAATTATCACAACATCACCCAATAGCTACAAAAAATTATCACAACATAAGTTTCGATTTCAGGGCCTAAAGAAAACTCTTGCTCCCTGCTGTGCCTGGGCTCCGGTTCTCCGGTTCTTATAACAAACCTGGGGCAGTGAAGAACAGCAGCAGGAGTCTCATACCTGGGGCAGCCCTGGCCCAAGAGGAGGCTGCACCCCACCCTTGGGCCCAGCTGCCTGCTTCCCCTCACAGGGACCCTGGACACCACCTTGAGGAGATGCTGCCGGGAACATGGGACTGTGCCAGAGCTCTGGACAAAGGACTAAATAGAGTATCCCTTTTGACCCTGGCCTATGGCTTAGCCTTGCTAAGTCCACAGTGTGTACCCAAAAGCCGTCAAATGGCTAAGACAGCTCCAGTTTATTTTTAGAGAGTCAGTGTATTTTCTTACCATGCTTCTTGTGAAAAGAACTACCTTCTCTCCAAGGGGAGGAACCTCATGCTGTGTGTGTTCTCATAAAGCAACCAGACGTTATGGGAGCCCAGATCCTCAGAGAATGACCCTTGGGTCGTGTATGAAGGAAGGGGCGTTCCCCTGTGCTCCTTCACCTTTGCTGCTTCGGGAGACTATGCAATGATGGAAAGATGATTTTCCCTTTGTTTATTCCACTCTCTCAATGCCACAGTTCCTGTTGTTGTAGTAATTTATTTCTTTAGTTCATTTTTTCTTAAGAGGAAGAAGCATTCCTCACACTGCTTTCAAGCTGAACTGAGCCAGGCTCATCCTGGAAAAGAAGTGCTGTCAGAAGAACTGAGCAGCCAAACCTCTTTTCCCAGTCAGAAATCCACCAGCGGTTTTTCAGCAGTTGTTTCTTGGCCAAAAAGCAGTGCTTGAATACTTGAAACCGTGCTGTGTTCTCTTTAAGTTCTGCCTGTGCAAATGTCCTTCTGTAGACAACATGCCAGGGTGTAATCGTCCGTCTCCATGTGTGTTACAGTCACACTGGGAGGTGTGCCACCCTTCTGAGGGGGTCCTCAAAGACACACATTGCTTGTTGTTGTTTAACCAAGTGTCCTAAAGCATGTACCTGAGGTTATATCATTTTTTTATTCTAAAAAGCTATGCAGCTTGTATTCTGAAAAGTATTAAAAAGTATACAACAGTTGATGTCACTTATGACCATTCTTAATGGAATATGACAAGAGTGTAAAAGGTGTGCGAGGGGTCTTGACTGCTGGATCAGGCAGCTGTCACTAGTTTATGCTGTGTATCATGACCCTGCAACTTCAGTGGCTTACCTCAAACAGCCCCAGGGTCTGTTTCTTGTGTTCGTGTCTGTGGTGGGTGAGCCTCAGCATGCTGGCCTCAGGGCAGAAGAAGGAGGGCAGGGCGGTGGACACACACACAGTGGCTTACACACACAGTGGCTTATAAGGGTACTACTCCAAGAGGAGTTCTGAGTGGAAGAGATGTATCACTAGCCTAAGGCCTCTGTTGGGCACGAAGTTTAATCTTCCTGCAGGGAGGCAAGAACCACGTTATGACTGTGACACAGCCCATCATATCTTCCTTTAATTGACAGGACCAGTTAAGTTGGAGCATCCCAGTTGGTATACCAACATGAGTGATTCCCTTGGCCCTAGGATAGCTAACAAGGTGGCACAGAAGAATTTGAGTAAGCAGGTTACTGAGGAGTGCCATTTGCAGTTTGTGCTGTGATGGGAAAAAGTTAGGAAGCACAGCAGCAGACACAGGAACTGAGGGGGTTGACTAGGAAGTGTGACATGCCTGAGTCACTGAGAAGCAGCTACTGTGGATGCCTACTCTCTCACGTGGAACTCAACCTTTCCATCTGCCTCACTTTCCTCTCCCATCTCCATCCAAAGCCCAATCTTGTCAGGTCTCACTTCTAGACATTTATCTTATTCTGCCCCTTCCCTTTTGCTTTCCTCTGTACTGTACTGCAGCTGGATCTCTTTTAAAATGTAGCTCAAACTACTAATCACTGTGCCAGCTTCACTCCATCATACAGCATCCTTGGAGATCTTTCTGAATTCCTGTGAAGAAGGTACTATTTGTTGTTTCTTGGCCTATCTCCCATGTCTTCTCTCCCAGCATCCCCACCACACTATCTGATCTGCTCACAGCAATCCACAGGAGCCCTAGAATCTGCCCGTGTTCCACGTGTTGTCTGGAATTCTCTTACCCACTTTGCCTTTCTGATGAACACTTAGTCCAGATAAGCCCTGGAAGAGGAATGTGCTCCCATGGTAGGAGTCTTGACAGCATCTATAATACTACCTTAGACTTAGGTCTTCCTACCCTAAGAGTGGTTCTGAGAAAAGAAGGCATATGACTCAGGACAGCATTACCAGTGTCTAGCATAAGGGGATGTTTCTGGATGAAAAGAAGAAATAGTATAAAAATGCCTGTTCTCACGTTACTTTATAGATTAACATTCTAAGATGATTTAAAGGAAAATGACAAAACATTTGTAAAGGTCATAGACAGATACTTCCAAGATACTACAAGTTACTATAAGATAGTATTACTGCTTAATGAAAACACAACAAAAACCTGGATGAAATAGCTGTAAGGGTTATTCAGACCCTAAAACAATTTATCAAGACCATCACAAAGCCCAGGAAGATGAATGAATGGTTAATACATGGTGCTGAAACTATAGTTTACAACTGGAAAAGAACTTATATCCCCAATATGCTATAAAACAAAATTCTAAGTGGAATAAATATTTTAAACATGAATAATGAAAATTTTTTTAAGAATTAAAGGAAGATGAAAAGAAAATAATAGAAAATACAGTGTATAGAGACTTAAAACTATATAAAAAAGGATAAAAATTTTTTTAATATGGCAAACTGCATATAAAATTAGAATAAAAGTCTAGGTCATCACAAAGGGACCAAAGTCATAACAATTCACAAAATAAGTGTAACTGAAAGTGACAAGGGATATTTCACTAATAGTTAAAAGGAAAAAAAATTGAATTGCTAATTAGACAAGTTTTCAGGCTTTACCTGCATGCAGGAGACTAGGGTTTGATCCCTGGGTCAAGAAGATCCCCTGGAGCAAATGGCAACCCACCCTAGTATTCTTGCCAGGGAAATGACATGGATGGAGGAGCCTAGTGGCCTACAGCCCATGGGATGGAAAAAGGGTGGGTTTAATGGCATCATTATTCACACAATGCCTGGTAATAGCCACCAGGGTGCTGACATGTTCTAGGTTCTGTTCTCAGTGCACTACATAAAATGCTACAGTAACAACTCTGGCAGATGCTATCATTTCACTTTAGAAGTGAGAAAACAGGCTGGTGCACACACACTGAAGTACACAACTAGGAAAGGATGCACACACCGAAGTATACAACTAGGGTTAGGGTTCCAAGCAAGCAAATCAAGTGGAGATGCTCAGGGAACGATCCGGTAACTACTGAACATTTAAGGCCGTATTTTAATTCAGAAGTAGGAGGGATTCACTAACCTCTTACAGTTAATACACGCCAAGAACCTACAGTGTACTGAAGGGAGAATAAAAACAAGTATACGGAAATAAGGACTTCCCTGATGGCTCAGACGGTAAAGCATCTGCCTACAGTGTAGGAGACCTGGATTCAATCCCTGGGTCAGGAAGATCCTGTGGAGAAGGAAATGGCAACCCATTCCAGTACTCTTGCCTGGAAAATCCCATGGATGGAGGAGCCTCGTAGGCTACAGTCCATGGGGTCGCAAAGAGTCGGACATGACTGAGCGACTTCACTTCATAAGGAAATAAAAGCTTAAGGAGTAGGGATATTCGTTTCCTCATTTGAACATAGTGATATAAAGTTCTCAAAACTGCAATGAACAGTTAAATTCGGAACCACCTAAAACCTTGTAACTAATGACGATCATGAAGACTACAGCGCCAGGAAAAATGCAACAGCAAAGAGCAGGACAAAAACGAGCAGGGCAGAACACAAACTTTGAGAAATTAACATTTACAATTTTAGTAATTTTAGCTATATACACTATATCTCAAAAGGAATACACAGTTTTCTCCCTTCACCATCAAAACCCTTAACTTCCATTTAATAGAACAAACACGTGTTGAGAACTGTGCTAAATGCCTCACCACTATTTCATTCTCACAACAATCTAGTACGCAGGAACTATTATCCCATTCTAAGACAAAGCGAAACTGCCTCGGGCTTTAGTTCCAACCAATAGACTGCCAGGTTCTATAGAGGGCGCACACGCTACAGGCCGTCTCCCAGGAAACCGAGTTCGCCCCGCCCCGTCACCCCCCCACTTCCGCTCCTGCGCGCCGGGGCTTTAGCGAACCGCGCTGTCGGGACGACATGGCCACTTCACGCTTGCCCCCAGCGACACTAACGCTCAAGCAGGTACCAGCTGTTCTCGCGGGCCTCTTAGGGCAGGTTTTCTGGGTCTGAGCTCGATTCTCTACCGCCTCCTCCACCCATCCTATAGAGTGACACTGAGGGACGACTGGGGAGGAAGCCCCTATGCGCGCCGCACTCTGATTGGCTCGGGCTGGGGGGCGGGGCTTCGCGCCTTGGAGGAGGGAAGGCGCTGAGGGGCGGGGCTGCTCTCCGGTCGCAGCAGCGAGAGGCTGGCTGAGGTTTGGATCTCTAGCTCGGGTACTTCATTGCCTGGTGACGCACTATAAAGACTCCTCTGTCGCTTGTACTCTTTAAGGGTTCCTGTATTTGACAAATGAGTAAACAGTCCAAGTAAATTTCTTGCCGTTTTCTTAGGGAAAAAAATGGTTTTCTTTCCTCCTTTCAAAACTGAGGACCAAAGAGAGAAGAACCCACTGAACTGACGATTGTGCAGCTGTAATTGCTCTTTCTTCTCTCCTGTACAGTTCATGAGAAGGCAACAAGTTCTCCTCCTCTACAGAAGGATTTTGAAGGCAATTCGGCAAGTTCCAAATGATTCTGATCGCAAATACCTGAAGGACTGGGCAAGAGAAGAATTCAAAAGAAACAAAAGTGCCACGGAAGAGGTGAGACCAAGATCACAGTGAGGGAAGACCCTGCCCCTTTTGTACTGATTAGTGAATAGATATCTTGGAGTATCTACTGAACTACCAACAGGCTCCTATGTCCACGGGATTCTCCAGGCAAGAAAACTGGAGTAGGTTGCCATGCCCTCCCTCCTCCAGGGGAATCTTCCCAACCCAGGGGTCAAACCCGCATCTCTTAGGTCTCCTGCATTGGCAGCTGGGTTCTTTACCACTAGTGCCACTGGGATGCCTGATTAGTGAGTTTTTTTAAAAATTTAGTAGCTATCTTGGAATATGTCACTGAAATGATATATCTTGATCGTTGTTCTCAATGTCACTGATTTTCCACTTAACTGGTATTTTAAATTTTACAGTGTTTGTTCTATCTACATTCTACAGTGGCATCACCCAGCTTTTCTGTTAAACCAAATATCTGCATGCACACACAAAAAGATGATAAATATTACAGCATGGTGGTGTTTGGGATATATGAAACCATGTCAGACAATTGTACACCCCTGATTGTTAATTCTGGGCTTTCCTAAAGTATAGCAGTTCCAGTTCTCTTCTTAATTTTAACAGATGAAATGGTAGAGCTGTACCTTGTTCTACCAATTAAAACTGACCAGATTTCACTTTCTTCTACAGGATACAATCCGGATGATGATTACTCAAGGCAATATGCAGCTCAAAGAGTTAGAAAAAACACTTGTTTTAGCCAGATCTTAACTACAGCATTGTTTTGAAAGGTTTTCGAAGTCTCCATGTGTTTAGTTGAGCTTAGGCTCAATCATGGGCAGCCCAAAGCCAAGTGAAACTGTTTATATGTGGAACGCTTGAGCAAAATATCAGAACATGGAGCACAGCATATCAGAGAGAGAGCCAAAAAAAGGTGCATCAGAGCCAGTTGTCTTAGCATGGAAAAACACACCTGGTATTTTGGAAATGTTTTTAGATGTGTCAGCAGTATTTTGTAAGAAGCAAAAATCAGTACAACAGATAGCCAGCACATAAAAAGATTTCCAACACCATTAATCAGTCATCAGGGAAATGTAAATCAAAACCACCAAGAGATGCTATTCACATCTACTAGGATGGCTGTAATTAAAAAGGGAGGTAACTGCAAATGTTTGTGAGGATGGAGAAATTGGAACCCTTATACATGGCTGGTGAAACTATAAAATTGTGCAGCTACTTTGGAAACAGACTGTCCAGTTGCCCAAAGGGTAAAACAGCATTATTCATAAGAGCCACAAAGTGGACAATCCAAATTCCTATCAACTGATAAGGACTAAGTAAAATGTGGTATACCCATACAATAAAACATTATTTAGCAAATGAAAAGGAATGAAGTACTGATACATGCTACCCCTAAATGAATCTTAAAAACATTATTAAGAGGCCAGTCACAAAAGGTTACATATTGTCTGATTCCATTTATATGAATGCACAACTCAATATACTAAAATCTACTGAACTGTGCATTTTACATGTATGCAAACTATCTCTCAATAAAGCCATTCCCCACCCCCTACCCCCGATTTTGTGTGTGTAAGTCAGCTAGAGGTGTACTGACCTCAGAGACGGTCTGGAGCTTCCTTGGAAAGTCTCCGTGTTATCCCTCAGGGTTTGTTGAGGCATGTCGTTCAGATGTATCATATCTGATACTCTGAGGACTCTCTGAAGAGATCACCACAGGGAATCTAGAACTTTGTTGCAAAGAGGAGAAAGAGAAACTTAATGACCCTTCCAAAAAGAAGAGGCAGTTTCTGGATGAAACAAATTCAGTTACCTTAACAACCCTGTGGAAAGTAAATCATTAAGGAAGCTCCTCAGTGCATTGGATTCGTCAACAGGAAAAAACAGTCTGAAGGATACACGATATAAAGTTGACTTCAGGACCCTTGAGAGAAACCACATGTTTAACAGTTAATTCAGTGAAAATGAAAGCTCACCAAACAGGCTGGGATTGGCAGTTCATCTACAGAACAGATCTACAAAGTTAATCCAAGGATCTGAGCAGCACCTGAAAGATGTAGAACTTTTGAATGAGGATAAAGCTGTGTAAACCTGTGGTGGTATATCAGTAACCTTCATCCCAAGGCCCACCTTGGCCTCCCACAGCTTCAGAGGCCACAGGACAAAATAATTCTGAATACTCTTCCACAGGGGAATGTGGACATTTTAAATGCTTGCATGAGCCAGTTTTTATCTAGATGTACTTTAGGCTAGCCATCTGATGAACAAAAGGAAAAGCACTTGTGAACAGTTTCTGAACAAAGAACAAACTTAGAAATACCTACCCTTTTCTCTGTGGCATGACTGACATACATATGCAAATACAGGCTGTCTCTAGTTAAATCTAAAATCTTGAAGCTAAAAACCATCCTTTATGAAGTGTGGCAGTCAGTGACTTTGATGTTCATCCTAGCAGTGGTATATGTGGAAGATGTTAGAGCATTTGTGGTTTGTATTTGCAAGAATCAAAATACCACAGACTCCGCAAGAAAACCTAACTTGGTTTTAAGTGGATAAAACACATGAAAAGTTGAATTTGCGTCTTTCCAAAGCTAAGATCATTCTCAGGGATAAGCTTTTCCCTTCATCTCTAATGAACAGTTTGATTTTATGTGTTCACTTACAGCTTTGTCTCCTCTGAATTATAAGTCAAGTCTGTTGTTGAGCCTAAAGGAAGATTTATTTAGCAATTTCTTCTCACACATCGAACCTTGGTCGTGAACTAAGAAACTGGCCAAAAGAGAACCGCGGATGAAACATTTAATTCATCATCTTGATCACTATTTTGGACTAGGCAAATGAACTTTCTGGGTGTTCCCTGTAAACTAGTTGCTTTTCAGGCACTAAGTCACGTCCGACTCTTTCTGCTCCGTGGACTGCATCACGTCAGGCTCCTCTGTCCGCTGTTTCCTGGAGTTTGCTCAAGTAACTGCCCATTGAGTCAGCGATACTGTACTATTGTTTGAATGTTTTGTTCCCAAAGTTTAAGGTCTGAACGTTCCATTGATGTATATCAATTACAATAAGCGCTTCCCTCATAGCTCAGTCGGTAAAGAATCTGCCTACAATGCAGGAGACCTGGGTTTGTTTCCTGGGTTGGGAAGATCCTGTGGAGAAAGAAATGGCAATCCACTCCAGTACTCTCGCCTGGAAAATCCCATGAACAGAGGAGCCTGGTGTGCTACAGTCCATGAGTTTGCAAGAGTTGGACACGACTTAGTGACTAAACCACCACCACCACTACAATAAATCAGTCTTTTTACATTAGAAGTTTTTTAAATACAAAAGCTCTCTAGCACATGAAAAGAGGCTACGCCTATTATTTTTATTTCTGACTGTTCCTGTGTCATCTCCCCCATTTCAGTGTGCTATCAAACACTGAACTGCATGGCACAGGCCTTGCTGCAGATGTGTCTGCAGGGACAGATGACTTTCCAGTGTTGGAGGAAGGCAAGACATCCTATTTCCTGGGATTTGTATGACTGCAATCACGCCTCTCCTCCACTCAAGCAGCTGAGCGGCACAGAGCCAAACTTAAAGAACTCAATTATCTTTTATAGAAAAGTAAGGAAAATTCAAGTAAAACAACCAAAAGGAAGCAGCTTACATCTACATTGAAAAAAAATTAAGGATTATGTCGAGTAAGGCCCGAACAGGATCAAAGGCAAGCTGTCATTCTGTGCCAAACTGGGAACCACCTCAGGCTGTTTCCTTCCTTGAATCAGTTTGAGAAATACCTTAAGGATTAAATGAAGTTTACTACTACTGTTTGCTGAGAAGAGTAATTCACTTTTACCCAGTCCATTTTGTTTGTTAAAAAAAAGTGTTTTGCTGAACAGTGTCTTGCTTGTGTGTGTCTCATGGATTTAAGTCAGTGTGTTCACATTTAGTCACATTTGGCTAAGTGGTAGATGAATATTTTTCCTTAAATGACAGCTGAAAAAATATTCTTCATAAATTTCTCATTGGTAAAACATATCCTAAAAGGCCATTAGGTGTTTTTTTTAAAAAAAATTGATTTGTCCTTTAAGTCTTAGTTAATTGACTGGCTTTTATATCATAGGAAATACATTCAGCTTTTAGAACTGTTAGTAAAAAAAAAAAAAAACATTATCTTAGCCTTCAAACAATGAGGTTTTGTCCCCTTCTCATTTGTTCAGTATTTTCCAAAAGGTCAACAGTTTGAAGAAAGCATTTTGTTTAAGCTTGCACTGAAAAATCTTTTCATGTTGCAGCAGGCTTAAAAATTTTTTTATGTTTTTATGCAGTACACCTGATCTCTCCTTCAAAAGCAAGTGTATTTAGTCTAAATTACATTCTTTTAAAAACAAGGTAAAGTGTGGCTAGGTGAAAGCACTCCTTCAGGAACCATAAAATTTGGTCAACCACACAAATAAAAATGTAGTCTGAACAAAGTATTCTCATTTTCATTCTTTAAGTACGGGATATTTTCCATAATGTTGAAAACCATATTTAACGCTTGGAAGAGAGATAAGTTCAAGGTGATAAAAATATTAAATAGAATAAAACATACCTCTCAAGCTTCAACTTTTGACTGAATCAGCTCTTGACTGAAGAAGGTATAAACATGAAAACACCCCTTCATTTTGGGCTCCCAAAGTCTAAAATTAGAAAATTCAATTTATCACAGATATTTACTACACTCAATGCAATAATGCCCTAACAATTAAAAAAAATACTGCGATATTGTACATCTTTTCTGTATTTTACATCAATTTTCCCACAGCTATTGAAAATTCCAGCCTCAGTTTGAAACACAACCTACATGATTGGTCATGAGTTGTTAATAGTTCTGCTTCTTAAGAAAAGCACTATTGTGGGATTTGTTCATTTTAGCCAATAGCACAAGGGAAAAAAGAAAAACTACACGTGGGGGCCTCAGTTGAGTTTTTGGCGATGCTAAGGTACAAAAACAGAGCAGACACAGTCATTGAAAACACTCCTGCGTTCGTCTCGAGACGCTGTGGTCTCTCCGAGTTAGAAGCCGGCTGACTGTTTGGTTGTCTGGCCTCCGCTGGTTTTCCCTTCTATGGGAAATAAGATCCACATGATCTGCCATACTCGGTGCACTTGGCCTTTCATGTTTCTCCCTAGCTCTTCCCCGACTCATGGAATTTTCCAGTTCACAGTAAGCTGCTTGCTTCTGATGGACAGGAGTTACATAACCAAAATACCACCAAAGCATTAAAATGGTTTCAGCATTTCTCAGTAGGGATACCCCACGAGGTAATAGATCTCTTAATGGGTGAGAATAACGTCTACTTGGAACAGGACTTACTGATCGTCTCAGGATTTCAGTATCAGGCAGCTCTCAATAGACTGATGTATACTGAGGAGGGATTCTGAAGAGGTTTAGTGATACCTTGTTGGGAACAGATTTAGAAAACTCAAGGTACCACGTACCCCTACAATCTTGTGATGCTGCACTGGGAACAAATGGAAACGAAGAGAACAAAGCGCCCCTACAGTTCACAATCTAACGAGAGTCTGGGGGAGTCGTTTCCCCACCAAGTAGTGGAGGAACAAGAGCTCACAGACCTAATGATAAACTTGAAAGAACACCAAATTAATTCCTTGTCTGGGTTTCAGAGCAATGTCATACATCTACATTTATTAGGAAGGCCTAGATCCATTGACTGTATTTAAAAGAACAGACCCAAAACAATTGAGCTTGAGGGGCAGAACATGCAGGGACTAAATTCATACTTTGTTTCTCTGGGTGTCAAGAAGTCACATTTTTCTCTTTGGCTCAATGAGCAAAACTTTATTCAAAGTTACAGACAACAGTACTTGGTTCCTGTGTTTATAGAAATAGAACTGAAGTTTCTATGCATACATGGAATTTTGAGGAGATGAATACAATGCCACATTCCAAAGGACAAGAAGCTTGAAAGATAATTCAAAGTTTCAATATACTGTTACTTTTCAACTTTGTACACCCCACAGAGCAGAGTAAAAATCTAGGGCTCCATGATGCTGGAGAATCTAAGTCAATTTATTGATTTACCTTGACATAGTCACTACAAAGCAGTGGGAAGCTTTTGAAGTTCCTCAATGACAGAACTCAATTCAAAATGAAATACTGTCTTTATAAAATGTAGACCAATAAACTCAAATTCAGGAAGGTGCTCTAAGATAATCTGGCTGGGAATTAGATTATAAAAATTTCAGGTAACTGTTATGGGAATGTTTTTTCCATTAATCCACTTGAAAATCACTATGATTGATTGTAGTATTTCTATATTTTGGCTGAAAGATACAAATACCATGATCGAATGATCTGAACCTTTCTGAGTTCACTATTAACAAACATTTTCAGTGCTGTTATGCCAATTAACTCGTTATTTAAATACACTCTGACTTTTCAAAACATTTTAAGATATACTGGATCTTGTGACATCATGAAAATCCTCCTCAAAATTTGTTTGATTTTTCCCCTGGTTAAAATGTCAGCATCTTGAGAATTATGAACTTGAGGGAGCGAGGCTGTCTGGATCTTGACATTCCTCGGCGTGTATTACAGCTCTTCAGAAAGACACTCTGTCCAGGCACGGCAGCTGTGTTGCTATGAATGCCTGCTTGACTCGAGTTCACAGGGATGAATATTTTTTTTTTGCTTTTCATTTACATTATTTCATATCGGGAATATTAGGGTTTAGGCTAATACATCCTTTATAGTTTCTTAGCATGGCTCTTTAATTTGAGCTTTTGAACTTCAGATGAACTTGGGCTGAGGTTTTGAGTCTATAATGAAACCTGAAACCAAGCATGCTTCCCCTGGTTTCAGTCTAATGGTTGAAGTCTTCATAACTTCAGGGGGTAGGAAACCTGTGTCTGGCACATTTTAGAAATTAGTGTTTTGTTTTCTTTTAAAGGCAAGTTCTGCCATGTGCACAATAACCAACACCTTGGACATCACTCTTCTGCCGCTGCAGGACAGGAAATCCTCAAGGATCCTTTCTCAGGCCATTTGTTTTTTAATTTGTGCAGTCGCTCGATCGTGTCCGACTCGGCAAATCCATGGACTGCAGTGCGCCAGGCTCCCCTGTCTTTCACTGTGGGCCCTGGTTTTCCTTCTGTACCTTAGTCCTTAGTTTAGCGAGCTCCTCCTCTAAACTTTTAATGTGTTCCTCCAGCGTGGCCTTGTCTTGCTGGGCTTTCTGACTGGCTTGGCTTCGTGCTTCTTCAATCTTCCTTTCGTACCACTTTTCCATCTGGGTGGAAACAGCCTCAAAGAAATACTGGGTGAGCTCCAGCGCTTGGGAGGTGTCTCGAACGTGAGGGGCAGTCTGCTCGCCGCCTGCTGCTGGAGGCGGCAGCTGCCCACCGGCAGTGCTGACTGCTGGCTGCTGGCCTCGGTGCCGCGTCTGCCCACTTTTCCCAGACTTTTTGGTCTGGGTGCCTCTGTCAACACAAGGCCCGGCCTGTGGATCACATCTGGCTGCCTCTTTCAAGGGGAGCGAGGCTGTCTGGACCTTGACGTTCCTCAGTCGGGAGCCTGTACAGTCTGAGGAAGACAGCTCCTGCTGCTGGAGTCTGTGGGTGGCGGTGGAGCTGAGGGCCTTTTCCTTGGGCCTGACCACCTGGGGGGAACTGTCCGAGGCTGCTACTGGGCCTGCAGTCACCACTGACTGATCCACACCTGGTTTTGGAAGGAAAACAAAAGTCAGAGTGAATCTGTGTTCAGACAGTCACTTGGGCTGGCACTGAGAGTCTTGGGAATCCTGTAAGCCACCAGCCTCTCAATCACCACCTGCCTGTGCAGCTTCTCCCTGGATTATGATGTTGGCTTGTCAGGACTTTCAAGGGTACTGTGTTAGACCCACTCATGACATCTAAGCCAAAATGTTGCTGGCCTTTCCTTCAGCCTGTCTCAATCTACACAGCTTCCCAAGTGGCTGAGTGGTAAAGAATCTGCCTGCCAATGCAGGAGACACCAGTTCGATCTTGGGTCGGGAAGATCCCCTGAAAAAGGAAAAAGCCACCCACTCCAGTATTCTCGTCAGGAAACCCCGTGGACAGAGGAGCCTGGTGGGCTACAGTCCACGGGGTCACAAAGAGTCGGACACGACTGAGTNAGACACCAGTTCGATCTTGGGTCGGGAAGATCCCCTGAAAAAGGAAAAAGCCACCCACTCCAGTATTCTCGTCAGGAAACCCCGTGGACAGAGGAGCCTGGTGGGCTACAGTCCACGGGGTCACAAAGAGTCGGACACGACTGAGTGACTAAACAACGATAGCAATCTACGTGAGAGGGCTCTGGGCACCACTTCCTGATGGGTAAGGGTGACGCATCTCACTGCATGTCCTGAAGCAGAGCTGGGCACTTACTGATGAGGGTTAACACCCGCATTCTCTAATTTCTGGGCCTTTTCCACACCACAGCCCCAGTTACAAGTTCCTTGCCCCAGTTTGGAGAGGTGGTCTTAATCCTCCTACCCAGAGCTCTATGACAACTTCCGTAACTAGTCCCAGCATGAAAAACTTGCCCAGGATTTTCCACACCGTTAAGGCACAAAGATACAGAAATGGTCCATGGTACTATGAAATACACAACACATCAAATTCCCCCATGAAGGTCTAATTACTAAGGCTGTGCATGTCCTCAAATGATCATCACTGAGTATAACCCCTGAGCTAACATAACAGTGCTCTGCTAAAAGCATCTCTTATCCAACACCTGGGGCAGCTTCGATACATGATCTGTGGTTTAACGAGGCTGTACAGGAGATGTAAAGAGACGTGGGTTTAATATGGGTCGGGAAGATCCCCCAGAGGAGGGCACGGCAACCCACTCCAGTATTCTTGCCTGGAGAATCCCCTGGACAGAGAAGCCTGGCAGGCTACAGTTCACAGGGTCAAAAAGAGTCGAACATGACCAAAGCGACTTAGCACCCACGCAGGGCTGTCCAAAGGTGGAAGGCTGATCAAGGATGAGAAAGGGAAAGAGGTGCAAGGGCGAGTGCCCTGCCAAACAGACAGGTCCCCTCCTCACCCTAATCTTTGGGTGTGCACTTTCACACTATCAGTACTGCACTGCCATCACTGATCAGCGAGTCTTTTATTCCTTCATTCAACAAATTTTTGAACACTTAAATAAGAGTACTTTATTATTAAATAGCAACAGCATGGTCCTGGCCCCTACAGAGTTCAGGCTACAATCTGGTGTTCATGCAGCCCTATCATACAGGCTGTCTTCAGATGTAAGAAGAGAGCTCCATCGGGGGGTTTTGCCATCTTTGGATGGAGGGGCTCTCTCTGCATGCTGGTTACCTGTGGAGGACTCGCAAGTGGACGGTGTGGATTTAGTCCTGGAGGCCCTAGAATCTCCAGAAAGCTTCAGCTCCAGATTCTGAATCTTTAACATGCACCAGGTTTTTAATTCATCCACCAAGGACATCTAAAAAAATCCCACAAGTTAGTCCACAAATCATCAGGAGACTTTGATACACAGCTTATGAACTAAAGCCTCAAGAATGGACTTTTCAATTATGACAGGCTATTATCTGGAGAAGTCCCAAAGTTATGGGCTACCTGCCTCCCACAGGCCACACAGCCTTCTCTGTGGGCCCCCCAAAGCGTGGGATTCACCTAGCACCCAAGCCAATAGCTAAGTATTATCTTCGTTAAGTGACTTAGAGGCATCTTAAAAGCAAACACCCAAGTGTAGTGGTGAAGAATATGCCTGCTAACGTAGGAGACACAAGAGACTCAGGCTCCGTCCCTGGGTTGGGAGGGTCCCCTGGAGGAGGAAAAGGCAACCTGTTCCAGGATTCTTACCTGGAAAACCCCATGGACAGAGGAGTGTGGCGGGCTAGCCCATGGGGTCGCAGAGTCAGACATGACCGAGCACGCAGCACACACAGACACCTAAAGCAGGTCTGGCCGCTTAGGGGCACACACTCACACACTCACCGGAACTCATTTCATGTCTGCCGTCCTGGGTGGTCCACACATTCTGCGGGCAGGAACCAAGGTTTGTGCAACAACAGAGTCCCAGCCCAGCAGAAGCACAGTACACAGCACTGACCCTGGGCGGAGCCCACCTTTTCCCCAGCACCTTCTATAAACTGCTCAGCCTCCACCTCCTACCAGCATATTCAGCCACAAACAGGAACCGAACTCCAGGCTCTTTCCTACCTTCAGGTTATAAAAACGACACGCTCTGTCACGCACACACTTTGAGAGGATTTGGGGGTTTTCAGCGATAGGTCTGAGTCCCTTGCCTCGGGGAGGCGTGAGGACGGGACAGACAGAGGCTGGTTTTCACCTGCCGTTTCTCTCCCTCGTGCTTGACGGACTCTGAGTGCTGCTGCAGGCGGTTCAGGCACTCCGTCCTCTCTGCTGAGAGTCGCTCCACCATCAGCTTGTCCAGAACCCGCATCTAGGATTCAGCGGGCAAAGGGGGCATTGTGACTGAGATGATCTAGGGACGGGCCCTGATGTCTTCACTCCTGAGATGAGTAAGGGGCCAGACAGAAGGCAAGCACATCCCACTCCTCACCCTATTCTTTTCGTGTGGCCCTCATGGAACGCTTTAAGTTTTCAGAATTCCTGAGTATGTTTCTGTGTAAGCCAATGCTGCTTTCTTTTTCTCATTTAAAATCCTGAGTGGGTCCAGAGACTATAAATACACAGTAAATACACAATTTGAGCCAATAAATTCCTTGTTGGTAAAAGAAAATTTGTATGGGCCTTTGAAAATTATTTCTAAGACTATTATTATAAGGAAAAACTATTTCAAGGAGTATGGAGCTATCCCAATTCCTCTTTAAAAAAAATTTTTTTTTATTTTTAATTGAAGGATAATTGCTTTACAATATTGTGTTGGTTTCTACCAAACATCAGCATGGATCAGCCAAAGGTTTACCCATGTCCCCTCCCCCACCTCCCTTCCCATCCCACTCCTCTAGGTCCAACTCCCCTTTTAAAAACGTTTTTTTAAACCCCCTTCCCCTTTTTAAATGTTAGTGGCTGCCCAAGAAGAAATGAAAGCAGCTGAAAAGTCAGAGCTTTCCTCCAGCATTCCCAGTGAACAGATCCTTCACTGAAAGTAGTCACAGCACCTGTGAAGAAGGGAGTGGACGGAGTTCAAAGGGATCACTTCAGAGAGTGATAGCTTATGGTGAACAATGTCAGAGTCATGATTTCTGAAGAAGAAGATTTAGCTCCAGGACCAGGGACCAGGCTTGATCACGCAAGAGCTTTCGTGTAGCAGAGTTTTATTAAAATATGAAAAGAGGCAGAGAAAGCTTCTGATGTAGACATTAGAAGGGGGACAGAGAGTGCCCCCCTTGCTAGTGTTAGCAAGGGAGTTATTTACAATAAATCAAAAGAACATCTCAAGTTTGTGAAAATTTTACCAGACACACTCCCACAATTTACATTTTAGGATAACAGGATTAGAACTTAACAACAGAAAAGATCCTACCAGACCCATTCCCATAATATACATTCTAAAATATCAGGATTAGTCAGAAGGTTTTCAGGAAGGAGAAAATTGTCCACAAGCAGGATACATTGTTGTTATATAATCCCTGGTACAGAGTTTAAACTGAGTTGTGTAATCATCAGTTCCAGGCTTAAAGAAAAACGCTTTATGTGACTAAGACTAAGGAATGTAGAGGGGAAAAAAGATGTTTGTCTTTTCCTCCTCCTTGAGAATTCCAGACCCCTATCTCCTCCTCGAGAACCCCAGGCCCCTTTCTCCTTCTCGGGGACCCCAGACTTCTTATCAACCTGCCTAGGAATTGACTCTCTCAGGAGGAGCAAGTGACTGTCACCTTGCAATCATGTGCCCTTCTCTGCTCTCCAGTCCCTAAGCAGGACCCTGCTTGTGGGGCTCTAACACCCAGGAGGACAAACTCCCACGACACGACAAGGTCCACAGAAGAGAAAGGAACCACTGTGAGTGGGAGCCAGACACGGAGGGCTTGGCAGCGGACGTCTCTCCTGTTGGGGACATACTGACGTTCCCCGCTCAGATGTTCGTAAATAAAAGAGGAGCAGCTCTGGGGACGCGGTGAGCTCCTTCTGCTCGGGCTCCTCGTCCCTCACAGCCTCCTGGGCCCGCTCTCCTCCTGTTTCCTAGGGCCAGCCTGCTCTCCCACCTCCCAGCCCACCCTAGACTAGACAGTACCCAGGCTGACACACAGCTGTCTTTTGGGGCACGGTTGACGGTCCAGGCACGTGCTCCTGACTCATGCTGCAGAGTCAGTCCCCTGAGACCCAGAATCAGGGCTAAGGTTCTACACCCCAGTCTGTCACCTTCTTTGAACCAAACAGAGGTCCATGAGACATCTCAACATTCACCTAACGCATTCCCCTCTGTGCTTGGGCTAGCTAAAGTGAGGTTTTATTTACAAAACAGTTTAATCTATTATGGCCCAGATATTTTTTAAATGGGCTTTTTATGAAATGCAAATAACCCACAAACCTTAAAAATACTCGGACAGGGATATACAAATTACAGTCAAATGTCCTTAGTTAATTTGGCAAAACTTAAAAAAAAAACATTCAATGACAGCAAAGATTTGAAACAGAAACTCAGATCCTGCTTGTAGGATATAAATTGGTACAACCTTTCAATTAAGTAGCTTGCCAACACTTATCAAGAGCCTTAAACATATTCTTAACTTTGGATCCCATTACCCTAATTCTAAGCATATGACCTCAGAAGCAATCAAGTTTCTGTACATAAATGTTCACAGCATTTATTTAGTAGAGTGAAAAATTATAAGCAACTTTGCTGCTGCTGCTGCTAAGTTGCTTCAGTCGTGTCCGACCCTGTGCGACCCCATAGACGGCAGCCCACCAGGCTCCCCCGTCCCTGGGATTCTTCAGGCAAGAACACTGGAGTGGGTTGCCATTTCCTTCTCCAATCCATGAAAGTGAAAAGTGAAAGTGAAGTTGTTCAGTCATGTCCGACTCTTAGCGACCCCATGGACTGCAGCCCACCAGGGTCCTCCGTCCATGGGATTTTCCGGGCAAGAGTACTGGAGTGGGGTGCCATTGCCTTCTCCATAAGCAACTTTAGTGTCTAACAAAAGGTCTGGTTAAATAAATTAAGTGGTATTGATATGCTGGAAAATTATGAAGCCAAGGATGTGGGAAAGTGCTCAAGAAACAAAATGAAGCGAGACGGCTTCCCTCGTGGGTCAGTCTCCTGCCAATGCAAGAGACACAGGTTTGATCCCTGGTCCAGGAGGACTGCAAATGCTATGGAGCAACTAGGCCTGCAAGTTGTGACTATTGAGCCAATCAATGCCCTAGAGCTCGTGCTCCACAAGAGACGGCATGACAATGAGAAGCCCAGCACTGAACTACACAGAAGCCCCTGCTCACTGCAGCCAGAGAAAACCCTGAGCGGCCACGAAGGCCCAGCACAGTCAGAAACAGATAAAGTTGTATTAAAAACTAAAATTAAGTGAAAAAAGCAGGACGTAAAATTATATTTCCTTGCATAGAAACTGTACATTGCTATTAAAAAGCACACTATAACTTTACAGGTCTACCACCATTAAAAGCACACTCTAGCTCTTTTTACCAACTTAAAAAGTAAACTGCGAAAAAAATGCACAGTATAGTTCCATTTTCTTGTTTAAAAGTGAAAATCAGGAAGGTTCTATCTATAAAAGAAAAAAACCTACATGAAAATACATAGTAATGGGAGGATTTCTGGGCAAGGTCACTACAATAATAGTTCTGCATGTGAGGTGTTTTCCCCAATGAACATGTGTTACTTTGTAAGCTTTTAAAAGCTTTTTTATATTTAAAAACCTATATCCATCACATATCTATTAATTACAAAGGGAAAACATATCTTTACAGTGGAGAGAGACAGTGGTTACCAGCTTAGCCAAGCAATCAAACTTAGCGTCGGTAATAATGAGACATCCTGACGTGTCTCTTCTGATGTGATATAATTTGAAGCTTACACAATTAACTATGAAATATTCTTGCCAAAAATATTTAACCTGAACCTAAATAAGCATCTAGACTAATGGTTCTCAAACTTGTTTTTACCAGTATCACCTGGAGATTCTGTTAAAATACAGGTCGCTAAGACTCTGCCCCTGGAGTTTTATTTACAGTTAGATTCAGGAGATTTGGGAAGAGGCCCAAGAATTTGCATATTTTCCCCACCAAGTCCCCAGATGATGCTGATGCTGCTGGTTTGGGGACAACACTTCGAGGATCACTGGTCTAGACCTAACTTTCACTTCACAGACATACAGGGATAGAGGAACAAATTAAAACTACCACGAAGAAACTGTCAGACAAATCCAGACTATAAAACATCCTATTAAACAAAGGGCGTGGACTCTGTTAAAAAGTTATTATGGGAAAAAACAAGCGCCACAAGAAGAAACCAGGGGCTGTTTTAGATGAAAAGAGACCACAGAGACCTAACAATACAGTATACAAGCCCAAGGATTCACCAGATCCTAGGTTGGGATTAAAAACAAAAACCAGCTATACACACACATATTTTAGGAGAACTGAGAAAATCTGAATGTGGACTGCATATTACACAATCAGTGCGACTTTTCTCAGATGTGCAGATGGTATTGTGTGAGGAAGGATGAGGTCCTCACTCTTAGTCAGTGTGTTCTGGAGTAGTTAAAGGTAATGGGTCGGCAAAAGGTTAAGCAAAAGAGCCAAAAGGGTGTGCGAGAGACACGGCGCAAACGTGGCGACACAGTAACCACTGGCTGAACCTAGGTGGAGAGTGCACAAACATTCATTAAGCCATCATTTCAACTTTTCTGTATGTACGACCACTTTCAAAATAAAGTTGGAAAAATAAGAAAAGATAAACATGATTATATCACCTTAGTGTACAATGGGAAGGGGGAGTCAAAGCACGCAGATATAAAAGGACTGGAGGAGATAAACCCAAATATTAATGGTGCTTTTTCATCATAGTAGTTCACAGGTGATTTTCCTTTCCTAGTTTTCATATGCTTTAAAAATGCTCCATAATGGTATATATTATTTTATAATAGAAAGCAATTTAAACATGCTCTTAAAAATTTTTAAGTCAGTGGCTCTCAAGAAATCACATAAAGTGATCACAGTGGGCAGAAGACCTAAATAGACATTTCTGCAGAGAAGACATGCAGGTGGCCAGGAGGGACGTGAAAAGATGGTCAACCCAGGTAAAAATTAGAGAAACGCAAATCGAAACTACAATGAGGCATCACTTCACACCAGTCAGAATGGCCAACATCAAACGTCTACAAGCAATAAACTGGAGAGGGTGTGGAGAAAAGAGAGCCCTCCTACACTGCTGATGGGAATGTGAACTGAAGCATCCACTCTGGAGAATAGCATAGAGGTTCCTTACAAAACTAAAACTAGACCTATCATCAGTTCAGTCACTCAGTCATGTCTGACTCTTTGCAACCCCATGGACTGCAGCACGCCAGGCTTCCCTGTCCATTGCCAATTCCTGGAGTTCACTCAAACTCATGGCTATTGAGTCGGTGATGACATCCAACCATCTCATCCTCTGTCATCCCCTTTTCCTCCCACCTTCAATCTTTCCCAGCATCAGGGTCTTTCCTAATGAGTCAGTTCTTTGCATCAGGTGGCCAAAGTATTGGAGTTTCAGTTTCAGCATCAGCCCTTTCAATAAATATTCAGGACTGATCTCCTTTAGGATGGACTGGTTGGATCTCCTTGCTGTCCAAGGGACTCTCAAGAGTCTTCTGCAACACCACAGTTCAAAAGCATCAATTCTTTGGTGCCCAGCTTTCTTTATAGTCCAACTCTCACATTCATACATGACTACTAGAAAAACCATAGCTTTGACTAGACAGATCTTTGTTGTCAAAGTGCTTCTTAATATGCTAAGCTGGTCATAACTTTTCTTCCAAGGAGCAAGCATCTTTTAATTTCAGGGCTAAAGTCACCATCTGCAGTGATTTGGAGCCCCAAAAAATAAAGTCTGTCACTGTTTCCACTGTTTCCCTATCTATTTCCCATGAAGTGATGGGACCAGATGCCATGATCTTAGTTTTCTGTATGTTGAGTTTTAAGCCAACTTTTTCACTCTCCTCTTTCACTTTCATCAAGAGGCTTTTTATTTCTTCTTCACTTTCTGCCATAAGGGTGGTGTCATCTGCATATCTGAGGTTATTGAAATTTCTCCCGGCAATCTTGAGAAATTGCCAGGAGATCTCCCATATGACCCAGCAATCCCACTCCTGGGCATATACCTGGAGAAAACCATAATTCCAAAAGATATGCACACCCCAATGTTCACCGCAGCACTATTTACAACAGCCAGGACATTAAAGCAACCTGAATGTCCATCAACAGAGGAATGGATAAAGAAGATAAAATGAAATGAAGTATTACTCAACCATAAAAAAAGAATGAAATTGTGCCATTTGCAGAGATGTGGATGGACCTAGAGACGGCCGTGCAAAATGAGTCAGAAAAAGAAAAATATTCTCTATTTTAGTGCATATATATGGAATCTAGAAAAACAGTA
Organism: Oreotragus oreotragus; assembly: GCA_006410675.1. NCBI lineage: Eukaryota > Metazoa > Chordata > Mammalia > Artiodactyla > Bovidae > Oreotragus > Oreotragus oreotragus. The sequence continues at coordinate 702,352 of SJYX01016022.1, forward strand.
CAGATGAACCTATTTGCAGGGCAGGAATAGAGACACAGAGAACAAACATGGATACCAAGGGAGGAAGAGGAGGTAAGATGAATTGAGATGGGCATTTACATATATATACACTACTATGTATGGAGAGGGAAATGGCAACCCACTCCAGTAGTCTTGCTAGACAGTCCCGTGGACAGAGGAGCCTGGTGGGCTACAATCCATGGGGTCGCAAGAATTGGACACAACTGAGCAGATAAGCCTACCAACCACACTACTACGTATAAAACAGATAACTAATGAGTGTAGCACAGGGAACGCTACTCTGTGGGGACCTAAATGGGAGGGAAATCCAAAAAAGAGGGGATATATGTATATGTATGGCTGAGTCACTTTGCTGTACAGCAGAAACCAACGCAATATTGTAAAGCAACTATACTCCAACACATTTTTTTTTTTTTAAAAAGAAAGAAATCACAATGGCTTTAAGGAAATCACAGGCTTCTTCTCTGATAGCCTGCCCAGCATGCTCAGGGTAGAATTTGCAGGACAGAAAGGCGTGCTGAGGTCTCGGATTTCATTTTCTGCCAGAACACTGCATCGTGAGGAGAATGGCGACCACTTACTTGGTGCTGGGTCTTATTCTCCATGTGCCCCAGCTTCACGTTCATCTTATCCTGAACCGACACCAGCTCTGCCTTGATCTCCTCCACAGTTGCTTCCAGCTGATTCTCCAGCTTATTGATCAGGGGTTCACACCGACAGCCATTTATTGGCGCCTAAGAGGAAAGCCAGAAAGGAATCAGTTCAACTCATTTACTCCTTGGTACCCATCCTGTGTTGGCCAGGACACTTGGGGGACACGTGTGATGGAGGAGACTCGCCCCTGTGGTAGCTCTGGACTATCTAGCAAGCCAAGCCGATAGGGCTGGTAAACGCTAAGAAGATCCAGAGAGGGCAACGTACAGTCCCAGTCCTCCACTGGCTTTATGTGTGAGCGCACTACACGCAGCTTGCAAGATCTTAGTTCCCAGATAAGGGCTCAAACCCAGGCCCCTGGCAGTGAAAGCAACAAGTCCTACCCACCGGACTGCCAAGGAATTCCTTCAAGCTGCTTTTATCCTTTCTCTGGTCTCAAGATTATCTGGTCACCTAAGGATGGTGCTGGAGAAAACTCTTGAGAGTCCCTTGGACAGCAAGGAGATCAAACCAGTCAATCCTAAAGGAAACGAACCCTNACCGGACTGCCAAGGAATTCCTTCAAGCTGCTTTTATCCTTTCTCTGGTCTCAAGATTATCTGGTCACCTAAGGATGGTGCTGGAGAAAACTCTTGAGAGTCCCTTGGACAGCAAGGAGATCAAACCAGTCAATCCTAAAGGAAACGAACCCTGAATACTCATTGGAAGGACCGACGCTGAAGCTGAAGCTCCAATACTTTGGCCACCTGATGCGAACAGTCTATTCATTAGAAAAGATCTGATGCTGGGAAAGATTGAAGGCAACAGAGAAGAGTGTAACAGAGGATGAGATGATTGGATGGCATCACCGATTCAATGGACATGAACTTGGGCAAGCTCCTAGAGACAGTCAGGGACAGGGAGGCCTGGTGTGCTGCAGTCCATCAGGGCACAGAGTCGGACATGACTTAGCAACTGAACAAGGTAAGTGCAGAAAGCCTTGCAACATCCCTTGGCTCACCAGGCCTAAGCAGCAGGAGGGTACTGTACTATTTAGGTGGGGAGGGCCAGCTGGCTTATTATCAAAGCTCCTGCCTTCTGCAGTCACTGCCTACAGTAGATATTAGCCTCCAGGAACAGGGTTACACAGACTCCTTGCTTGCAGCCCTTGGTCCTGTCCTGACAGGGCCCAGCAGGTACCTGCATCACTTTGCCGTCCTTGCCCCGGTACAGCGTGTAGAGCTGGTATGCTCTGAACTCATGCGGAGGGGGTGGGGGCGAGCAGCGATGCCTCGGCCTCTTTTTCGGGTGATTGTGAGCGTGCACGTTCTTCTGCTGTCCGGGCTGCTGGTCTGCTGGAGGGGTGGGGTCAGAAAACGCTGACACCTGTGGGAGAGGAGGAGACCGCCGCTGTGAGCACACAACGTCTGAGAGCCTGACACCCAGCCGGCGGCTCCCGCCCGGCCCACCACACTCTCTGGCAGCGTTCTACTCTAGGGACCATGTGCCAAGAGAGCTGTCACACGCTAACCTTGTGTCTGCAGCTGGCCAGGGCCAATTTCTGCGCTCTGGCTCCAAAGCAGCAAGCAAGCCAAGTGAAGTGGCTTTTTAACTGCTGGGCATGACGCTGTTCCAGGGCCCTCCGCCAGCCCACCTCCCAGCCCTCTCAGCGGCTCTCACGTGCCTCCTGACCTTGGGTCTTGACTTTCTCTGTCTGCTGTCCTTTGCTCTAGGCTCCGGGGAGGCAGACAGGACATCTTCTCTGGTCTCTTCTTTCCTGGGTGCAGCCTGTTCACTGCTATGGGTGTCTCCTGCCGAGACACTTCCCTACAGAGGGGGAAAAAAGACCCAGACACCTCCTCTACTGGACCCCTCAGCCTTATTCCATCATGGCATAACATTTCCCAGACTGCATCCACTTAAAGGACCCCTGGGAATCATTAAACACTGACAAATTTCAGACACAGGGAGCACTGCTTGTGATTCTAACTGAACACCTGTGCTTTTCCTGGGGAGTTGAATATTTGTCTTTTTTATTTATTAGGTGCCAAACTAGACATCACCTTGGGTCTCATTCTGTGTTTTAGAACTTCAGGAAGCTAGCACACATGAAACACTTCAGCATTAGAGGTTTTTATCTTTTACATTTCAACAAAAAGACAACCTCACTCATTCTTAGAACTTGGACCCTCAAATTCATAGAAGAGAATGAGAACCTTTTGAAATGAAGGGGAAAAAAATCACCATTTCTAGTCCTTTTGAGAACGTTTACAAGTTAACATGTAGAAGTCATACACAGGAATGTAATGAAAGTTACAATGCCTTAACCCTGGAAATTGATAAGATTCTCAAATGGACAGAAAAACAAGTACTTGGTATAAAATTTTATGTCCCCCAAATTGTCTCTAAATCCTAGTCTTCCTCCCTCTGGGGGAGCTGAAAGGCATGGTTTATTCCAGAGCTGCCAAGTACAGTTGTGCAAGCTGTTCACTGCACAAAGGCACAAAGCTGAGGGCATGAGTGAGGCAGAGGGAGCTAAAGTCCAGCTCTGGCTCTTTTCACTGTTAAGTGCCCTGTCTGGGCTGATCTGTCCAGGAGGCATCTTTTCCTAATCTGCACGAGGAGCCACGTGGGCCAGCACTCCATTGGTTTATTCCCTAAGAGGAAACAGAGACGGCAAGCTATGCCAGTGGTCCTCCAATTTTAGTCCAGACTGAAATCACCTGGAGAGCTTGTTCAACCACAAATTGCTGGGCCCCACCTCAGAGTTTCTGATCCAGTGGGTCTGGGGTGAGGCCCCCAAATGTGCATGTCTAACAAGGCTACAGGTGACAAGCAGATCCACATTTTGCAAACCACTGCTCTCCATAATGGAGGGTGTGCTGCCAAAGGCCATGCTGTCCACGTGGCAGTGACGAGGCCACAGATGCTCAGGGCTTGCAAATACACGGGGTGTTGGAAAAGACCAGTGGCATGCGAGCCCGCAGCCTGAAATCTTGGGAGAGTGGAAGACAAGAGGCCAGAAGGAAAGACAAGCTCTGAAGGACCCAGCAGGAAGGAGAGACCGAGGCGGGCCCAGAGGAGGCAGGGAGACAGTTTCCCACACGCAGGCGGGCGGGAGGGCCGCCCCCCACCTTGCTTTGTGCCACCTCATCTCTCGGCACAGACTGAGCTCTCCTCTCTTCCTTGAGCCTCTCTCTCTTTTTCCTCAGGCTTCGCCCACGACTGAAGCGCAAGACCTGAAGGAGGCAAGAGGCATCGTTACAAACTACTGGTGTGCGCGGACCTGACAAGAGCCTCCAGCCGAGCTGGGGAGACCATATCAAACAAGTGCCTCTGGACCACCTGCTATGTCCCCTACACCCCGTGCTGGGCACTTAGGGTCCCAGAGATGCAAGGACATCATCCTGACCTTGAGGAGCTCACGGTCCACAATAACACTAACAGGCACGTGGTGCTGGGCCAGGGCCGCCATGCAGGTGTGAGCAGGCTGTGCGCTGCTCAGCTCCAGGGAGCACCACTCACATAATCCAGGACAGGAACGGCGTCCCCTGGAGCTGTGCGACGCGGCAGCCCTATGCCAGCCACAGTCTGTCTTGGGATACAGGGCCTGATCTAGCCCATCAGACTTCCTTCTTGGCCGAACTGTATCCAAGTCATATTCAAATAGAACTTTCATTCAAATATAACTGAGATGCACCTGTGAACCATGGTACCAGCCATGGGGCTGGAGTCTCTTCCCCCAGAAGAAGCCTTTGGTCAGCCCCTTCGAGTGCAGAGACAGGGATGGGACACAACCAAGTACATGTGGGGCTCTGCAGACTGAAGCCTAGCAGCAAGCTGGAGACCTTCAAGCAAGTTATTTGACTTTTCTGTGCTCTGGCTTCTGAAGCATGAGAACAGGGAGCTGCTGGTATTAACCAAGGCAAAGTAGGTAGCAGGCACACCGGGTCCATCGGCCACTGTCAGGCGTCTCCCACCTGCCTGGGGCCTCAGAGTCGCTCAGTCAGCAGAAAGGCTGCTAAGCGAACACAGAACACAGACCTCTGAGCTGCTGGGAACCTTCAGTCTCTGGCTCAGCCCGCACCCTTCTCCTCCAGACTCCCTACTCCTAGTTCCAGGGTTCACTCCCTTTCAAAAACCAGAGGAGGTCCAGAAGTCGGAAGCACTTTCATGGTCACACTCTTTCTGCAATAAAACAGTATTTTATTGTCTTATAGACAAGTGTTCTCTGAAATTCAGCCTAGTGATTTTCATCTCAAGGCCAGACTTTCTTCTTGTGTTCATTAAATTCAAGTGACATATAGGACTAAAAAAAAAAAAAAACCAAAACAAAAAAACCAAACACTCTCAACAGGCAGTAGGTAACACCTAAATAGAAAATACATGCCTGCAGCTGAACAGAACTTTTAACTTATATTCTCATCCCCTGAAAGCCAGCAGGTCTAAAAGTGTCCAGAGACCCCTGTGTCCATGAGGTTAAGATTACTTACATAATATTACAACAACATTGGCATTTTTCATGCTCATTCTCTCATGAGTATACTGTGGTATTTGCCAGAAGCTACATAAGTGATATTATAATAGACTGCATGCAGAAATAAAAGATGGCAGAATTCTGATCTAAGTAAGACAATAAGATGTGCAAAAAATGTTCAACAATTCTACACTCCTCAATTTTTGTTTTGAAAAGTATTCTTTTGCAAAGTGATGCTATTTATGTTATTACAAAATGGATTTACTTTCAAATGATAAAGTACTTAATATTTCTCAACTTTATTTTCAATTGGTAACTACTGATAGATATAAACTCACGTACACAAAGTTCATCATGGGCCTCCATAACATTGAAGAAAAGTTAAAGGGTCTTTAGACAGAAAAGATCTGAGAACCAGTGTCCTAAGCTAAATTTAGACTCAGTAGGAAGTCGAGTCAGATAAAAAGAAGCAACTAGTGCCTGCTGCTCACCTGCTTTACAGACACTCACAACAGGACAAAGCTCCAGAATCAGCCTAGAAGTCACTTTCCAAAGCATCAGCCAAAAATGAGAAGTAACCTTCAGTTCGCCAAACACAAAATAATCAGAAAAATTCCCTCCACTGACATTATTAGCCAGTGACAACTCTGCACGGCTCACAGCCTTTCTCAGAGAACTATACCATCCACCCAGATGATCAGTCTTCTCCACCTCACAGAAATCAGGGAATACCCTTAGTACTGCTGTGAACCATCAAAATCCATGATCAACTAAGGTACTGGGACAAGGGAATGTCTCATTTCAGTTAAGACAAACACTGAGGCCATTTCTATAACTACAGATCAACAAAATAGTATGCATACAATTTTATGCATATTCCAAAGCTTTTACTGTGCACTGAAAAATAAGGGTTAGTACATACAATTATGTTAAAAAAAAAAAAAGAAAAGAAAAAAGTTTAAAAAATATTCTCTTGCTATTCAGTATGGGTGTGGAAAATCTTGCTTAAGCCTTTATTTTTTTTTAATTAATTTTACTTTACAACATTGTATTGGTTTTGCCATACATTGACTTGAATCAGCCACAGGTGTACATGTGCCGCCCATCCTGAACCCCCGCTCCCTTAAGCTTTTTTAAACAATATTTATTTGGCTGCACTGGGTCTTAGTTGTGACATGTGGAATCTAGTTTCCTGACCAAGGATCAAACCCGGGCCCCCTGCAATGAGAGCGCAGTGTCTTAGCCACTGGATCACCAGGGATGTCCCAAGCCATTTTTTTTAAATGGTCAAGGCTAAAGGAGAACCCACACAGGAAAATAGTTCACAAGTGAGCTTTATCCCTGGGAATCCAGATCCCTGGGCTCTAGAAGATAAGTGACAGGCAGGTTAAAGGCACATCAGTCCTTGTGTGCCAGGGGGATCCTCCAGCCCACAAGACTTGACGGTCTTCATATGGCTGAGTACAGGGCTGGCTGTCCATTAACTGCCAGACTCTGAAACGCCAGGTAACTATGATGGATTCTGACACTTATAAAGCAGCCTGTCCTTTTTGATTCAGGAAAGGCTAGCATTTTTCTATCAGGATTCTGGAGGTGATTATGCTGAGACTTTGTTTGCAAAGAGCTAGACAAAGGTGGAGCTTTTTTCTGAAGGAGCATCCGACTCACATGTTTCAGGGGCTCTGTGGATCTCCAGAGCCCACTGAAAAGGACTTACTCCACGGGCAAGAGGGTGATCGATTCTGCAAGAGATAAAATCTTAACTCCTTCCAGAAACGGCTAGTTACATTAGGCATGTTTTTAACACATAGATGGAACCAAGGCCACCCAGAACCCGAGGTTGGCTGGGCCTGGGCAACACCTGGGTCCAGGCTGTCCCTTTGGCTCCCCAAGACTTTGCCTTCTTGCAGCATCAGCCAGAATAAGGTGGAAAACCAATCACTGTTTGCTGTAAAGGAACAGAGTAGCTCCAACTGGGAAGTAACCAAAATGTCTAACATTAAGGAAATGGTTTAATACTGGTCAGCAACCAGAAAAGAATATTATGCTTCCATTATGATAAATAACTGTGAAGACTGTAGAACAGTTTTCTATCACAGATAGGATAAAGGGGAGAATACAAAGGGGGATATACATAGTAGGCACAGCTATATAAACATTATGTATCTGTGGAAGGTAATATAAACAAAGGTATTTCAGGGTGCTGAAATCATAAGTAACTTATAAATTATGATTAAATTTCTGACTTAAATCGTTTTAACTTTATCAGTTATCTATTAAAACTGAATGATGACCAATATACCATCATGCAATATTTAATTAAAAGGAGTACAGCTGTACTGTACTCAACTGCCTCTGGTAGACATATACGGCTGCCCAGACAGATGCCCATTCCCACCTTTCTCTGGGAAATACCTCTTGTAACCACATGGTAACCACATGGTCAAACAGACACCACCATCTCCCTAAAGCACCTCTGTCCCACTTGTTTTGGGCATCTGCCCCAAGCTCCCAATCATGACCGACCTTCCCCTATGATGTTTTATTGTTTTCATTTTTTGGCTGCACTGCACACCCTATGGGACCTTCGTTTCCCTGCCAAGGATCAAACCCACGTACCCTGCATTGGAAGCACAGTCTTAACCACTGGAACGCCAGGGAAGTCTCTCCTACATTTTAAACTGGTACTTTCCCCTGGCTGGGAAATTAAGATCCAGGAAACTGGTTGTGACAATGATCCAGCCACAAAGAGGAAACGATGTCATGTATGAGAACAGCCTGCTGGGCCTGAAGTCCCTGGTTCCAGTTTCCTGGAGGCTCACGTGGATTCCTATGTGTCCCACTACCTGCTCAGGAAACCCATCAGTCCCTTACATAAGGTGGTTTGATCTGGCTTCAGTAGATCGCAACCCAAGGAATCCCAACAACTCTGTAGCCCCCACATAATCAGTACAAGGGAAAATGCAGCAGATCCTACCTGGGGCGCTTTAGTGAGGAGGAGAGCAACTTCCGGATTATTGTGGTAGCGGGCAGTCTCCAGCGGAGTCCGGCCTGCCTAAGGAAAGGCACAGCGAGGACCAGTGAGTACGGGACTCCAGCCGGGGACACGCACAGGCCAGCCAGGACAGTCACTTCCGGTAACACCTACTTGCCAGTTTACTTAGACACCCCTGACCCTTTTCACGTCAGGACGTGCTCACTGAATTGTCTGAAGATGGGCCCTCGGGGTTTATACCTCACGGGGCTGTTGAGAACAGGGGTACCCTCGAGCCCACCCCTTCGGGCCCCAGGGGTCGTAGGTCGGCACGCTGCAGCTCTTCCAGAGCGGGGCTGGGCGAGGCCGTGTGCTCTGAGTTCACAGGAGGTGAGGCAGCCACAACATACCCTGGCCCCGAAAGGGTGTGCAGGAATGGCTTCAGAAACCGTGGATGCAACTCCACTTACATTATTGACGATGGTCCCATCTGCTCCAGCTTCCAGCAAGATTTTAACCATCTTCTTGTGATTTAGGGCAGCGGCAATATGAAGTGCCGTGTCTCCAGCCTGGAATCCATCAGAAGAAAGCCTGCTAAACCCCATGGGATCGTGCCCCACAGCCCTCCAGCTTTTTATTCCATGACTTGCTGGTGGCTTTTCAAAGTTAAACTAAAATTTGCCTTAGACTGACAAGTGGCCCTGGGCTAAAGTGTTATGTGGTTCTATTTATTTAAAATATTTCTTCTAACTCATACTTTTTAAAATTATTTTATTGAAGTATAACTGATTTATAATGTATTAATTTCTACTATATAGCAATGTAATCAGTTATACACATTTTTATGTCCTTTTCTATTATGGTTTATCACAGGGTATTGAATATAGTTCCCTGTGGCAACCCACTCCAGTACTCTTGCCTGGAAAATCCCATGGGCGGAGGGGCCTGGTGGGCTGCAGTCCATGGGGTCGTGAAAAGTCGGACACAACTGAGCGACTTCCCTTTCACCTTTCACTTTCATGCATTGGAGAGGGAAATGGCAACCCACTCCAGTGTTCTTGCCTGGAGAATCCCAGGGACAGGGGAGCCTGGTGGGCTTCCGTCTATGGGGTCGCACAGAGTCGGACACGACTGAAGCGACTTAGCAGCAGCAGCTATAGAATAGGATCTTGTTGTTTAAATGTGGTTCTTTTTTAAAAGAGATCTTGGGAACTGAATGACCTACACACAAATACCACATTCCTTTCTGAGTGGGATGCCAGAAATCACAGGAGAGGATTAAGTGCAGGGGAACAAAGCAATGCTGGGCCTGGGATGTTGGGAACGGTAGGGCCTGACCTTACAGAGGCAGGATCTCAGCCATGTTATTTTAAATATTTCTTTTAACTCATACTTTAAAAATTTTACTTTAAAAGGTAGCTCTGGACCCTATCTGTCTGCCCTGGCAGGGGATGGGCAGAGAACCCCTTGGTTTCTGAGTTAGAATGAGCGGGAGCTTCTAAGGTAGCTACTTCTACAGGCCCCAGAGTAATAGCCCAGCCCTGCAGCCACCCTTAGGGATGTGAAAGGGCCACTAGGATCATCCTACAGGCCAGGGAGTTTTCTGTTTGGGTGGAGTCACTGAAGATAGCATTCATTTAACACCAGCTGTTTTCAACTCCTTACCAAATTTAGCCAATAATTTATTTTTTGCAAAAAACATTTCAGACAATCAAAAGAGGATATGAACAGATGCAGCTTGGTGGGCTAATTCCAAATGCAAATGTTGGTTTTAATTCCCAAACCAGATGACATAAATAAGTTAGATGCATACAGAAGTGAAATCACTCATTCATTCATTCCTGGCAGGTGATCAAGTATGAAAATCCAGCCGTCCTCAGGCCTCCTTCCCTGGTGAGTAGACAGGGAAAGTTTTCATTTCATTACTGAGTCACCTAGTTGTATGTTAGGGGAAATTCTGGAGCTGTGGTCTCCAGTCTCTGCTGCTCACTGGAATCAGCTGGGAAGCTTTATAAACTACTGACACTGGAGTCCCACCCAGACATTGACTTAATTTGTCTGGAGCATGGATAGGGCATGATGATTTTTCAAAGCTCCCAGGTGATTGAAATGTGCCTCCCAGGTTGAGAAGCACTGGTTGGTGAGGTCTGTGTTGGGGGTAATCTGACAAACTAGAATCCACGGGGAGACTATAGAATAACAGACTTTAGCTATTAGGTCAGTGGCTCTCAATCCTGTCTGCACACTCAGGCATCGGATTTTCTAGGCAAGAATACTGGAGTGGGTTGCCATTTCCTTCTCCAGGGGAACTTGCGCGACCCAGGGATTGAACCCTGGTCTCCTATATAGCAAGAAGTTTCCTGCACTGCAGGCAGATTCGTTACTGACAGTCACCAGGGAAGCCCACACTTAGACCAGGAGCTTTAAAAAAAAAAATACTGTTTCCTGGACCTCAGCCCCAGATGTTCTGGTCATTTACATTGGGGTGGGATTCAGGAATGGTATATTTAAATTCCCCTTTGATCCCAATATGCAGCCAGGATAAGTAATCACCATTATAGGGTATTTTAAATCTGAATCATGATCTAATTTTTTAAATTTCAGATTTATGCACCCAAACTCAGAAAAGCCAAACAATGCATCAGTTAGGTATAGGTTTCAATAAATAACAAGACAACTTTAAAAAATCCAAATGACTATTGAAAAATCACATTTCCACAGAACACTGTAATAACCACAGCTTTATTTCAAAACCCCACTCCACGGTGTAGATACTGACCATGCACCAAACTTTACAGAAACAAGAGACTCCCATCAGCTCAGCTCACGTAAAGGTGGCGGTGCAAGGAACAGAACTCAGGAATCATGACACCGAAAGCCCTTGCTTACTTACCAAGCCACACTTCCTTGAAGGTTTCATTTTATAAAATCACACTAACAACAAAACCCACCCCCAGATTTCCAAAAATGTTCACTACGCAAATGTGGTGATATGCACTGGAATGACAGAGCACGCTTTCTCCAGAACTCCAGATAAACCAGGGCCACAGGAAATCTGTGGTTCCTTCGAAGGCCAGCGCTGGCCGAATCCCATAGCGGGAGCAGGCACCACCTCCCAGCAACCTCGGGCCCCGCTGGCGCTAGCGCACCTGCCTGTGAACCATGGGGAGGACACATGCACTGACCTGGTTCTTTTCATGGACAGAACAGAAAGCACTGAGGAGGAGCTTAATGATGGACAAGTGATTATAGCGCGCGGCAACGTGCAAACAGGTGTCGCCTGCCTGCGGACAGAAATCAAAGTCTAAGCACGGTCTGAGCAGTTACGGAACAAAACAGAAAATTAAAAGAAAACTACCATTTAAAAGCTAGCAGACTAGCATAGAGTCCTCACAGGGCAATGGCCTGAATGACAAGCATCTCCTTTATCATAGCTGCTCACTCCACGGCTTGCAGCCCTTTCCTGTGTGCAGCTCTCTTTCCCACCACGCAGACTCTATCTCCGGTTTCAGGTCCTGGATGCCTGCTGCCCAAGAGACCTTCGCCAAAATTAAGAGAGGCTGTGCCTGGCAGGCACTTATTAAGACTCCACTGACCCCTGCCTTTCCTACAACCCAAAGGCTCTGGATTACACTGTCTAAGATCAATAGCATCACTTTGGAAATGAGACTTTCCCCATCACAGATCCATCATGGCTGAATGGACTAAAAAAGTGGGATGAGTTGCTGGATTTTAAGAGTATGTGCTCTTAAAAAATTCAAGTGCATCCCATTCTAGCAGTACGCCAGGATCCCATGGGGAGCAATGCAGTCTAGGGAGCTGATGAGGAAGCAATCACTGGGCATAAAAAAGGACATTCAGAAAAACTCAGGAGCAGGGTTTCCTTGGTGGTCCCAGGCCAAACTGCTCCCAGAGAGAAAACAAGAGAACTGGAGACAATGTCGTGACATTTTGCGGAACTCCCTGGACTTCTCATTTGAGCTCTAGTTCTGTCTGTCTAGAGTGGAGAAGGAAATGGCAACCCACTCCGGTGCTCTTGCCTAGAAAACCCCATGGACGGAGAAGCCCGGTAGGCTACAGTCCATGGGGTTGCAGAGAGTCGGACACGACTGAGCGACTTCACTTCACTTCTGTCTAGAGACGTGACACTTCAGCACAGCCTTCTCCTCTGGACTAAGAAGGAACCAAGCTCAAAGCTGAAGTTCAGAGCATTCTCAGGACCACCTTAGACAAGCCTGCCCCCAGTCAGGGAACTCCAGCTAAAAGTCCTTTTTTTTTTTTTTTGGCCACTGTGCACAGCCTATATGACTTGGTTTCCCAACCAGGGATCAAATCCATGCCCCTTGCAGTGGAAGCACAGAGTCCTAACCACTGGGCCACCAGGGAAGTGGCCGGGCCAAAGTCATTTTTGAGAGAAGCCTCAGATTCTCCTGCCACGTGGCATGGGCTTCATGAAGGAAATGCAGTGTCCGTGGAGGGAAAGGGGATGCCCGTGGAACCTTTCAGGTCAGGAACCTCCAAGAACTACTGATCATCAGCTCATCCCAAGGATGCCTCAGGGACAGATTTGTAGATGCTGGGCATGGAGCATCAGACAGCCTCGCCAGTACAGCATCAGCCAGGATTTACTAAGCGTGCAACACTGTGTGGGCAGAGGCTTCCTGAAAACAATTACTCATTCTTAGACCCGCTTGCTAGACACCTGCTGTACAAAATGATAAAACAGACTGAGAGGCTGAGGAGCAAGGGGCAAGCATGAGAGAAAAATTAGTGTTTCCAAGTGTTGATTCCTCTTCCCACTCCCCTAATACAGAAGTCCCCAACCTCTGGGCCACAGACTGCTACCTCTTGTCAGGTCAGCGGTGGCATTAAAGTGCACAATAAACGTAATGCACTTGAATCATCCCCAAACCATCCCCCAACCCTTCCCCCATCAGTGAAAAAATTGTCTTCCATGAAACCCGTCACTTGAGCCAACAAGATTGGGGACTGCTGCAAAAGGATCCTTTAGGAATTAGCAACAAATGAATACTTTCTTGATAGTCCCCAAACCCCTTTTATTAACAAATTTTCATTTTCTACACCTGAATACTCTCGCGTGCTTTCATACTAGAGGCAACGGAAGAGAGTGCAACAGATGCTATTTTTGTTCACCCACGTTATTTTTGAGGTCGGCGCGGGAGCCGCCCAGCAGAAGGACGCGGGCGCTCTGGGCATGGCTGTTCTGGCAGGCCAGGTGCAGAGCCGTGTTCCCCGCCTGGGAGAGAGGCAGACAGAGGGGGGCACACGTTAGCGACACCTTCTGCAGACCGGGCACGCTTGCAGGGGGCCAAGACTTACAGGAGAGTCACTGTTGATGCTCTCTGCTTTTTGCTCGGTGGGCCCAGCTGGGGTGCTTCAGAGGCAAGAACGTGTACTTGGGAATCCATAGCAGCAGAAGAGTCACATGGGTCACAAAAGCTTGGTTCCGAGCCCTCGCGCTGCCACTTACTGCTTGCACGCTACTGGGGCATGCGCTTAATAAGCACGACCGTGAATTCCTCACCTGTAAAGTGAGCATGACCCCTACGTGCTGAGACAATGAGGGCTGATTCGGAGTGCTGAGGAGACCATCTTCTTCGCGGCAGAGTGCTGGGCACATACACTTAGTTATAAGAGGAACACGGAACAGCTGCGGACAGCCTACCAATGGAGGTAAAACAGGCCGACTCCAGCAGACTACAGTTAACAGATTTAATTTGCAAGCCTCTCCCAAATCTTGGGTTTTTCTTGAAACATCAAAATTTAAACTATGGACAAGGTCCCCACACGACATGCAATACAACTGCATCTATCACTTCCCATCCAGATAGAGACCCTCTTGCTTTGGGGAGTCTACCTTCAAGGTCAAATGGCAACCAAAGGTCAGGATCACATACGCAGCAATCTTGCAGAAAGACTTCATTGACAAGAAGAGAACTTTCTGAAACTAGGGGAATAAAGCCTGCAAGGCTGCTGATGACCCCTAGGAAAAGTGACAAGAAGAGCAGGCAACATGACTCGGTGCAAGAATTCGGAAGATTAAACACATAAGCTCCGTGTTTGTTCTGCTGAGCGTAAAAGCTGGGTCAGGCCTGCAGTTGTGGGCTCAGAGCTGTCAGCCTGTTTATGGCTTTTCCCTGGCCTGGTTCACTCCTCTTTGGATCATACGGCACTGTCTGCCCAGACTCAAGGATGGTTTATATTCCTTACCTTTGAAAAGAAGAATGGGTTTTTAAAAACAGAGGAAAGCTGCGTACTGCAGGGCCACTTAATGATCCTTCTCACGATCTTAGCTCTAACCAACCTGGGCAGGGCCTTTCTTCACTGCTACCTCCAGGAACTTAGTGAGTTCTGAGCCTGAGAGCCTGAGAGTTGAGTGAGTTTGTTGGTTATCAAGCCTCGGGTGCAGGCTGGACTCAACTGGGGGACCCTTTCAGCAGACCAGTGCACGGATGCAACTTGATGTCCCCCGCCCCAGGGGGTGAGGCCAGGCTGTTCATGTGTAGGTGCTGAAAGGTCTGCATTCTGGGATGCATCCCTTCCCTAACTCTAGGCAAAACCAGGCCTGGGTCACCCCAGGCCTTGTCATCATGTGGGTTTGGTTTTCTTCCCTCTTCTCTTCCCTGCTTTTTTTTTTTTTAAACTTTCCCAGGAGATTTTAAAGTGCAGCCAGATAGAGAAGCACTGCTAGCTTAGTCCTCCAAAACAAGGGTCTGCCCACATTTTAAACACTCCATTTCCTGGTAGGGCTCAGGGCTCAGCTTAGTGTAATTCTCAGTACACATAGAGAAGGTTTTCCCAAAGCTGTTGGCTTCCTGGAGGTCACTTAAATATATGTTGAAAAAAAATATGTTAAGTATAACTTGAAGAGAAATCTGATAGCTGTACAAATAAAACAATTTACTTTGTCAATAAGAAAATATCGATCATGCTGAAAAGCATTTGGAGGAAGAAAATGAAAAAACATGGGTTAGAATACAGATTATGGTATATCCACACAAGGAATGTACTAATCATACATATAACAACATGGAAGGCTCTCCAAACCAATGTGTAAAATGAAAGTAGACACAAAAGGCTGCAATGTCAAACCTGAAATTTAAAAAACTGACCTGCTGTATACATAGCAGACATTTTTTCCACCCTGAGTAATGAGTACTGATTTCTAGACAGGGGCTGCTGTACTTGGCTGAGTAAGGACCTTTCTTATGTGATGGAATATTATCCAACCTTTAAAAAGAAAGAAATCCTGTCACTTGCAACAATATGGATGAACCTAGGGGGTGATACACCAAATGAAATGTTAGACAGAAAGACGAATACTCTATCATCTCACTTCTATGTGGAGTCTGAAAAAAAGATGGACGTATAGAAACAGAGAATAGAAAAGTGGCCGCCAGAAGCTGGAGTGGGGGGTGGAGGGGGATAAAGAGAGGTTGATGAAAGGGATAAACTTCCAGCTATAAGATGAACAAGGTCTGTGAATCTAACGTGTAACATGGGGACTACAGCTGACAGCCTGTGGATCTACAGCTGGTAAGTGTCTGTGTCTCTAGTCTACAGACTACAGCTGGTAACACTGTCTTGTAGAACTGAAATTTGCTAATGGTAGAACTTATACGTTCTCTCACACAGACACAAAAAGGTAAATAAATGGGGGTGATCAATGTGTTCATTAACCCTTGGGAGCTATCAAATCATGATACTGTAGACTTTAAGTATCTTATCATTTTATTTGTGGGGAAAAAGAAAAAAGAGAAGGACCTTCTAGAGGCTTCCTGGAGTTTGAGGCTGGTGAGCATGCAAGTCGCTCTCCTGGGGCGACACCTCACCTGTGCTGCTCTATCTAGAGAGAGAACTCGCGGCTCCCTACACAATTTGGGGGTGGGCCCTTCAGGGGACAGGTGGCAGTGTGGTGAAGTGGATCCAGCTGGGATAATTCACAGCCCTAATTGTGTCACAAACGAATCACACGTCTTACAAGATGCAGGTGAGGCCTCCCCATCCGTTAACTGGGAACCACCTACTTTGAGTTGGTATAAACTTACCAACTCCTGTTCTAGGCCATGTCCCACCTGGAAGAAATGGAGAACCACCAGTCCTCTAGGCAGTGAGCCAGGCTTTTATTGGAGCTGCCACAATGCAGGGCCGGCTGCTTCCCTGAAGCCCTCGGCCCATGAGGGAACCACGGGAAAACATCTCACTGGTCAGCACAGAGCTGTGTGCAGTCCCGGGAGCTGGAGAAACCCGGCCACAAAAAGGGCAGGTCCCCACCCTGAGGGTCAATGGGCAGAAAAGAAAGCGGATAGCCCTAAGGGAGGGGGTGAGGGAAGAGATGGTGGGCCCACCCTGTAAGCCCGGGAGGCACACGCCAGTCACCCAGAGAGACGACAACAGAGGCTAAGGCTGCTCTGGGGAGGCCCAAGACAGCGACAGGTGAGAAGCTTTCTGGAAAGTTCCTGAGGAGAAGAGGAGCAGGATGCAAAGGGACAAGACAGATCAGTCTGTTGTGAGGCTTTGGGGCTGATCCAGGGACATGGCAGGGAAAGACGGGGAAGCCGAGGCTGACGGAGAACGGCAAGGGAGGGAGACCAGTCTCATGGACCTACGGGAAAGCGGGGAGAGCTGCAGCCCTACGGGAGCACCCCAGCTCCAAACCTTCAACTACACCGGGTTCCAAGGCCCCGAGCCCTAGTTCTACTTGGCAAGAGGAGGCTCCCTTAAAGAGGGTGGGCTGGGCTGTCCTCATTGTGACCAAGGGGGTCTCACACCTGCCAGACCTCACCTTGTTCTTGGCAAGCACGTTGGCTCCAGCTTTAACGAGCAGCTTGGCCGACTGGCTGAAACCATGCCAGGATGCTTCGTGCAGGGCCGTGTTCCCGTCCTGGGGGGCACACAGGAGAGAAAGCCCCGTCACCCAAGCCTGATCCGTCTGCTCACCGTCAGCACAGCGCAGGTTGCTTTAAGGCCCACTCAGGGGTCTCTCTTGGCTGGGGTGTCTCACCTAAACCACAGAACCCAAGGAGCGATCTGAGTGGCCAGTTTCTTCATTCTCCCAGAAGTGGTACCTAACAAGTACCACTCCAGATGCAGTCTAGCTTTATGATGCACAGTGGGTGACTTAAAGCATTAGGGCTTAAGTCTCTCTGGGAACTGGGGTGGTGAGAAAGACTCCCACGCACCACTCATGCTGAACAGAAAGCTGCATTGGGAGGCGTGGCGTCTCTCTCCCACCCACCTACACCGCCCCAGGGGCTGCCCTGCTCCACTCCTGGCCCCAGAGAGAACCCTGCAAAGATCAGGCAGATGGAGAGTCCAGCTTCAGAAGCTCCAGGGGCCCATGGGCGGACAAGTGGATTCTACAGCTCTTCTTTCTTTCTCCAAATCTGATCTCTCAAAGTTTAATCCAGAAGCCTCAGGGCCCCAAACAAATGAGCAGGCACTGAGAACAGTGATTTGTAAATACGATTAAAAAAAAAAAAGGCAGTGATCTGTAAATATGGTAAACAGGTGTCCTCCATAGTTCAGTTGCTCAGTCGTGTCTCTGGTGACTTTTAAATAAAAATCAACCAATTCCACAGATCTTGTGTTTGCTTAGCTATTAAAAAAGAAACATCAAGCGCCATGAATTGAGTGGGGTGGGACCTGGAGGGAGGGTGAGGGTGAGGGAAGCACAGAGAAGAGGCAGCAATGCCCTCCCAGCTGTTTCAGGGCTTTTTTTTAAAAAAAAAAGAAAAACACAGTCTGGGGGTTTCCACTCAGACTCTGGATGTGGCGTCCCCCATCCAGGCCTCCACAGCTCATTACTTCCGGACTTTTCTTCTTCACCGTTTATATTTCTGTGGTTGTTCACCGCTGTCACAGAAAAGAGGGAAGGGCTTTTGTAAACATTCAGTTTGCTGGGAGATCAGATACTCTTTCAGAGGAACTCCGGGCTGATTTCCTCGTGTTGAATCATGAGTGAAAAGATTCAGGAATGACAATGTCTCACGCAATAGGAAATCCCCAGAACGCATTCTCAGGCTGATGCGTCCCCGCCTTCCCTGCTCACCTTGTCCTGTCGGTCCAGAGCACAGCCCTCCTGGATGAGCGCCGCAATGACCTCGGTGTTCCCCACCACCGTGGCCCGGTGCAAGGCGGTCTGGTCCCCCTGCAGGCAGTGGGAAGGCAGGGACGATGGTCAGCACTCTCCAGCCCCCCACCACTTGCTCCCCTGCTTCACGGTTCGGAAAGTAAGGACATTATCCTCAGTCACCGAGGACCAGCTGGGCTCAGTGATCTAGTCAACAGACATTGCATGCCGGGAAGAATGACTATGTCCACAAACTCAGTGGTAACCTTCAGCCAACCTTCGTGTTGAATCATGAGTGAAAAGATTCAGGAATGACAATGTCTCACGCAATAGGAAATCCCCAGAACGCATTCTCAGGCTGATGCGTCCCCGCCTTCCCTGCTCACCTTGTCCTGTCGGTCCAGAGCACAGCCCTCCTGGATGAGCGCCGCAATGACCTCGGTGTTCCCCACCACCGTGGCCCGGTGCAAGGCGGTCTGGTCCCCCTGCAGGCAGTGGGAAGGCAGGGACGATGGTCAGCACTCTCCAGCCCCCCACCACTTGCTCCCCTGCTTCACGGTTCGGAAAGTAAGGACATTATCCTCAGTCACCGAGGACCAGCTGGGCTCAGTGATCTAGTCAACAGACATTGCATGCCGGGAAGAATGACTATGTCCACAAACTCAGTGGTAACCTTCAGCCAACCGTAGAGCCACCCTGGGCCACAGAGCTGACCTCTCGATGAGGGTCAGGCTCTTACCCGCCATCCCAGGGGGATGGCAACGGGACTGTCACAACTGTGACAAGTGGGTCTGAAAGTCAGACTGTGGGCTGCGCAAGGTAACCAGCAATGCCTGGAATCTTTACTCTCTCTGAGTCCTCTCATTCCCCAGCGTCAGAGGACTCACTAGCCTACTCTGTCACTCAGCAGCACTCAGGACCCGAGCGTGGGTGGACTCCTTGACTGACTGGTCCTGGCCTAGAACAATGCAGGGGGATACGCCAGGACATCTGAGGATGGACTCAGAGAGTCAGGCTGTCACTGCACATCTCTAAGACTCTTCCAACATCCCATGACAGCAGCTTCTCTGTTAGGGCTGCATCTGACCCCTTTCTCTGTGATCAGATTCCTGGGATGGCCGGCCTTCTCTTTCTCTGTCAGGGTGCCAAGGGAAGCTGACTCCCCCTAATTACAGTTGAGAAGACTAATATCCTAGAGGTAAGACAGTTAAGTCCGTAGTAAGAAATAGTCCTGAAGTCTCCGAGAATACACGTTATCTCTGACAGGCACTCAGGAAATCAAGTCCAGCCTGGGGTGTAAGCTTGAACAGGGAGATGGGTGAATGGTGTGCAAAGTTCCTGGTGGGACGGGAGGGGAGCAGGTCAAGGGGGTCAGGAGAGAGGTGTGCTGTGGAAGCCTGGGGGAGCACCTGTCACCTCGCTAGGCTTCAAGTTCTTCCTCTGTGAAAGAAGGCAAGGTCCCTCCCTTCCCTTCTTGGGGTCTATGATCTGGGTGGCAAGAGTTCTGCATGAACAATTTTCTGGTGGAACCTAGGAGGGGCAAAGGACATGCCCCAGGGTACTCGTGCTTCTTAGCCCAAGAGAGGAGAGACCAACGAGAACAGGGAGGCTTTTTAAAGAGGGCTGCACTGCTACCTATAAATAGCTTTCATCAAATACTGATTCTACTTATATCCCTGGGATCTGTAACAAATGACAATGCACTTTAAAAGCACTTAATCTGAAAAAAAGTTCTGGAGAGAGACTGTGGTGATGTTTGCATAACAATGCGAATGTACTTAATGCCAAATAACTGTGCCCTTAAAATGGTTAAAATGGTCAATTTTATGTTATGTATAGTTCATCACAATAAAAAGCAGTTCAGTTCAGTTGCTCAGTCATGTCCGACTCTTTGCGACCCCATGAATCGCAGTACTCCAGGCCTCCCTGTCCATCACCAACTCTCAGAGTTCACTCAGACTCACGTCCATCGAGTCCGTGATGCCTCACCACAGTTCAAAAACATCAATTCTTCAGTGCTCAGCCTTCTTTACAGTCCAACTCTCACAACCATACTCAAAAACCAAACTCACATTCTTAAAACTTAAAAAGAAAAACCACTCCCTTTAAAAATTCATGTGGGGAAATATTTTCCTCTTTAAACTTTTTAATTCTTTCCAATTTTTAACATAATTTCTAGCATCAAAAAACAGCTATTTACTAAATGTCTAAGCTGTACTGATATACCAGGGACGGGATGGGACTGTCCATGTCTCAGAAGCTTTTCTTTCTCTTCATTCTGTAGAATTTAAGGGGTTTCTTCCTGGTTGGGTCAGGAGGGTAGAGGTGATCACTACCATGGCTCCACCCACTGTCCGTGCCTTCTGTCATCAACCCTCCCCTCCGCATCCTATGCTGTGATCCCCGTTACAGAGTAGGGTTAGCCTTGCTTTTCTTCCCACTCACCTTTCCAAGACCGCTTACTCAAAGAGGACCCTTTCTATGTGCCATGTCATCAGAAGAATACGGCCACTGGATCGGTGGTTACAGGAGATGGGCGAAGCCATTACACAACCTCTTCAAACGACTTAGGAAGTGTTTCCAGATGAGGTGTACTTAAGGCCCAAAAAGAAAATCATGAAAAACTGCCCAGTCTCAATTTTTTTAAAAAGGGGGCAGTGCTGAGTCTTTGCTGCTGCAAGGGCTTTTCTCTAGTTGTGGCGTGCAGGCTTCAGTAGCTGCAACTCCCAGCTCCAGAGCACAGGTTAATAGTAGCGGCACACAGGCTTATTTGCTCCATGGCATGTGGGATCTTCCTGGACCAGGGATCGATTCTGTGTCTCCTGTACTGGCAAGTGGATTCTTTACCACTGAGCCACCGGGAAAGCCCCAGTCTCAATTTCTGAAAACTTCTGTAAGAATCCTCAAGACTGCATGTTTCCCTATCAGCATCATGATGGGTTTTCCCAAAATGGACCTCAAGTGCAATTTATTGTTGCTGACCTGATGAGAAGGGAGGTGCCCTGTTCTCAGCCACAAACGTGAGGCTGCAACCCCCTTCTTCAGAGTAAGCACCGACTTGGTCAGATTTCTAGTTGTTAGAGGCCTTTAAGCATTCCTACACGCTGCGGGCACAGGAACCTGCACTCCTTGGCCCAATTAGAACAACCCTTTTACGTAACCAAACGTAACCATTTTGTTGTGCATAAAGTGTGGGTCATGTTGGCGGCCTGGCTTCAGATCAAATGTTTTACTGTGTTTCATGGGCTGCCACTAAATCATGAGCTGAGGTACCTTGGGAGCCAGAACACCACCGTGATTTATTACTTGCTTTTAGCATGAATCTCCTGTACTTGCTTCTGTGGGGATAACTTTCCTTTGTGAAACTCTAACTCAACGTAGGAAGCTAAATCTCAATTCTAGTTCAGCCCTTAAAAGTAGATTTCCGGATGGATGAACAGGACTCGGGAGACCTGGTGGCCCGGGCGAGGCTGTGGTAGGAGCCCCGTGGTCCTTCTGCGCCTGGCACAGGTGTCTCCGGCGGGTACCTCCTCCCGGGCCTGCCCATCTCCAGGACACAGCTGCCCCTCGGTCTTCACGCTTCTTGGTCAGAGACGTGCTCAGAGCCAGGGACCTTGCCTCATCCATCGGATATACAGGACAGTGAAGGCCAGAGCCAGCCATTCCCCACCCTGCATGGCCCTCAAGAGGGACTGTGAGCTCGGCTCACATGAGGCGGGGTGGTTCTGGGTTTCTGTGGCACATAAAAACCAGCCACCCTGAGAGACATGAATCCATAAGTCAAGGGCCACTTCGGGGAAGACCTACTCTTCCCCAGAACATGACATAAATGCACAGCTAAGACCCTTTACTGCCACAGGGTCAATGACCTGCGAATCAATTCGTCCTCCTATAAAACTAACACTTCCTTTGGAAATAAAAGTATTATTTCAAAAGTATACTTTCTACACAGCAGAAAGAGACTCAGAGACCTAGAGAATGAACTTGTGGTTGCCAGTGGGGTAAGGACAGGAGGAAGGGACAGTTAGGGAGCTGAGAGGGACATGTACACACTGCTATATTTTAAATGGATACCCAACAAGGCCCTACTGTAGAGCACAGGGAACTCAGCTCAATGTCATGTGGCCGCCTGGATGGGAGGGGAGTTTGGGGGAGAATGGATACACGCGTATGTGTGGCTGAGTCCCTTCACTCTACACCTGAAACTATCACAACATTGTTAATTGGCTAAACCCCAGTACAAAATAAAAAGTTTAAAAATCAATTAAAAGGAAGTAAGTACACTTTTCAAATACTGAAACAAAATGTGTCTCTATACATACTTATTAACAGAGCTAAGCAGCAACTTAGACATAATCTTTATTTCTCTATGATTTAAAGATCAACCATGAAATTCTGAAATTTTGGAGGAAAAAAAAAAAGCTGGGAGAACTTTGGTACCTTCAACAGCATTTACTGATTATCTATTCAGTGAATATTTACTGACTCTCTACTACACTCCAAGCACTGTAAGTCAAGGTCCCGTGCAGTTCAGTGCCTAGCTTAGAATAACCAGCTAATTCAGGATAACACAGTTGGACAGGGGCTCCTAGGCGGCACTAGTGGTAAAGAACCCATCTGCCAATGCAGGAGATATAAGAAATGCAGGTTCGATCCCTGGGTTGGGAAGGACCCCTGGAGAAGGGAATGGCAACCCACTCCAGTATTCTTGCTTGGAGAATCCCATGGACAGAGCAGCCTGGTGGGCTACGGTCCATAGGGTCACAAAGAGTCGGACCTGACTGAGGAGATGGGGTCGAACTCAAATTGTAAAGGCTTTTTGCACTTGCCCCATGCTGTTTATAACCTGTGAAGTCAATTAACCTTAAACAGGTCTTTACGTAAATTAGGTGCTTCTGGGGGATGGGGCTGCCTGTTTATGGCACCATCAAGCTAAGTACTTTAGCCCAATGCCTTGGCAAGTATAGCACCTGAGAAGTATTTGTTGAATGATTAACTACAAAGAAGCAGAAGAAAAACGCTGAAGCTGGAACTTGAAGACCCAGCAAACTTGTAGTTTGGCACTTTGATTTGGAACATGCACATCATGTTCCAGAGTGACTGCAAAGGGACTTGTCTGCAAAGTGCATGAACTGCCAGCTCTCCGTTTTTCCAGGACATCAGTGTTTCTTACGTAGAGATTTTTAAAGGTTTGCAACCACTGAGGTCTAAAACTTGGTTCTGAAATACGTGTTTTCTCCTACATGGTGAAAAAGAGTGAGCACAGTGTGGGCAGACAGATTCCAAAGCCAAGCTCATAGAAGAAACCCCCGTCATGCAAGGGTGGCCCCTGCCCCTCTTCAGGAGGAATCCCTCCCAGGTGGCACAGGCAGCCACACTGCAAGGAAGCCCAAGACAGGGGAGGTGCATGAAACAACTGCTGACCTCTTTTTCTCTCTCTGATCTTCTGGGGTTCTTCCTAGCCTGTCTTCTCTGGTTTTTCTTATTTTTCTCTTCCTTCGTGCCTTTTCCCGTGGCCACGGGGTCCTGGACTATTTCTGAGGTGGGGGCTGTGTGATTGCTCATCGACCAATCAGAGATGGCGTTAGTGCTCCAATGAGCATTGACAGGGTTGGCAGGAAGCAAGAGGGAATTTGCTCCTGGAGTTCCATATGCTAAAGAACTGGTCTCCACAGGTTCAAATTCATAATAATCCCACCCCAGGGCCCTGGAGGCCATTCTTCAGCTATTCTTAGTCTTTACCATGGTACAAAGCACAGTATCTGTGGAGCATGAAGTTAGGAGTGAATTCTTCAAAACATTAACATTCTCTGTCGTTACCCAGGACCCAAGACAGGTAACTTCTGAAATTTTTTTTCCAATACTTAATCTCCCAGCTTCTTTATTTTGTTTTTTTTATTATTATTTTTCGCTCATGCCTCACGGCTTGCAGGATCTTAGTTCCCTGATCAGAGACTGAACCTGGGCCATGGCAGTGAAAGCGCTGAGTCCTAACCACTGGACCACCAGGGGATTCCCATTCCCAGCTTCTTTCAAGACCGTCCATAAGGAGTTTTCCTCCTTGAATTCCTGCATGGGTTTCAAGGCTGATCAGCAAGCAGAGTAAATATATACAAGACACACATGAACCATATTCTGACAAATGCATTACATCAGAACTA
Organism: Oreotragus oreotragus; assembly: GCA_006410675.1. Classification (NCBI taxonomy): domain Eukaryota; kingdom Metazoa; phylum Chordata; class Mammalia; order Artiodactyla; family Bovidae; genus Oreotragus; species Oreotragus oreotragus. The sequence goes on from SJYX01016022.1 coordinate 726,711, forward strand.
GTGAGAGTCAAGAAACCTCCACTTCCAGCTGTTTTTACACTGTTTCATTGCTGTGTGTGCACTTTTGTTTTAAACTCAGAGGAACAATATACGCATTGTCTATGGCAAGGGAAAGATGCAAAATATATGAATAATTTCAGTAAATAAAGAGTACCCCTCTAACGGTAGAGCTGGCTTTCCTTCTGCTGACATGTACCCCTTTGGCTACCCTGTGAGAACTCCTGACGAGTTTACTTCCTATCTTGCCTGATATAAACGGCAGTAGTTCTGGGAAGTCTGCATGGCTCTTGCTGCAGGAGAGCACGTGATACCTGGAGCTCAGGACCTGAGGCAGGAGTGCTGGGTCGTGATGGGTTAGCACCCTGGTATTACTGCAGCCTGGCCAGCAAGGCAGCAAGGGCTTTAATTATGCAGAGAAGAGCAGATGCTGCATCACCAATTCAATGCCCTGCCTTTCCTGTGGTCAGAATCTCTTCCCTCTGCCTGTACTTTTGTTCCTATCATGTAAGGATAAGATATAATCAGGTATGTTATGATGGTACAGTGCTGGGAAAGAAAAAAGCATACTGTGACCTGGGGTAGAAATCAACTGCTTAAAGCTAGATCAGCATCTTTTGAAAATAACATCCTTGATGACTCAACAGGTTCCAAATATAACCAGAAATTTCTGAATGACACTGACAGCCTTCTGCCCATGGATATGACACATTTAGTTATTGCTTTGTGAATGCTGTCCTTCTCAACTTGTGTGTCTGCCAAGTTTTTAGACATTACACAGGGACTCAAGACTAGAAGCACTTTGGTGACCCACACTGTAGCCCAACAGAGGGTCTGAACTTTGATAATATTCGGTAAGCACAGTGATTAAAGGTGAATCTGAAAGGGGTTTATGAGTACAAAGTCTCCAAGAGTCTATGTTCCTCATAAAAGTTCTTACCTCTTTGAGTTCTACTGTATAAATCACAGTCGAAGTTAGAAACTTTTCAAAAAGAGTTTCCAATCAGATTATCATTAGGACATTTTCCTAATAGCCCACTGGAGAGCAATTTACATAATCTTTCCCACATCCTCCTCTTAGAGAATCTAGCCTGCCCAAACACCCAACAGGGCTACCCTCTGCACTACATGACTCCATGCCAGCCACTGCTGATTTACTCAGGAATGGATTTCTGAACCCAAAAGAGCCAAGCAGAATCTCTTTCTAGATAATCGGACTGAAGAAACTCAGAGAATGACTCTCAATCATGGCAGAGCACCAGAGTGAATCTTTCTGGAGGCATCGTTTTTCTCAGATGACACAAGATCAATGTTCTGTTTTTTTTTCTTTAAATAGGTCCTTTTAAACTAAATGTATACTAAGAGAAATCAAGGCAAGAAAAGACAAAAATTTAAGTTTTTAAGCTTCATCTTTTTCTCTAGTGGTAAGTTTGATCCATGACACATTTCCAGCAAGACTTGCCCAAATCTGTGTGCGTGCGTGCATAGTGTGCTCCTTCATAGCAAGACAGGGAAACAGGCAAAACACCCTTCAAGGCCCTGCACTTGAATAATAATAGATAGGAAATAATAATACTCGATAGGAACTACGATGGGAAAACCAAACCACACTTGCTACTGAGAATGGGTCCCAGAGTAGGGCTTCAAGAGGAAGTTCTTCCCTCCAAGGTGGAGCTAAAAAGTGCTGGAGAGCAACAGCTACTGTCCTTCCCCTACTTCACAGCCAGGTACACGTAGTGGGATTCTCTGCAGACAAGCCCGGGTGACAGCCACCCCCCAGCAGAGGGATGGCTTCTACTCACATCATCCTGCACATCGAGGTCACAGCCAGCCTTCAGCAAGATCTGGACCACAGAGAGATGGCCCTTATTGGCAGCAAGATGCAGGGGCGTCCGGCCATGCTGTTAACGCAGAGCAAACACTGATTTCAGAACAAGGCATCACAAGAGCAAGGTTTGCACAGCGGTGTTCCTCCCCCGCCTTCAGTTTGGCAAGCAATGCTTTGATTTACTCAGAATTCAAGTGTGTCTCAGGTAACCTTGGCTATTGGCATTATGAGCTATGAACAAAATATGATCAAAATGTGAAGATTCCCTTTAGTGCATAATTTCTACTCCTATTCATCCAACAGACAAGTAGAAAAGTGAGGGCTTTCACGTCTTCTCTGATTTCCCCACTGGTGTGATAGGGTTGGTGACGTGGCCACAGCGTATCTGATGGGGTAAGAGACGAAAGAGCAGCAAAATGTCAAGCTACTTAGCCCCAGAGATGTCTGGCTAGTAATTCCTCAAAACCGAAACTGCTGGACAAACCATTAGATTCTCTCCTTTGTAAAACAAATTAAAAAAAATTTTAATTACAAAGTACTTCAACCATTCAAAAATATGAATAATATTTGAAAATGCACATACCCACCATTAACTTCAAGAGAAAACTAAAGAAACCAGACCCGGGTTCGATCCCTGGGTTGGGAAGATCCCTTGGAAAAGGAAATGGCAACCCACTTCCATATTCTTGCCTGGGAAATGTTACAGACAGAGGAGCCTGGGGGGCTGCAGTCCATGGGGTGGCAAAGAGTCAGATGCAGCTGAGCAACTAACACCTTCACTTTCACCAAGCACTTTAAGAAAAAACTAAAGAAACCATAGCTGTTCCTTGTGAACCCCTCCCTTATCTCATTTCCCCTCACCCCCTAGGTAACCAATCAATTTGGAATTCATTGTTCCTTTGCCTGTAACTATACATTACTACATGTTTGTAACCATGCACAATAGATAAAAATTGTTTTGCTTGTCTTCAAACCTTACATAAATGGTACTATACTAAACAATGTCATTTAACAATTTTGGGGGTCTGACATTCTATTTTTTATTTAAAAAAATATTGTCACATTATTCACTTATTCTGTCACTGGTGAGTTCCAGGCTGTTCCCAGTAGGTGATAGAACACGCGTGTGTGTACATCTCCTGTGGACCTGAGTGGGTGGGCTTCTCAGCCCTGCTGGTGGGTCATAGAGATGACTGTCCCCTGTCAGGGGCTCCTGAGCCCCTGAGGCTCACACCCAGAACAGCACTCTTCAGAGAAAGTGAATTCTTATCTGGAAAACTGACCTTGCCAAGCTCCAACTTCTAAAGGAGACATTATGCTCCCTTAGCTTTCTCCCTCAGGTTCACTGTGAAGAAATGTTTCCAAACAGCATTTAACCACAGACCCCACCTATACAGAAACATTCCTGGAGGAATAAGGGTTTCATATGGCCTGAGTCCTTTTTTGCATCTCTATAGAGCTTCCCAGAGCCCTTTATTGATTTTCTAGCAGGATAAACACATTTGTGTTCTCAACATGGGCCAGTCTGCCATGGGTAACTAGCCTTGCAGGAAAACAGAGATAGTAGACAATAAAGGATTTTAATTTCAACCTGAGAAATGCAATCAAAGCATTAGAATGATTTTGGAAAGAAAGAGGTCAGAGCTCACATTAAAATTAGAATTCTTAATTAAGAAAAAAGTTTCTCCCAAGAAAACAGGCTATAAAAAGCCTTCATAAAAAGGCAGCATTGGAGATAAGATAAAGGCGTGACCTTCCTCCGCTGGCTATTATGTTCTATGCAGGCTGGTTAACCTTGATTCCTCCGACAAACTGTCCACAGCTGATCAGATGAAGCCAAATAGCCTGGTTCCCCTCGCTGGCCTGGCCCCAGGCTCCCATGAGTCCTTGTCCAGGACATCCGAACAGAGACCTTCACGAAGTTTCTGGGGCATTCTGAACAAAGGGAAGCCCATCGCAATTATAAGGAGAAAGATGTGTGCGGTGAGGAAGGCTGACAAGATGGCAGGATACAGTGTTTCTGAGCATCTGGAGAGTGGAGACCATGACCGGATGAGCTGCCCTGAGAGAGGCTGGGAAGGAGGCCACGGGCCGAGGGGTCAATGGGAGTCAGGTCAGGGGAACCCCGAGGAAATCCTTGTCAGCAACCAGGGATTACTGCGTGGACACTGAAGCCCAAGGAGGCAAAAGGGTTTGTCCAAGTGAACATGAATAATCAGAAGGCCAGAGAAGGAAACAGGGATGCGATTTAAAACCAGATCACGTCTGGAGGGTGCTTTAGAAACTATAAGGTGTTAACAGAATGGCCCTGGACTAGAGGCACCTTCCTCATCCAAGGTCAGCAGCCCTCTCCAAAAAACGGAAAGGCCAGAGGCACTGGAGCTCAACGAGCATGATTCAAATCCCAACTCTGACTAGTAACACCTGGTTGATTTTGTGTTGGCCACTCTCCTAAGCCCGTTTACTCATCTGAAATAGGAGCAGTCTCCACTAACCACTGAGATAGGATAAGTGAGGCAACACCCAGCATCCATCACGGGTTTCCTTCCCTCTGTCTCAGCCCTCACCCTCGAAGACCCCCAACTGCTGCCCCTCCTCCTCGACATCCCCACACCTTTGCCTTGGGGAGATCTTGTGAATGGCAAGGACACGGGTAAAGAGCTGGATCTCGGGTGCTAGGTAACCAAGTGGGCCCTCGTTGGAGGGTTGAGCTTCCCACCAGCTAGATCTCATCCACGGCCATTTTTGAAATACACTCAAAGGTCTCCAGTCTCCACGTCTCTCAGGAAGGACCTTCTTTACTGGGAACACCCTTCTCCTGTTCTCCAAGAAGAAACAGCCCTGCTGCCTTCTCCACGCCCACAGCACTTCAGCTCTCCCCAGGAAACCACCAATCCTGTTCTGACTGAACTTCCTACTAGGCCGTGATCTCCCCGTGGGCAGAACTGCACCTCGAGAGTAGCCCCTGCTCATACAACTAGAGAAAGCCTGTGTGCCACAATGAAGAAAAAATAAACTAAAAACAGACAATGACTTCACTAAAAACCTGGAACATAAAAGCAAACCATTCGCGATTCTCCCACCCCATACAATGATTGGTCACTTTTCTCCTTACTTTTCCACTGCATCTCTTCTATCGGTGCTTTTGCAGTTACAATCACAGGTCACATGAAACTAGCTTGCTTGTGCGTTAATATTATGCCTTAAACCAGTGGTCTGCAAACTTCACAGGGCAGCAGAGGCTTGTTAGAGACAGCTACCTGGGCCCCATTAAAGGGTTTCTGATTTTGTAGGTCTAGGGTGGAGACTGACACTTTGTGTTTCTAACAAGCTCCTGTAACTAAAGAGCCTCTTGATGAGGGTGAAAGAGGAGAGTGAAAAGGCTAGCTTAAAACTCAACTTTCAAAAAAAGAAGATCATGGCATCCGGTCCCATCACTTCATGGCAAACAGATGGGGAAAAAGTGGAAACAGTGCCAGATTTTATTTTCTTGGGTTCCAAAATCACTGCAGATGGTGACTGCAGCCATGATATTAAAAGACACTTGCTCCTTGGAAGGAAAGCTATGGCCAGCCTAGACAGCATATTAAAAAGCAGACATGATTTTGCCGACAAAGGTCTGTCTAGTCAAAGCTATAGTTTTTCTAGTAATCATGTATGGATGTTAGAACTGGACCATAAAGAAGGCTGAAAGTGAAAAAGTCAAAGTGTTAGTCACTTGGTCTTATCTGACTCTTTTGCAACCCCATGGACAGTAGCCTGCCAGGCCCCTCTATTCATGGGATTCTCCAGGCAAGAATACTGGAGTGGGTTGCAGGGACTGAACGTGGGTCTCGTGCACTGCAGGCTGATTCTTTACCATATGAGCCACCAAAAGAAGGCTGAGCATCAAAGAACTGATGCTTTTGAACTGTGGTGCTGGAGAAGACTCTTGAGACAGCAAGGACGTCAAACCAGTCAATCCAAAGGGAAATCAACCCTGAATAGTCAATGGAAGAACTGATGCTGAAGCTGAAGCTCCAATACTTTGGCTACCTGATGCAAAGAGCCAACTCACTGGAAAAAGACCCTGATGCTGGGAAAGATTGAGGGCACGAGGAGAAGTGGGTGACAGAGGATGAGATGGTTGGATGGCATCACCGACTCAATGGGCATGAGTTTGAGCAAGCTCCGGGAGATGGTGAAGGACAGGGAAGCAGTCCATGGGGTCACAAGGAGCTGGACACAACTCAGTAACTGAACAACAAACAAGCTCCCAGGAGAAGCAGATGCTGCTGGTATTAGGACCACATGTTTTGAGCTATAACATAAATGATGGGTTTNCCGACTCAATGGGCATGAGTTTGAGCAAGCTCCGGGAGATGGTGAAGGACAGGGAAGCAGTCCATGGGGTCACAAGGAGCTGGACACAACTCAGTAACTGAACAACAAACAAGCTCCCAGGAGAAGCAGATGCTGCTGGTATTAGGACCACATGTTTTGAGCTATAACATAAATGATGGGTTTTCAACACTGTTGCACCATAGATTCATCTGAAAATATTTTTTAAATCTCAAATTTTACCCCCAGATTCCATCAAGCTAGGGTGGGGTCTCGGTGTGGGTGTTTTTGAAGTTCCCTGTGACAAACGTGCACTTGGAGGTTATAAATCCCTCCTTGAAGGCTTTAGCCGTGCAGGTTCTCCAACCTGTCCTGGGGTCAGGACCGGCCATCTGAGACCAGTGGGGTAGCAGCTGCAGGACCCTGCAAGGCAGCACATCTCCCTGATCCGACCAGGGAAGGGCAGAGGCTTGGAGCTACTCACTTTCAGGGAAGTGAACAGCAAAGGGCCTAGAGACGTTGCCAGGCAACAGCCACAGAAAAGGTGGCCTCACTGTCAATAACTCGGGTCTGGGTGCTGCTTTGTTCTGGCAGGTTGAGCCCCGTGGGCTGCGATTTCCAGCAGAATTGCTGCACGGGAACATCATAGTGACTCGCGATACAGCAGGTGACCCATAAATTATACTCACAGGTATCATAAAAAGCGCTCTGAACAAAAAGTCTCTGCTGCTCATTTGGAAGAGCCTAACTCCCAGCTGTGGGTGGGAGAGCTATTTTACACAGCTAGTGGGAAGCTGCTAGAGCGCACAGGGAGCTCAGCTAGGTGCTTCGTGATGACCTTCAGGGGGGGTGGGGAGTGGGAGGGAGGTCCAAGAGGGAGGGGATGTATGTATACATATGGCCGTTCACTTCACTGTACAGCAGAAACTAACACAACGTGCGCGCTAAGTAGCTTCAGTCGTGTCTGACTTTTTTCGACCCTGTGGTTCCTCTGTCTATGGAATTCTCCAGGCAAGAATACTGGAGTGGATTGCCACGCACTCTTCAGGGGACCTTCCACACCCAGGGATCAAACCTGCATCTCTTACGTCTCCTGCATTGGCAGCTACCTGGAAAGCTTTAACTAATACAACATTGTAAAGCAATTATATTCCAGTTTAAAAAAAAAATAAAATTAAATTGCAGGGGAAAAAATAAGACTCTCTCTTCATATAGACTCCATGGTGCCCGGGAGTGCTGGGTCACAACCCTGGTCACTCATTACTCCAGCCAGGACCTGGAGGTTGGTTCACAGCTCCTCTCTCCTGCTTAGGTATCGTTGATCCTCCTTACTAAAGGACCGGCCTTTCACGCAGACAACACTTGTCCACGAACACCTGCCCTGTGGATGCCTGCCCCATGGATGCTGAGCCTCACCTCGTCAAGGCGGCCCCTGGTCTAAAAGAGTGGACCCAAGAAGTGAGAAGAAGCTTAGCCGAAGTGAGAAGGAGCTTAGCCGTTCTCGGAACACTTTGTCTTTGTTGACTGATACACTTTTGCTCAAGATCACAACAGACCCATGGGGCAAAGGGAAGCTAAAATAACTGAGTCTCATGAGCTTGAAGAAATAAAACAACTGAACCTTCTTAACGGGGGATTGTTACAAGGAAGGCCGTTGCAGAGATGTGACCCATATAGGGGGAAACAGTTTGACAAGAAGCATTTAGGTATAACCTAAATCAGTGTAATAATGTCAAAGTAACAACACTTCCTTTCTTCAGATCCTGAGAAATATAATAGGTCAGAGTCATGCAGTCTTTTTTGGGGCAAATAAAGTCTGTCTGTATTACCTGAAGCTTTAAGGAAGGAATAGAAAATAGGAAAGAAAGAGATGGGGAGCAAGAAAGTGGTAACGTTAGTGAAGTAAGAGTGGCACATATTTTAGAAACAATAAAATATTCAGATTGGAAAGAGTCTCTGAGAGTTTAATTTGGATGAAGGTAGTAAGGCTTGTAGATGGTCAGTGATTTTCAAGAGCTAAAATGTTACTTGTGGCAGAACAAATAATAGCTAGAATCCTGGCCATTTGGCCCAGCTGTTTAGGTTATTTTTTTTATTGGATTGTTTTTTAACTGTTTGGGTTTTTTCTGTCCTCCCCCTACCCCCGGTTGCACAGCACAGCATGTGGGATGTTAGTTCTCTGACCAGGGACTGAACCTGGGCCCCTTCATTGGAAGCACATAGCCTTAACCACTGGACTACCAGGGAAGTCCCTCACTTAGGTTTTAAGTTATAGAAGATTCCCACCAACTTTCTTAGGTGGCCCCAGGGTCCCCTTATCATAAACAGTATTTCCAGAGCTCCAACTGTTTGGAGTGATGTAGATTTGGATCCAAAACTTCAAAGTCCCTCTCAGGCTTATGATTCAATAAAAACAAAGACATTCAGGGAGAAAACAGACCCCCCCCAAAAAAAAAAATGCCATGAACAACAAAAAAAGTGAGAGAATAAATCTTTTCATTAAAAAACACACAGTTTAAAAAGCCTTCAGAACTTTCTTTACATTTTGGAAATGTGTTTCATCTACCTGTCTCCTTGGATGAGTGACACATCACATTTTAATCAGACTGTAGGTGACAAGATGCAGCAAGGGAATAAAGTCCTTGGATGACAAAAATCAGGATCCAACATAATGTCAGATTGAAAGGACAGGCTAATTTTAACAGGACAAAATATAGCAGGGGACAGAGGTAAGATTCCTGCCCGAGGGATCAACAGTCCAATCGCACACGGGCAGGGATACTGTCCTCTGAAAGAACAGGTCTTCCTTTTATTTTTTCATTAGTTTTAAAACTAATTATTTATCTGGTTGCACTGGGTCTCAGCTGCAGCACACGGAATTTTTACTTGTGGCACGCAGGATCGAACCAGGGAACCCTGCACTGGGAATGTGGAGTCCTAGCCACTGGACCACCAGAGAAGTGACTACAGTCTTTCCTTTTAAAACCATCAGGTTCCTATGCCAAAAAGCTTCATAATGCTTCTCGAAGTCTTACTTTGGGGAGGGACTAATAATCATAAATTACTCCGTCCATTGGATTTTCCAGGCAAGAGTACTGGGGTGGGGTGCCATTGCCTTCCCCGGGAGTGATGTAGATTTGGATCCAAAACTTCAAAGTCCTTCTCAGGCTTATGATTCAATAAAAACAAAGACATTCAGGGAGAAAACAGACCAAAAAAAATGCCATGAACAACAAAAAAAGTGAGAGAATAAATCTTTTCATTAAAAAGCATACAGTTTAAAAAGCTTTCAGAACTTTCTTTACATTTTGGAAATGTGTTTCATCTACCTGTCTCCTTGGATGAGTGACACATCACATTTTAATCAGACGTAGGNCATTCAGGGAGAAAACAGACCAAAAAAAATGCCATGAACAACAAAAAAAGTGAGAGAATAAATCTTTTCATTAAAAAGCATACAGTTTAAAAAGCTTTCAGAACTTTCTTTACATTTTGGAAATGTGTTTCATCTACCTGTCTCCTTGGATGAGTGACACATCACATTTTAATCAGACGTAGGTGACAAGATGCAGCAAGGGAAATAAAGTCCTTGGATGACAGAAATCAGGATCCAACATAATGTCAGATTGAAAGGACAGGCTAATTTTAATAGGACAAAATATAGCAGGGGACGGAGGTAAGATTCCTGCCCGAGGGATCAACAGTCCAGTCGCACACGGGCAGGGATACTGTCCTCTGAAAGACCAGGTCTTCCTTCTATTTTTTCATTAGTTTTAAAAATAATTATTTATCTGGTTGCACTGGGTCTCAGCTGCAGCACACGGAATTTTTACTTGCGGCACGCAGGATCGAACCAGGGAACCCTGCATTGGGAATGTGGAGTCCTAGCCACTGGACCACCAGGGAAGTGACTACAGTCTTTCCTTTTAAAACCATCAGGTTCCTATGCCAAAAAGCTTCATAATGCTTCTCGAAGTCTTACTTTGGGGAGGGACTAATAATCATAAATAATTGGGAGAGATGACTAAAAATGTGTATGATCAGAAATCAATTATTCAAATAAAATGGCTTAATTAGTAAGATTATTCTTTTTCAGGTGATGCACAAACTGCTAGGCTTGGGCTTGTTTCTAGAAAGGTCCACCAGAAGAAGGACCAAAATAATTCAAGCGACTCAACTGGCTGTTAAGAATCCCATTGATTCCTATCGTATATCAGTTTCCTAAGTTAGAAGGTATCAGTCAACAGCCTCCATGCTCCTCACTGGTGCTACTTCAGTTCAGGTTCAGTTCAGTTCAGTCGCTCAGTCATGTCCGACTCTTTGTAACCCCATGAATCACAGCACGCCAGGCCTCCCTGTCCATCACCATCTCTTGGAGTTCACTCAGACTCACGTCCATCGAGTCCATGATGCCATCCAGCCATCTCATCCTCGGTCGTCCCCTTCTCCTCCTGCCCCCAATCCCTCCCAGCATCAGAGTCTTTTCCAATGAGTCAACTCTTGGCATGAGGTGGCCAAAGTACTGGAGTTTCAGCTTCAGCATCATTCCTTCCAATGAAATCCCAGGGCTGATCTCCTTCAGAATGGACTGGTTGGATCTCCTTGCAGTCCAAGGGACTCTCAAGAGTCTTCTCCAACACCACAGTTCAAAAGATCAATTCTTCAGCGCTCAGCCTTCTTCACAGTCCAACTCTCCCATCCATACATGACCACAGGAAAAACCACAGCCTTGACTAGACGGACCTTAGTCGGCAAAGTGATGTCCCTGCCGTTGAGTGCACTGTCCAGGTTGGTCCTCACTTTTCTCCCAAGGAGTGCTACTTAGACCACATTTTCAGTGCGCTGACACCCTGACAGGGGAAGGCGTGGCAGTCCAGCGCCTGAAGAGCCACAGCTGGGAGATGAGAACCTTCTCTCTTATTTCCTGATTTTTATTGGAATCATTGCCTTTTCAGCAATTGTTAATATAATCATATGTTTGTTTGTTTTCCTTTTAATCTATTGGTGTAATGAATTAAGGAACCATCCTTGCATCTCTGGATCAAACTCCACTTGGTCACACTGTGTTATTCTCATATGTGCTGTATTCTATTAAGTAGGACTATTAAGAATTTTTGCTCCTAATTCATACTTGAGATTGCTCAATTGTTCTTGTATTATTTCTCTCACTCTCATTTATATTTACCTGGTTTTGGTATTAAGGTTGCACTGGTTTCATAACAAAATCCAGCTTTCCATTTTGAGCTATGCTTTACAATACTTTAAATAACATTGGAACTGTTTGTTATTGCTGTTGTTAAAATGTAGAACAAGGCTGTGAGACCATTTGGCCTTAGCACTTGTCGAAGATTTAATCACATTTTTAATCTTTTCTATGATAATTCAACTATTTATGTTTTCTGCTGCTTCTTGAGTGAATTTTCTAAAAATTATTATGGTAAAATATACATAATAAAATTTACCATTTAAACCAGTTTTTTTAGTTTTTAATTCAGCAGCATTACGTATACTTACAATGTTGTACAACCATCACCATTATTAAACTCTGTAACTTTTAATTATCCCAAACAGAAACTCTGTATGCATTAAATACTAACTCCCCTCTCTCGAAGCCTGCTAACCTCTATCCTACTTTTCTTTTTACTTTTTTTGGCCAAGCAGCAAACTTGTGGCATTTTACTTTCCCCAAAACTAGGGCCCTTGGCAGTGAAAGCACAGAGACGTAACAACTGGACAACAGAGAATGCCCTCTCTACCCTATTTCTCAACTCTACTAAATCAGCTATTCAAGGTGCCCTATATAAGTGGAGTTATACAATATTTGTCCTTTTGTGTCTCTCTTATTTCATTTTGTTGTTCTTCAGCCGATCAATTGTGTCTGCCTCTTTGCAACCCCTTTGGACTGCATCACGCCAGGCTTCCCTGTCCTTCACCATCTCCCAAAGTTTGCTCCAAGTTACATCCATTGAGTCGATGATGCCATTCAACCATTTCATCTTCTGTTGTCCCCTTCTCCTCCTGCCTTCAACCTTCCCCAGCATCAGGGTCTTTTCCAATGAGTCAGCTCTTTACATCAAGTAGCTAAAGTATTAGAGCTTCAGCATCAGTTCTTCCAGTAAATATTCAGGGTTGATTTGCCTTAGGATTGACTGGTTTGATCTCCTTGCTATCCAAGGGATTCTCAAGAGTCTTCTCCAACATCACAGTTATAAGGCATCAATTCTTCAGCGTTAAGCCTTTTCATTCACCTATCACATCTGCACATGACTACTGGAAAAACAATAGCATTGACTAGATGAACCTTTGTCAGCAAAGTAATGTCTCTGCTTTTTAATATATCTGTCTAGAGTTCTCATTGCTTTTCTTCCAAAGAACAAGTGTCTTTTAATTTCATGGCTGCAGTCACCATCCACAGTGATTTTGGAGCCCAAGAAAATAAAGTCTGTCACTGTTTCCATTGTTTCCCCATCTATTTGCCATGAAGTGATGGGACTGGATGCCATGATCTTAGTTATTTTGAATGTTGAGTTTTAAGCCAGATTTTTCACTCTCCTCTTTCACCTTCATCAAGAGGCTCTTTAGTTCCTCTTCACTTTCTGCCATGATGGTGGTGTCATCTGCATACCTAAGGTTATTGATATTTCTCCCGGCAATCTTGATTCCACCTTGTGCTTCATCCAGCCCAGCATTTCCCATGAAGTACTCTGCATATAGGTTAAATAAGCCAGGTGACAATTTATAGCCTTGACATACTCCTTTCCCCAATTTGAACCAGTCTGTTGTTCCATGTCCAGTTCTAACTGTTGCTTTTTGACCTGCATATAGTTTTCTCAGGAGGCAGATAAGGTGGTCTCTTGAAGAATTTTCCACAGTTTGCTGTAATCCACAAAGCCAAAGGCTTTGGCATAGTCAGTGAAGCACAAACAGATGTTTTTTGTAGAATTCTCTAGCTTTTTTTATGATCCAGTGGATGTCAGCCATTTGGTTCTGTTTCTCTGCCTTTTCTAAATTCAGATTGTACGTCTGGAGGCGCTCGGTTCGTGTGCTGTTGAAGACTAGCCTGTGTGGTTTTGAGCATTACTTTTGCTGGCATGTGCGGTGCTGTAGTTAGTTGCTAAGCAATGTCTGACTCTCTGTGACCCCATGAACTGTAGCCTGCCAGGCTCCTCCGTCTATGGGGATTCTCCAGGCAAGAATCCTGGAGAGGGTTGCCATGCGCTCCTCTAGGGGACCTTCCCAACCGAGCGATCGAACCCAGGTCTCCTGCATTACAGGCAGATTCTTTACCATCTGAGCTCCCATAGAAGACCAAGAATACCGGAGAGGGTAGCCTATCCCTTCTCCACGGGATCTTCCCAATCCAGGAATCGAACCGGGATCCCCTGCATCACCGGTGGACTCTTTACCAGCTGAGCTACAAGGGAAGCCCTGCTAGCATGTGAAATGAGTGCAATCGGGTGGTAGTTTGAACATTCTTTGGCACTGCCCTTCTTTGGGATTCGAATGAAAACTGACCTTTTCCAGTCCTGTGGCCAAAACTGTTTTCCAAATTTGTTGGCATATTCAGTGCAGCACTTTAACAACATCATCGTTCAGGATTTGAAACAGCTCAACTGGAATTCCATCACCTCCACTAGCTTTGTTTACAGTGATGCTTCCTAAGTAAGGCCCACTTGACTTCACACTCAAGGATGTCAGGCTCTAGGTAAGTGATCACACCATCGTGGTTATCCAGGTCATTAAGATCTTTTTTGTACAGTTCTTCTGTGTATTCTTGTCACCTCTTCTCAATATCTTCTGCTTCTGTTAGGTCCATACTGTTTCTGTCCTTTATTGTGCCCATCTTTTCATGAAATGTTCCCTTGGTATCTCTAATTTTCTTGAGGAAATCTCTAGTCTTTCCTATTCTATTATTTTCCTCTATTTCTTTGCATTATTCACTTTAAAGGCTTTCTTATGTCTCCTTGCTATTCTCTGCAACTCTGCATTTAGATGGGTATATCTTTCCTTTTCTCCTTTGCCTTTCACTTCGCTTATTTCACTTAGCAAACGTTTTCAAGGTTCATTCCTGTCATAACATGTATCAAAATTCCATTCCTTTTAAATGTTGTAAAAAGTGTGAAAAATAAACTTTTGGTGTTTAAGTCACTCAGTCTATCGTATCATGTTATAGCTGACTAAGACACCTATTGACATGGTAGGATTACATTGACTGATGTAGAATCAGCCTTGTGTATTTGGAATAAATTTCACTTGTTCATGGTGCATAATTCTTTATACATTGCTCTATTTGATGGAAACACCCGCTGAAAGAAGACCAGGCACAGTTGCCTCCTCCTCACCCATTTTGGTTTATATCCTTGGTTTATAACAACTTAAACATGCAACAGCCAACTTCCATTGGAAACAAACCAAGAGGCCTGCTGAGCAGGAATTTTCAGTCTCTAGACAAGTTACTGGCTTCATCTATTTTCTGAAACTGAAGTCATTACAGCTTAAAGAGTAAGAAAAGAGAAAGAAGAACTCTAATAGAGGATCCACCAACAGACCGTCTGAACTTGCATCTGAGCAGAGGCCCAAGTGGGCAACTCAGCAGCTTCGGAAGCCCCTTTGCTCTCCGGCTTCCTCATTTTGCAACAATCCCAGGGCATGGATTAGGTGATAACACGTCAAAAGTCATACAATAGGCTGATTCCTGGTCTGAAAGCCAGTGATTCTCCAACCCATTTTGTCCAGGAAAGATACAGGGAGGATTTACAAATGCTGATACCCGACTGTGCCATGACACTGCAGTCTCTCTTCTAGGTGATGAGGTTCTATCAAAGACATGGCTTTAGGAGTATTACCAGCACATTAACCTAGGCTGTAAACAGTCTGCTGTGCAGCTTGAGGCTTCCATTTTCAGTGCAGACAGACCCAGGGCTGGGGGATGCAGATGACCAACTGTGTGAACACCCCGATATGGAGTGGGTCTCTGGGCCGCTGCACCCACCAAGCTGGTCCAGAGCTGGGAAAGTGGCCCAACCTTTACCGATGCTGAACACACTGCAGACACAGCAAGAAGGCAGCACCCCTCCCAAAACTTCCCCAGAGGCTGAGAGAGCAGCCAAGAGATCAGGGCCCACCCTGAGCTCCCTTCCAAAGCTGCCTCTCCTGAGACGCCCGAGTCAGTGCTGCAGATCTATCCCTGAGTTTCGAGGCTTACTCCTCTCAATTACAGCTTGTTTCCTCTCAGGCCCAGGCAGGGACTTCAGTGTGACCCATGATACCCATTCTTACCTTGTCCTCTCCTTCCTCCAAAGAGCATCTCTGAGGGACACCTCGTACCTTTGCTGGAAACACGAGTCCCCAGGCTGCCTGCCTAATTAACACCTGCACCATCAGAAGTTAACACTCACCCAGACTTTCCTGGTGCTGACCCAGTAACTTGCCATGCGTGTCTCCCAGGCAAGCCATGCCATTCACAGCATGCACTTGCCTTCCTACACACTGTACCTCTGGCAGGTATTACGGCATTGAGAATACCACTATTTTGTGGGGTTCCACAAAGAGCGTGGTGGATCCCAGGCATCTACCACTGACTCGCCCACAGCTCAGTAGAGAGCACTGCCCCACCACTCATGAGGGGCTCCCCTCCTGAGCCTGGGGAGGAAGGCCTGGAACAGTGAGCGACTCGTTAACCTGGGGCTCTGAAACAAACCCAGCCACACCCCATTCCAATTGAATCAGAAACCAGGCATCGGTATTTTTTTAAAGGTCTCCAGGTGATCACACATGTGGTCAATACTGGAAACCGTTGACCTACCTATGAGAACTCCTATGCCTCTGGGGACCCCAGTGAAGAAATGGTAATTATGATCAAAATAACTACCATCCCCTGAGCTTGTCTGACATCCCTGTTACACTGTACAAGCACTCTGCATGGATTACCTTGATGGATCTGCACAACAAATCCCCGAGGCAGGGGTTAGGCTGATGCTACAGACAAGAAACCAAGGTTCAAGGAGGNGCTCTTTACATCAAGTAGCTAAAGTATTAGAGCTTCAGCATCAGTTCTTCCAGTAAATATTCAGGGTTGATTTGCCTTAGGATTGACTGGTTTGATCTCCTTGCTATCCAAGGGATTCTCAAGAGTCTTCTCCAACATCACAGTTATAAGGCATCAATTCTTCAGCGTTAAGCCTTTTTATTCACCTATCACATCTGCACATGACTACTGGAAAAACAATAGCATTGACTAGATGAACCTTTGTCAGCAAAGTAATGTCTCTGCTTTTTAATATACTTGTCTAGAGTTCTCATTGCTTTTCTTCCAAAGAACAAGTGTCTTTTAATTTCATGGCTGCAGTCACCATCCACAGTGATTTTGGAGCCCAAGAAAATAAAGTCTGTCACTGTTTCCATTGTTTCCCCATCTATTTGCCATGAAGTGATGGGACTGGATGCCATGATCTTAGTTATTTTGAATGTTGAGTTTTAAGCCAGATTTTTCACTCTCCTCTTTCACCTTCATCAAGAGGCTCTTTAGTTCCTCTTCACTTTCTGCCATGAGGGTGGTGTCATCTGCATACCTAAGGTTATTGATATTTCTCCCGGCAATCTTGATTCCACCTTGTGCTTCATCCAGCCCAGCATTTCCCATGAAGTATTCTGCATATAGGTTAAATAAGCCAGGTGACAATTTATAGCCTTGACATACTCCTTTCCCCAATTTGAACCAGTCTGTTGTTCCATGTCCAGTTCTAACTGTTGCTTTTTGACCTGCATATAGTTTTCTCAGGAGGCAGATAAGGTGGTCTCTTGAAGAATTTTCCACAGTTTGCTGTAATCCACAAAGCCAAAGGCTTTGGCATAGTCAGTGAAGCAGAAACAGATGTTTTTTGTAGAATTCTCTAGCTTTTTTTATGATCCAGTGGATGTCGGCCATTTGGTTCTGTTTCTCTGCCTTTTCTAAATTCAGATTGTACGTCTGGAGGCGCTCGGTTCGTGTGCTGTTGAAGACTAGCCTGTGTGGTTTTGAGCATTACTTTTGCTGGCATGTGCGGTGCTGTAGTTAGTTGCTAAGCAATGTCTGACTCTCTGTGACCCCATGAACTGTAGCCTGCCAGGCTCCTCCGTCTATGGGGATTCTCCAGGCAAGAATCCTGGAGAGGGTTGCCATGCGCTCCTCTAGGGGACCTTCCCAACCGAGCGATCGAACCCAGGTCTCCTGCATTACAGGCAGATTCTTTACCATCTGAGCTCCCATAGAAGACCAAGAATACCGGAGAGGGTAGCCTATCCCTTCTCCACGGGATCTTCCCAATCCAGGAATCGAACCGGGATCCCCTGCATCACCAGTGGACTCTTTACCAGCTGAGCTACAAGGGAAGCCCTGCTAGCATGTGAAATGAGTGCAATCGGGTGGTAGTTTGAACATTCTTTGGCACTGCCCTTCTTTGGGATTCGAATGAAAACTGACCTTTTCCAGTCCTGTGGCCAAAACTGTTTTCCAAATTTGTTGGCATATTCAGTGCAGCACTTTAACAACATCATCGTTCAGGATTTGAAACAGCTCAACTGGAATTCCATCACCTCCACTAGCTTTGTTTACAGTGATGCTTCCTAAGTAAGGCCCACTTGACTTCACACTCAAGGATGTCAGGCTCTAGGTAAGTGATCACACCATCGTGGTTATCCAGGTCATTAAGATCTTTTTTGTACAGTTCTTCTGTGTATTCTTGTCACCTCTTCTCAATATCTTCTGCTTCTGTTAGGTCCATACTGTTTCTGTCCTTTATTGTGCCCATCTTTTCATGAAATGTTCCCTTGGTATCTCTAATTTTCTTGAGGAAATCTCTAGTCTTTCCTATTCTATTATTTTCCTCTATTTCTTTGCATTATTCACTTTAAAGGCTTTCTTATGTCTCCTTGCTATTCTCTGCAACTCTGCATTTAGATGGGTATATCTTTCCTTTTCTCCTTTGACTTTCACTTCGCTTATTTCACTTAGCAAACGTTTTCAAGGTTCATTCCTGTCATAACATGTATCAAAATTCCATTCCTTTTAAATGTTGTAAAAAGTGTGAAAAATAAACTTTTGGTGTTTAAGTCACTCAGTCTATCGTATCATGTTATAGCTGACTAAGACACCTATTGACATGGTAGGATTACATTGACTGATGTAGAATCAGCCTTGCGTATTTGGAATAAATTTCACTTGTTCATGGTGCATAATTCTTTATACATTGCTCGATTTGATGGAAACACCCGCTGAAAGAAGACCAGGCACAGTTGCCTCCTCCTCACCCATCTTGGTTTATATCCTTGGTTTATAACAACTTAAACATGCAACAGCCAACTTCCATTGGAAACAAACCAAGAGGCCTGCTGAGCAGGAATTTTCAGTCTCTAGACAAGTTACTGGCTTCATCTATTTTCTGAAACTGAAGTCATTACAGCTTAAAGAGTAAGAAAAGAGAAAGAAGAACTCTAATAGAGGATCCACCAACAGACCGTCTGCACTTGCATCTGAGCAGAGGCCCAAGTGGGCAACTCAGCAGCTTCGGAAGCCCCTTTGCTCTCCGGCGTCCTCATTTTGCAACAATCCCAGGGCATGGATTAGGTGATGACACGTCAAAAGTCATACAATAGGCTGATTCCTGGTCTGAAAGCCAGTGATTCTCCAACCCATTTTGTCCAGGAAAGATACAGGGAGGATTTACAAATGCTGATACCCGACTGTGCCATGACACTGCAGTCTCTCTTCTAGGTGATGAGGTTCTATCAAAGACATGGCTTTAGGAGTATTACCAGCACATTAACCTAGGCTGTAAAACAGTCTGCTGTGCAGCTTGAGGCTTCCATTTTCAGTGCAGACAGACCCAGGGCTGGGGGATGCAGATGACCAACTGTGTGAACACCCCGATATGGAGTGGGTCTCTGGGCCGCTGCACCCACCAAGCTGGTCCAGAGCTGGGAAAGTGGCCCAACCTTTACCGATGCTGAACACACTGCAGACACAGCAAGAAGGCAGCACCCCTCCCAAAACTTCCCCAGAGGCTGAGAGAGCAGCCAAGAGATCAGGGCCCACCCTGAGCTCCCTTCCAAAGTTGCCTCTCCTGAGACGCCCGAGTCAGTGCTGCAGATCTATCCCTGAGTTTCGAGGCTTACTCCTTTCAATTACAGCTCGTTTCCTCTCAGGCCCAGGCAGGGACTTCAGTGTGACCCATGATACCCATTCTTACCTTGTCCTCTCCTTCCTCCAAAGAGCATCTCTGAGGGACACCTCGTACCTTTGCTGGAAACACGAGTCCCCAGGCTGCCTGCCTAATTAACACCTGCACCATCAGAAGTTAACACTCAC
The DNA here is from genome assembly GCA_006410675.1 of Oreotragus oreotragus. NCBI lineage: Eukaryota > Metazoa > Chordata > Mammalia > Artiodactyla > Bovidae > Oreotragus > Oreotragus oreotragus. The sequence goes on from SJYX01016022.1 coordinate 746,201, forward strand.
CCAGACTTTCCTGGTGCTGACCCAATAACTTGCCATGCGTGTCTCCCAGGCAAGCCATGCCATTCACAGCATGCACTTGCCTTCCTACACACTGTACCTCTGGCAGGTATTACGGCATTGAGAATACCACTATTTTGTGGGGTTCCACAAAGAGCGTGGTGGATCCCAGGCATCTACCACTGACTCGCCCACAGCTCAGTACAGAGTGTTGCCCCACCACTCATGAGGGGCTCCCCTCCTGAGCCTGGGGAGGAAGGCCTGGAACAGTGAGCGACTCGTTAACCTGGGGCTCTGAAACAAACCCAGCCACACCCCATTCCAATTCAATCAGAAACCAGGCATCGGTATTTTTTTAAAGGTCTCCAGGTGATCACACATGTGGTCAATACTGGAAACCGTTGACCTACCTATGAGAACTCCTATGCCTCTGGGGACCCCAGTGAAGAAATGGTAATTATGATCAAAATAACTACCATCCCCTGAGCTTGTCTGACATCCCTGTTACACTGTACAAGCACTCTGCATGGATTACCTTGATGGATCTGCACAACAAATCCCCGAGGCAGGGGTTAGGCTGATGCTACAGACAAGAAACCAAGGTTCAAGGAGCCTACTAATTACTTGGCCAGGGTCACAGAGATGGTGAATGTGATTCACTGACTCTACTCTTCGTAAGGAAGAATTGGGAGATTCTTAAACAGCTGACAAAATCACAGAGACAGAGTGTGGAGCTGTGGTTGCAAGTGACCAGGGCAAGGGGTAATGGGGAGGAAGTGTTTAACGGGTGTTTAACCAAGTGTTTAACCAAGCTTCCATCTGGGAAGACAAATTTTGGAGACAGACGGGGCTGATGGCTGCACAAAAATGTGAACACACTTAGTTCCACTGAATGGAACACTTACTCATAAAGTAGTAAATATTGTGTCATGTATATTTTGCTATAATTTTTGAAATGAAAATATTTTAAAATTAAAATATAAAATGAATAAAAAAGAGAGAGACGACTAGAAGTCCTGTCTCAGGCACAGTGCTATCCCAGGTCATCTCCTGGTTATCTTCCTTATCTTTGAGCCATTTCACAACTTTGTAAGTCTTAGAATCCTGAGGGTAATGCCAATAAGTCATGTCTAGCAGAGTCAGTGTATCCCAGCCAATTTTAGATCTAATAAGCAAATTTATTTCCGCTTTCCTGAGACCTACATATTTGTAATTCTTTGCATTCTCTTTTGAACCAATTGTAACATCTTACTGGTTCTCTCACTAATGGATTAGTTAAATAAAATCTGAACATGTGTTTATTTTATAACAGTTGCTCAGAATTACTACCACATGTCAAATTTCCTTGATTTCTAACAATAAACTACAAAGGCCTGAGTTTTCCCAGTTGAGATGTTCCTCCCACAGGGCGATGCTTCTAGCTGTTGTAGAACAAAAAGCACATTTTCTGTTTGACCTGACATGTAAGTGTACACCCGCAGGGCCTCCATAGAGTGTGTGGATCCAAGAGAAGGACTGGGCTACATCAGCCCTGCGCAGGCTCCGCCCTCACTAGGGAGGTGAGACCACACTGGCTCCTGGGTGTGAGATGCAGAGTCTCAGGCCGCCTGGGGAGGGAACCCTGGATGCCGGCTGTGAGTGGAGGGTGAGGAAGAGGAGGAGACTGTGGAGACTCCAACCACTGGTCTTCCATCAGCCACCCCTTGCTTTTCTCCCTGAGTCCCAGGAGGTTGTCATTAGACACAACCCAGAGCAGGTGGAAAAGAGAAAATTCTATAAACCCCAAGCCAAACGGGAGAGGTTCAAAAGCCAAATAGAGCCACTGCAGAGAGCTCCTGGCGAGGATGCGATAGAGGCAGGATAAATCCAGAGGAAGGGCCAGGAGAGGGCGAAGGGAGGGGCCGGTATAGCCCGGGTCACAGCGCACTTAAGGGCAGCGCTTGCAGGTGCCGGCAGAGTGGACACCAGCGCGAGCTCTGTGCGGTGCAATTCTGCTCCGGCCGTGAAAATGACAAGGGCACACATGCCCTGCCCAGTGGTGCCACTTAGAGAAAGCCGTCCCACAGACAGAACCACGCTGCTCAAGAAGACCTCAGGACAAGGTCAGTCACTGCAAGTAATTTCCAAGAACAGATGATTAACATAATTTAAATGCCCGTGGACGGGGGATAAATGAAGCCAATTACAGCTCACTGAAGAAAGCAGAGGGAGGGACTTCCCTGGTGGTCCAGTGGCTAAGACTCTGGGCTCCCAATGCAGAGTGCTCAGGTTTGATCCCTGGTCAGGAAACTAGATTCCACATGCCACAACTAAAAGAACCTGCACGCTGCAATGAAGATCAAAGATACTGCGTGCCACCACTAAGACCCAGCACAGCCAAATAATAAACTAGTATTTTTTTTAAAAAAAGAAAAAGCAAAGGGAAGGAGGACATATATAGTACCCTACCATTTGTCTAGAAACAATTCATGGTGATACACATAGAGATACATCCATCTACACATATACACATGAAATATCTCAGGGGAAAAAATGTAAGAAAGATAACACGGGTTGCCTTCAGAACAGGAGACACTGAGAGGTTGGGAGACAGTGTAGGAGAAAGACTTATCAACATTTCATACCTTCTGATTTAGAGCCACATGGATGTAGTACCTGTTCAAAATATTTAATTTTTTTGGGAATTCCCTGGAAGTTCAGTAGCTAAGACTTCGATCTTCTACAGCAGGGGGTCAGGGTTCAATCCCTGGTCAGGGAACTAAGACCCCACATGCTGTGCAGCTCAGCCAAAAATTAAAAAAAAATTTTTTTTCTCTATCTTTTAAAACAGGTATATGGAGTCTTCTGGAAGAAGCCTATGACAGACAACACATTCTCTCAAGTGGACATTTTCACCTAACCAAGGGCCTTGTAAGCATCTGCTTCTCCCACTGCCTGCCTCTTGGGGACTGGCAGCTTTTAGGAAAGGACCACAGACCAATAGGCCCTCATTCCACTAAGTCCAATATTAAACACACTCCCACAGATTCAAAACCAAAGCAAATGAACAAACAACAAAAAAGATCCTTGGTTTTCATGTTCCGGCTGCGTTTCTTGAGGCTGTGAATGTTTATCATCCATCAGCTTGAGCCTTTTCTTGGGACAGGCTGCCGGAAAGTATCTACCAGCCCTACACATCTTAATTTCTGCAGACATGGTCAAGCGTCATGCTTGGGAAAGTTACTAAACTCAAACCCTTTGCAGCTCTCTTTTTAAAAGTTTAAAGTTTATATTTATTGGTGCATAATTGTTCACTAGTAATGGGAGTCCTGATGTGAAACCTCCACAGGAGCCACAAACCTATGAATGTGTCGAAAGAACAGGCTGCCCAAAGTGTGCCTCAATGCACATTGATTATTTTGAATTAAAGCTACTTGAGAAATGGCCAGTGGGGGAAAATACTGTTAAAATACACGCTGACCCCAGCTCTTTCCCTCTGCAAGCAGGAAATAAATCTACATGAAGGAATCCTCCCTATAAACCAGGAGGACAAAAAGCATCCTTACCGACAGAGCTAGAGAATTCTAGGCTAAGGAAGCTTTAGTATAAGCAAGCTTCTTCGTGAGTCTGCTACCTAAAGCTCAAGCCCCTTTGTTTTATTAAATTTTCACAGATAATTGTTTCTTTGTCTAAAAATGACACATAAACAAACTGCTTTGGTCACTTTGGGGCAGGTGGGTAGGGGTGTCCCATTTCTATGACACTTCTATGTGTATGAATTATTTTTTTTCTCCTGTTACTCTGTCTTGTGTCAATCTAATTATTAGACTAAACCAAAAAATTTAGAGGGGAGGGTGTGGGGAAATTTCCCCCTCTCAAACAAATGATATTAAACCCCTTTAAGTTTATTTCCTTACATAATAATGATTACATTTAGAACAGCTATTTTTTAAAAATCAAGGCATAATTAACATTCAATAAAATTCATCCTTTTTAGGTATTCAGTTTGATGTGTTTGGATCAATGTATAGAATCATACAAAATCACTAGTGTAAGCAAAATAGAGAATTTCATTTCCTTCCTAAAATTCCCACTTGCTTCTTTTTTCCCTTTCTACCATCCCTGGTCCCTAGCAATCACTCATCTATTTTCTGTTCCTACAATTTTGATTCTTCAGGGAGAAATAGCAATAACCTCACATATGCAGATGACACCACCCTTATGACAGAAAGTGAAGAGGAACTAAAAAGCCTCTTGATAGAAGTGAAAGAGAAGAGTGAAAAAACTAGCTTAAAACTCAACATTCAAAAAATGAAGATCATGCATCTGGTCCCACCACTTCATGGCAAATAGATGGGAAAACAACGGAAACAGTGACAGACTTTTATTTTCTTGGGCTCCAAAATCACTGCAGATGGTGACTGCAGCCATGAAATTAAAAGATGCTTGCTCCTTGGAAGAAAAGCTATGACCAACCTAGACAGCATATTTAAAAGTAGAGACATTACTTTACTGACAAAGGTCCATCTAGTCAAAGCTATGGTTTTTCCAGTAGTCATGTATGGATGTGAGAGTTGGATCATAAAGAAAGGTAAGCATCAAAGAACTGATGTTTTTGAACTGTGGTATTGGAGAATACTCTTGAGAGTCCCTTGGACTGCAAGGAGATCAAACCAGTCAATCCTAAAGGAAATCAGCCCTGAATGTTCATCGGAAGGACTGATGCTGAAGCTGAAGCTCCAATACTTTGTCCACCTGATGTGAAGAGCCAACTCACTGGAAAAGACCCTGATGCTGAGAAAAATTGAAGGCAAGAGGAGAAGGGGACAACAGAGGATGAGTCTGGCAACACAGACTCCACGGACATGAGTTTGAACAAGCTCTGGGAGTTGGTGATGGACAGGGAAGCCTGGTGTGATCAAGTCCATGGGGTCACAAGAGTTGGACACACCTCAGCGACTAAACTGAACTGAAAAAGTCAGTGGTTAAATAGCATGTTAGATAAAGATGGTAAAGTCAATGGTTAGATAGCATGTTAGAGAGAATTAGATAAACAGCATCACTGACTCAATAGACATGAGTTTGAGCAAACTGCGAGATAGGGAAGGATAGGGAGCCTGGCATGTTGCAGTCCACGGGGTCACAAAGAGTTGCATATGACTTAGCGACTGAAAAACAACAAGAAAGCTATACAAAGGGAATCACATTGCATGTGGCCTTTTGTGTCTGGCTTCAAACGCATATGGCTTTGAGATTCATTCATGCTCTTTCCTCTGCTGGTAGCTCAGTCCTTCCTGTTGTTGAATAGCATTCCCCAATATGTTCATCAATTTAGCAGGTTGGATGGGGGTAGGTTTACTTTAAGGAACTGGCTCTTGCCAATTGTAGAGATCTGGCAAGCCATCACTGCAGGCAGACAGGCAAGACGGGAGCAGAGTTCTCTCTTCAATCAATGCTGGACACTGCACTCCACAGCTGTCATCTCATTTAATCCTCATAGCAACCTCACAAGGTAGGGGTTAGCCTCACTTTTCAAATCAGGACATTGACCAGCCTGTGTCCTCTGCTCAAGACTCTCTGCCTTGTGCTCAGACCCTGACTCTCAGACTATAAGATGCTGGCTGTTGCATCATTACTGCACTCCACAGCTGTCATCTCATTTAATCCTCATAGCAACCTCACAAGGTAGGGGTTAGCCTCACTTTTCAAATCAGGACATTGACCAGCCTGTATCCTCTGCTCAAGACTCTCTGCCTTGTGCTCAGACCCTGACTCTCAGACTATAAGATGCTGGCTGTTGCATCATCAGGACCACCTCATAACAGCGACCACATTCAACTCGTGCCACATGCCAAGTGCCTTTCTAAGTCCCTTGCGTATATTGATTCAGTTACTGTTGAAAGAACCACATGAGGTAGCCAGTATTACTTTATCCTCATTTTAGCAGTGACAATATGAATCAGAAATGGACTGAGATTACAGAGCTAGTAAACAAGCTCACATTTGATCCCAGGCGAGTCTGGCTCCTACGTCCATGCTCACATCCTCTGCACTACATTTCCTTGGCCAGGAATTTCTGAAGCTGCTTAAAAACCCCGGCAATGGTTTAAGTGTGGTACTGAGGATGGGGAGAGAGAAGTCCCATTGGCAAAAGTCCCTCCCACATGATGGCCTCTTTCCCTGTGTGCCTTGATGGGGAGAAGCAGCTGGGGAGGGGAACAGCTCAGGTGCTGTCCTGAGTGTGGGCCTCAGAGCCAGACGGGCTGGTTCCTGCCCAGGTTGGTTGGTTTCTCTGCTCAGTTGAGTCTGACCCTTTACAACCGCATGGACTATAGCCCACCAGGCTCCTCTGTCCATGGAATTCTCCAAGCAAGAAGATCCTCCTCCAGAGGATCTTCCCAACCTGGGATTGAACACTGGTGTCTTGCATTGCAGGCAGATTCTTTATGTCTGAGCCACCAGGGAAGTAACTTAATTGCTAGAGTATCTTCCTGCTCAATACCCCCCTTTCCTTATAAGTATCACACAGGTAAGAGTGCAGGCTTTCTGAGCTATGAGGATTTCAATGAGGTGCTAAATAAACAGGACTGGTCCAGGGCGGGCACAGGCACTCAACACGTATTTCTAAACTTGATTTCATGTTTCACAAATTGCTAAAGTGATAAATGCTTGTTTTAGTAAGCAGAATAATACAATGGAAACATCTTTAGAAGCAAAGTGAATCCTCTTGTATGCCAGGGAACCAGCATCAACAGTGTCTTCTGTTCCCCCACAGTTTTCCTCCATGCTCACACAAACACAAGCATGTTTGCAGAGAGCAGTGGATTTGTGTTTTAACCAAAATGCATCGGACTATACCTATCACTTACTACTCCTATACTTGTCTTTTTCATTTATCAATGGAGGTAACTGGTCAATATAAATGCAACTCTTTCCTAAGTTCTTTGTGCATAAGCATATGTGCAAATGTAACATTTTATATGAATTAGGTATACATGATATTATGAAGTTTGTGTAACATTTTATATAAATTAGATACACATGATATTATAAAGTCTGGAGTGGGTCTTTAGTTCGCTTTTCCCTTGCTCCCTCACCCTCTTCCTTACCCTCCATATTGTACCCCCCCATGTTGCCACCTGCTGTTTTCTGCCCATCCACTCTGCAGTGAACCCTGGGAGGCGGGCCCGGGAGGGAGAGCACCACAACTAGAGAGTGGCCACACTCACCGCAGCTAGAAAAAGCCCAAGCAAAGCAGTGAAGACCCAGCACAGCCAAAGGTAAATAAAAATTTAAAAATCCCAGAACATGGTGATGTCGCGCAACTCTGCAAATACATTAAAAATTATTGAATTTCACACTTATAATGGGTAAATTTTTTTGGCATGCAAGTTATACTTCAATAAAGCTGTTTTTTAAAGAGCAAAAGAAGTCTGTTTAAAAAAGAGAACTTGCAGGGACTTCCCTGGTGGTTTAGTGGCTAAGCCTCTGAGCTCTCGGTTTAGGAGTCTGGGTTCCATCCCTGGTCAGGGAACATGATCCCATGTGCCACAACTGAAGATCCCAAATGCCACAACTAAGACCTGGCACAGCCAAATAAACAAAGAAATCTTTTTAATTTTTAAAAAAGAAATTGCAGATGATGTGTTAACAGCTTTAATAAGTTACTATTATAATAATTCTGAAAAGTTGGTATTTTATACCCATTTTACAGATAAGAAAATTGAGGTTCGAAGAAGGTAAGCACAATTAGCTTACACAACTTGCACAATTAGCAAACACAGCAAAGTTAAAATGTGTGCACATGTGCCCTAACTACAGAGTTCTTGCACTTTCTCCCCTGTGTGACTGCCTGGGGCCTGAAGAGCTGTGGGGAGACCATGCTGGGGCCTGAGCGAAGGTTCACCCTGGATTCCACAAAACCTTGTCACCACCTAGATTAGAGTGCTGCTAGGCCAATGGGACACCTTTCAGTAGCCAAAGATTTTTTCTCTCTGGAGACCAACGTTGTGATTGTGACTTATAATAAGAAATATATATTTGCTCTTAGTCTCCATCCTTGGCTTATAGCTCCTTACAGCTCCTTGAAATTTCCTGAGTGATGAGAGCAATGGGAGCATCTTTTGTTCTTATAGTTGGTCTTCTGTCAGTTCTTGAAATAGCTCCAGAGCCACAAATGTGAAAGGAGTGTGCTATTCATAATAAATCCCTTTCAACCACACCTAAATTTATGTTAACACGATTACTTATGAAAAGCCCTGGGCTTCCCAGGTGGTGCAGTGGTGAAGAATCAGCCTGCCGATGCAGGAGATGCCAGAGACGCAGCTTTGATCCCTGAGTTGGGAAGATCCTCTGGAGTAGGAAATAGCAACCCTCTCCAGTATTTTGCCTGGAAAATCCTAGGGACAGAGGAGCCTGGTGACTACAGTCCACAGGGTCACCAAGAGTCAGACACAACTGAGCACCGAGTGATGGAAAGCCCTAAGGATGGGAACCAACAGTGATTGGAGGTTGGAACTTTCAGTTGCACTTTCCTGACCTTCAGAGATCAAATTGCCAACATCCACTGGATCACTGAAAAAGCAAAAGACTTCCAGAGAAACATCTACTTCTGCTTTATTGACTATGCCAAAGAGTTTGACTGTGTGGATCACAACAAACTGCAGAAAATTCTTCAAGAGATGGGAATACCAGACCACCTGACCTGCCTCCTGAGAAATCTGTATGCCAGTCAAAAAGCAACAGTTAAAACTGGACATGAACAACAGACTGGTTCAAAATTGGGAAAGGAGTGTGTAAAGGCTGTATATTGTCATCCTGCTTATTCAACTTATAAGTACATCATGAGAGTACATCATGAGAAATGCCGGGCTGGATGAAGCACAAGCTGGAATCAAGATTTCTGGGAGAAATATCAATAACCTCAGATACACAGATGATACCACCCTTATGGCAGAAAGCAAAGAACTAAACAGCCTCTTGATGAAAGCGAAAGAGTAGAGTGAAAAAGCTGGCTTAAAACTTAGCATTCAGAAAACTAAGATCATAGCATCTGGTCCCATCACTTCATGGCAAACAGATGAGGAAACAATGGAAACAGTGACAGACTTTATTTTCCTGGGCTCCAAAATCACTCCAGATCGTGGCTACAGCCATGAAATTAAAAGACGCTTGCTCCTTGGAAGAAATGCTATGACCAGCCTAGACAGCATATTAAAAAGGAGAGACATTACTTTGCCAACAAAGGTCCGTCTAGTCAAAGCCACGGTTTTTCCAGTAGTCATGTATGGATGTGAGAGCTGGAACTGTAAAGAAAGCTGAGCACCGAAGAACTGATGATTTTGAACTGTGGTGTTGGAGAAGACTCTTGAGAGTCCCTTCGACTACAAGGAGATCCAACCAGTCCATCCTAAAGGAAACTGGAAGGACTGATGCTGAAGCTGAAACTCCAATACTCTGGCCACCTGATGAGAAGAACTGACTCATTGGAAAAGACCCTGATGCTGGGAAAGATTGAAAGCAGGAGGAGAAGGGGACAACAAGGGATAAGATGGTTGGACGGCATCACCGACTCGATGGCCATGAATTTGAATGAGCTCCGGGAGTTGGTGATGGACAGGGAAGCCTGGCGTGCTGCAGTCCACGGGGTCGCAAAGAGTCGGACATGACTGAGCGACTGAACTGACCTCCAGGAAGGCGAAAGAGGCTGGCAATGGTCAATCACCAATGCCAACGATTTAGTCAACAACATCTATGTAATGAAGCCTCCATAAAAACCCGAAGGACAGAGTTCAGGAACTCCTGGGTTGGTGGACACACAGAGGTGCTGAAAGGATGTGTGCCTAAAGGGGGAGGAAGCCCAGCGCCCTCTCCCCACACCTTGCCCTCTGCATCTCTTTCATCTGGCTGTTCCTGGGTTGTATCTCTTTATAATAATCTGGTAATCTTTTCCTGATTTCTGTGAGCTGCTTTAATAAATTAATTCAACCCAAGGAGGGTCGTGGCAGCCTCTGATTTCTAGCCAGTCAGTCAGAAGCGCAGAAGATAGCCTGGCCTTGCAGCCAGTGTCAGGGGCTGGCGTGAGGGGTGGGGTGTTTTGTGGGAGTGAGTCCTCAGCCCGTGAGATCTGATGCTCTCTTCAGAGAGACACCATCAGAACTGAGTTAACTGCCTGGTGGTGCTGGAAAAAGCACACGTCAGAAGCGTGAACTACGGAGACTGCACAGGAATAACCGAAAATGTGAGCTGGCTAATCTTTGCCACAGGAGGTCAGAGGTTTACAGACATTACCATTTGAAAAATGAAACTCCGCCTCTCTCCAGAGCTCTCTCTGGGTCTGGGCGGATGTGGGGGAGGGGGCTTTGGAGCCATGACGGGGTCCAAGTTGCAGTTCTGCCAAACAGCCGGTGGCGGCCCCTGGGCCTTGAAGCTACTACAATCTTTCTGTGCCTCAGTTTCCTCGTCCCTAAAGTGGGGGTGCAGAGAGAACCTCCTCTAAGGGCTCTCTACAGTGGTCGGAGCAATACTAAGTTTTGCCATCAGGATTATGTCATCCATGGATTTGCCCCTGTCACCTTACTAGGCAGAATAGGCCTGACCTCAGTTTTGCTACAAAGCTGCCCCTGGGCCTGTGGGTCATTTATTGGTGAGGGATCAGGAGTGCCCTCCAAAGCGTGCTACACATCTCACTGACCTGAGTGAAATCAGTCCAAAGAGGTTGAGGATCACCTGGTCCAAGTCCATCATTGTTCAGATGGGAGCAACAAAGTTCTGCAGGTTGGAGTGGCTGAGCCGCCCACAAACCTCCCCAAGAGGCTTAATGTCATTCCCATGTAAACACTCTACCCAGTCAGTTTTTGTACCCCAACTTCTCCAGAGAGATCTCTTATCTATTTGACTAAAGAAGTGAGAAAAATCCACTCTGTGATTCTGTGCTGTGAGTCCAGCCACTGTCGCACCAGACTCTGCGCCCCCACGGACTGGTGTGATTTTAAAGAGGGTCAAATGCTAATTACAAGTGACTCCATTTGAAAGACAGCAATGAAAGCATTTTTAATCCTTCTTCTTTCTCCCCAAAC
>SJYX01016022.1:759032-872665 GCA_006410675.1 Oreotragus oreotragus
GGGGGAGCCAGTTCTTTGAAGACTGTGAACCAAACACAACAGTTTTACGGACCATGGTTAAGACATGGGCTTTTCCCCAGAGAATAGCTGAAGTGTTTACTCTCTTGTTACCTTGGTAACTGCTACCTTGGCGCCCTTGTTGATGAGCTGAACCACATTCTCCGTCTGGCCTTTGTACGCAGCTATGAGCAGGCGTTCTGAAAGCGCGGCGACCGCATCCTGCTGGCTCATGAATTAGGAGAGAAAGACGTTTTCAGGGAAGTGGTAGACAAGTTCCTTCGGCTCAACACGACATCACGGGCCCAGGCAGGCACCCTCGGGTAAAGACGTTCTGATCATCAGAAGGTGACTTTGTCACTATGCCATCTTCGGGACCTGGGGGTTACAGAACAAAGCTGCCATGAGCACCACTCAGCACCTGGGACAGGCCACATCTCTCCGCCCTGGTTTTAGGGGGTCTGTTGATTGCTTGCTGCTGGGGAGGGGAACTGGGGGAGACAGGACACTCAGGAACCACCCTCTGCAGAGCAAACCCTGAACTTCCAAGTGGAAGGCAAAGAGGGTACTGAACCACCCCCACCCCCCACTGTCTCCTGACCACTAGGGCTAGAACTGCAAGATCCGCCCTGCAGATAACAGAGGGTCTCAGAGACCCAATGAAACCCCCTGAATGTAGCCTGGTTTCCAGGCTCACCCTCTGCAGGTAACTACACTGAATGTGACCACAAAGGGCCCTCCGGACTGTGCTCTGTGGGTTCACCAAGGCCAACGTGCCTATTCCCCTGGCCGGTTGGGTGCCCATGGACCGCAGCCCACAAAGATCCTGAGGACAGGATTATATCCATGGACTTTCTCCCAGCATTTCCTGCCCTTCTCTATCTTCATCCTTTTCTCACTGTTCAGAGTGCACATTCCTGACTTCTGGAACAGTTGGAGAGCTGGGAGCAGGCCCGGGCCCTCCCCTGGCCAATAACTGCTGCAATAAATGGATGCTACAGTCACGACTGGGGCTTCCCAGGGGGCGCTAGTGGTAAAGAACTGGTTTGCCAATGCAGGAGACAGAAGAGGTTCAGGTTCTATCCCTAGGCTGGGACGATGCCCTGGAGGACAGTATGGCAACCCACTCCATTATTCTTGCCTGGAGAATCCCATGGACAGACAAGCCTGGTGGGCTACAGTCCATGGGGTCACAAAGAGTCAGACACAACTGAAGTGACTTAGCATGCACAGTTACCCTAGGGAGGGGTTGTGCCAACACAAACCGCCCACAGGTTTGTGCGCTCAGAGCACTGATCTGGGGGTAGTACTAGCGGTAAACTGAAACCCATCTTTCCACCAAATGCCAAATGAACAGGATTTTAAACACTGACTCCTCCTGGGAGCCCTGGGCCACTATTAGAGCAAACCAAAACCACTGGTGTTATGCCAAAGGTGAAGGTTTTGGGGGCCAAAGGAATGGTCAAGATCTGTGACCCATTCCTACCAGGACAGCAGAAAGTATGGGCCTCTTTTTGTCTTCAAACGTACTTATTAAAAGAAAATACTGTAGCATAAGGCCCTACCACCGGGGAAGGCAATGGCACCCCACCCCAGTACTCTTGCCTGGAAAATCCAATGGACGGAGTAGCCTGGTGGGCTGCAGTCCATGGGGTCGCTAACAGTCGGACAGACTGAGTGACTTCACTTTCACTTTTCTCTTTCATGCATTGGAGAAGGAAATGGCAACCCACTCCAGTATTCTTGCCTGGAGAATCCCAGGGATGGGGGAGCCTGGTGGACTGCCGTCTATGGGGTCACACAGAGTCAGACACAACTGAAGTGACTTAGCAGCAGCAAGGCCCTACCACACATTCTAATTTTGAAGATCCAGAGGTACAAACGTTCTTTACAATGGTTTCCAGGCAAACCCCACGCTCCTCTCAATCTCTAGAGTAAGGAATTGGCTCTGATTATCCTTCACCTTGACATCCAGGTGGGCCATGTCACCAACCACTCCAGGTGGCTGGGAGAACAACAGGACTGTGGGGACTAAAGACAGTATTTTATTATGTGAAATCATTGGTCAAATGTGACTAGTACAACTTCAGAAAGGTTATTCTTATCCCTGCTCAGCTTGTGCTGTGCTGTGCTAAGTCACTCCAGTCGTGTCCGACTCTTTATGACCCTATGGACGATAGCCTGCCAGGCTCCTCTGTCCGTGGGGATTCTCCAGGCAAGAATACTGGAGTGAGTTGCCATGCCCTCCTCCAGGGGATCTTCCTAATCCAATCCTGAATCTCTTATATCTCCTGCCTTGGCGACTAGGTTCTTTATCACAAGCGCCACCCGGGAAGCCCCTGCTCAGTTTGCAACTGACCAAATTTCCATCATCCATCTGTTGTCCAAAGTGTAGGTAAAGAATAGCAAGGAAAGGGACTTCCTTTGCTGTCTAATGGTCAGGACTCTATGCTTTCACTTTCAAGGGCTCGGGTTCAATTCCTGGTCGGGGACTAAGATCCCACAAGCCACAAAGCAAGGCATAAAAAAAAAAAAAAAAAAAAAGGAATGGAAAGAGGCACAAGGAACCCTCACAAACCTACATTGTTCTGATCACCAGGCTCATCAGAAGTGCAACAAACCTGGAGAAGGAACAAGCAGGAGACCCCGTCCCTCCGCCATGGTCAGAAATCTCTGGGATGAACCTGAAATCTTTGTTGAATGAATAAGCCAATGAAAGAATCAAGTTGAGATGAAAAACAGAAATGGAGCTGGAAAAGCCTTTGGAAATTCCCAGGGTCGCCCTGAAAGACTGAAGCCTGGGCTTTATGTTTCCCAGAATGTCGCCCTGTCTGGGAGTGCTCTTAGTGGCTTTTGTCAACACAGGATACTGTATGCTGTCTCTCTGTATTCAGGCAACGCATGCTATCTTCACACCAATTACATGGAGCTTCTGCTCTGTCTGCCCCAACTCTGGGAAGCACTCCAGGACCCAATGGCATGAAAATGCAGAAAATTAGCCCCGGCTTCCTAAATGCTCTTGCTTCCACAACCACATTCTTCTTCATTGACTCACTTGTTATTTCTGTGCACATGACCTACCAGGCCACCTCACCTTCCCAAACCTTTCCTGTGACGAGCATTCACAAGTCTCGAGTACAATTCCCAGTTCATACAAATATTATCATCATGGCTACAATTTCACCACTTCCCTCCGCACCTAATAACTCCTGTGGATAGAGATCTCCTTGCAGGCCATCAGCTGAGGTTACGAGCTGTGGACCAGCAGCGCCATCCGGTCTCCCCAGCAACGGAATCACGGGTCAGCGGGCCTGTCTGTGCTAACAGCCGCTCCCTCCCTCCCTTCTGTCCCATGCAATAAATTCTGCCTCGCAGACACTGAGACAAAAGCTGAGGTACACTGATTGCCATGGTTGCAAGCTACTGAGATAGCCTGTGATTACCTTTGGTAAATAGCGCTTTACAAATCCAGCACAAATTATTATTCCTTTTTTTTTTTTTAAATAGGGAGAGGCACTACATTTCTGAGAAAATGTTGGCCAAGTAGAAATGTCATTTATTACAAGAAAAAATTTTTCAATGGAAGCTACTTAAGAATGAAATGCCCCACCCCAATCCACCCCCTCCACCCCCTCCACCATAGCCAACGCACAGCCTGCCTAAGGCTGAGGGTGCCTCTAGGACAGGTCTCTCATGGGATTCTGGATCCCCCCACCCCAACCACCAGAGGGGCACAGAAAACTGCCTGCAAAAGCAGGAACAGAATTCCAGGTTCCTGGTTTCTACCGCGCTGTTAGCAGAGTCCCTGTACCCCACAGGGATGCACCCACATACCTTGGGATCTCAAGTCCACACTCAATTTAAATCCAGTAATCACCTCACTGAAAGGACCTCCAGCATTCACCTGCATTTTCATTGACACACAGCAGAGGGGGGCGAAGGGAGGGATCACAGTGGCCGCGGCCGAGTCTTCCTTGTGACTTCCACCCTGGGCTCATTTTCCTCTCCACCTCTCTCATGATCATTGCCCGACATCTTCGGTATCCCGACCTCTCTTCCAGAACAATGATCCCCATGCTTCTGCAGTGAGGGGATAGTCTCCTTTCCCCTGATACCTCTGAACTGACAAATCAGACCAGGTGGAAGGGACTGGGCTGGCAAGAGGGGTAAGGAGGATGTTGGACCCCCAGTAGTGAGTAGGAAGGGCAGAGGAATAGAGAGGGATGGTGAGCAGTCTGCAATCAAAGAGTTACTGCCAACCTGTTGGGTACCCAGGCTGCAGAGCCCCATTCCCTCATTAAATGTGAGCTTTCACTCCCAAACAGACCAGCTATTATCCAAGACACTTCCCATTGCTGGCGGTGAGGAATTTCTGCCCCAAGTCTATCAATCACATCCCTCTTTGTCACTTTCACAGCATTTTTCACAGGAGAAAAACCTTAAATGCAAACAAGCTGCCAGTTCTTTAAGCAGAAAGAAAATAAATGCACGATCATGAACATGCAATAAGCATCGCGAATTAAGAAAGGAATTTAGCTTCCTAAGATTTCTCTCCTTCCTCCCGGCCCACTGCCCCATTTTCTATCGCTTTCCAATTCCTCAGTGCTTTTGTCTCTCATCAAATGCCCGGGGGCCACACAGCTGCTTGGTCTGTGATGTGATCCGTTTTCTTTTTATAGCAAAAGGTCTATGGGGTTTTCTTGAAGATTTATAACAAGGTCCCCTGGTACCAATATCTCAAAGCCACTGCATTCAGTCTCCTAACAAGGCAAAAAAATATTTTAGAAGAAATCTGCACACAAAAGTCCCAGCCAGACATTACGCAGAGCTCACCCAGAGATGGTCCACAGGCACTCTGGTTAGTTAACCATCAGTTAAGATAACTCTCTTTGCTCCTACTGGTCCAAACCCTGTGTTGAGGAGAGATTGTACTCACATCTGGGGGGTCTGTCCTCCCCGTTCTACATCGTGTTCTGTTGCTGGAAAAATCACGGTCAGTTCTTTCTTGGAGATCATTAGCTTCCTAGCACTGTCACGCCCAAGGGTCCGCAGTGATTTACGTTACAATGCTCGCTGCCTTTTCCCCTTGAGCTTCCTCAGCCAACACCAGCCAGATCACATCGAAAAGCATTCTAGGACATCCATCCAGCTCGTAATGTTTTGTGGCTTCCTAGTCTGCCCGGCACCGCTTCTGAAAGTCCTGGGTCTTCAGATTTTGTTGGACTGCTCCCTCCTGCCAGCAGAGGACCTGTAACACTGCTCTGATCAAAGAGTCAGTGGAATGCTTGTCAATGATGTTCAGACGATAGAGAAACGAAGTTTGCATTGTTTCAGCAGTAAAACAGAGATGATGCACAGGTTGTAAGGGAGGGGGGATACGAGAAGAGTTGAAATCTGTAAGGAACTGCCTTTTAGGGCAGCAGTTAGGGAAATATTCTCTTTGTGGGAACAGCAGAGACCCAGAAACTCTCCCAACCCAGCCCTTTAGGCAGAGGGTTCCAACACAGGGAACTCAGCAGCACAGGAGACTAGAGGCTGGTTGAGAAACTGTTCCCAGTGTTTGTGAACTGATAGTTTGTCTCAGAAATCCTCCTCTGAATAGAGTCTCTGCAGGAAAAGGGGAAGGGAGAAGGCAGGGAGCTCTTTCAAGGGCTGTCAGCAGCCCTCTACATCACAGGTGCGTCTTCCAGCCCACTTGTTGAAGCAGCAGAAAACCAACTTCCCAACTTGAGTAATCACAGAAAGGAAGAGGGGGTTGAGTTTGACTTGTGTTAATATTACTATTTTTCCCCCTCATTCCTAAAGCCAGAATTGTTGGTCCTGGAAATGGGAAAATGACTATCAACAGGAACCCTCTGAATACTTTTTCTGCCCAAAGCCCTGCCCCCATCTCCCCGAGGGCAGCAGCTCCTATGGGCAGGGGGCTGATTCTGCTTTGGCCAGTGTTCGGCTTATACCAAGAGCAGGAGAACAGCTAGCAACCATGGCTGGTGTGCTACAGCAAGAATGAATTCCCTGGGGAGACCAAATGCCTGTAGGATGACATTCCTGTTTTTAATGCAAGACCTTTATACTAGTTTAGCCAAAAGCGATCACTGCTGGGTTACTGCAGCCGCTGCTGGAGGACCAATGAGCTTAGAACACAGATGCATGCGACTCATTCCCTACTTTGAAGGAACCCATCATCTGGCCCCGATCAGCCTTGATCATGGCCCAAAAGGCCAGACGCCAGCTGAGAACCGTAACACTGCCTGCGACAGAAGTATAAAGCGAGGAGCAGTTCATCTGCTCAGAGGCCCTGGGACATTTCCTTCTGAGGGTCCCTGGACCCTCCATTTCCTCCAGAGTCAGGGACACTCAACACAACACTGTTGAGGAGGACAGGACAACCCTGGTTGCTCATGAGCCTGGTGTTCACACATGCTGTCTGCAAAAGGCAGGGATGGAGAGGCAAGTTTTGAGCAAGCCCATCACAGCTAAGGAACAGGTTTGGTGCTTTCCCGAGAACATCTCACATACAGTAACTATTCTCTTCTGAATCTGACATCTACTGGATTTTTCAAATAATCACCTCTGCAGGAGGCATAGAGAGGTTGTTGCAGTGAAAGCTGAGTGACATTTGGAGTTGAGTGACATCTGGATACTATTTAGGAAACCAATGACATACCCCACCATCAAGAAAAGCTGCTGGCAAATGTCAAAATACTACCGGCGGTACAAGGATACACCACTGAATAAAGAAGTGACTGACAGGAGGCTTGTAATGTGGAAACCTCTCCTTTTTACATAGGGCAACGATAATTAATTTTGGTTGTCTGGTGTTGCTAGATCACCAGAGCTGCCAAGCTGGGGCTGGGCACTCACATCACATAGCAAATGCCCCACAATCCAGATGCCTTGTCATCCACTTGCGAGCCTTCTTCTGCTCCGTCTCCCCTGCGACAAGATGATCACTCGCTGATCTGTTCTACAGTTTTCCGTAAGCCCTGCTATGGGCTGACTTGTGTCACCCCCAGATTCCTGTACTGAAGCCCTTAGTGTGACTGTATTTGGAAATTAAGTAAAAGCAGGACTTCCCAGGTGGCTCAGTGCTAGAGAATCCTCCTGCCAATGCAGGAGACGCAGGAGACATGGGTTCAATCCCTGGGTCAGGAAAGATTCCCCTGGAGGAGGAAATGGCAACCCACTCCAGCTTTCTTGCCTGGAAAATCCCATGGGCAGAGGAGCCTGGTGGACTACAGTCCATGGGGTCGCAAAGAGTCAGAAATGACTTAAAGACTGAACACAAATGCATAAGCAAGGTAAAATGAGTTTCTAAGGGGAGGGCCCTGATCTGATAGGATCACTAAAGAGTCTCCATGTTCACTCACTCCCCCGCCTCTCTCTTTTCATACCCGTACCCCTGCCTCCAAGCCATGCTCATAGGAAACGCCATGGAAGGACAGCAAAAAAAAGCAGTCATCTGCAAGCCAGGAAGATCCTTAGCAGAACCAAACTCTGCTGGACTTTGATCAGGGGCTTCCAGCCTTCAGAACTCCAAGAAATAAATTCTTGCCAGGGAAATCACCCAGTCTACAGCACCTTCTAATGGCAGCCCTAGTGACTAAGACCTGAGCTCCCCTCACCTGTCATTTGCTGGCATGGGCTCAAGGTTGGTCTTCCTGGTTATGCAGGCTTCCAGCCTTCAGAACTCCAAGAAATAAATTCTTGCCAGGGAAATCACCCAGTCTACAGCACCTTCTAATGGCAGCCCTAGTGACTAAGACCTGAGCTCCCCTCACCTGTCATTTGCTGGCATGGGCTCAAGGTTGGTCTTCCTGGTTATGCTGAACTCCTTGAAGGCAGAAACCCTATTTTGTTTATCTTGTCTCTCCAGTGCCTGGCACAGTTCCTAGAACATAGTTAGCCTTTCATGTCTGTTCAATAGATACTAGAAAAGCTAATAATCAATAGCTTTTTCTAAGCATTAATTGGTCTTCAGGAGGCTGTGGATCCCACAAAAAATAGAGGAGGTGCCAACTAAGTCAGCTAGTTTTTTGTTTTGTTTTTTTGGGGGTTGACTTTTTCCTTTTTCCTTTCCCCAAAGATCAAGCAGGGTATGGCTACAAAACCTCCAGGGGATAACAACTGGGGGGTGGATTTGTTCTTCCCCCTCTCTTCCTCCTCAAAATAGAGGACGGCAGCTCCTGGGACCCTAAGAATTACCAATCTCAAGTGACAGAGGTGTGTCAGCACTGGACGGCACCATAGCCACCCCAGAATTTTCCTCTCACTGTCCTCAACCTCTGTTGGGTAAAACCACAAATGCCAAAGGTAACCCTACACAGTCAATACCAAATGACAATAAAACCAACCTCAGAGAGTAGTCCAGCTGCCATGTATCCATATGACAGCTCTGACCCACTCCAGCTTGTTTTCATCTGGCTTCTTTCTACCCCGTTTTCTTGCTAAACCATCCCCGATGCTGTGGTTGTTGATTCTGTGGTGTATGAAGCATTTATTGAAGAGACAGTCACAAAGAACTACGGAAACTCAGCAAGAGAGCTTTCTTGCTTGGCGTGCTAGGGTGAAAGGAGGTCAGGAACGTTCTAACGGAGAAGGTCATATAGCTGAGCTGGGTCTTGGAGGACTGGAGGATTTTGTTAGGGAGAGAATTGGGGGAGGGCATGAGCAGAGGAACAGCCAAGAATGAAGGCAGGGTTGTCTGAAAGTGCAGGAGAGAGGAACAGAGAGATTCGCTTCAGGACTGCCCCAGTGGTCCAATGGCTAAGACCCCACACTCCCAATGCAGGGGGCCTGGGTTCAATCCCTGGTCAAGGAACTAAATCACACATGCTGCAAACATCAAAGGCTGAAGGCCCCACCTGCTGCAACTGAGACCTGGCGCAGCCAAAATAAAAATAAAAAAATATATATATATAAAGAGAGACGCTGCAGCTGGAGCTTATAACACATAGGCAAAGACCACAGATGACATTGCAAAGTCAGGTTGTGGAAGAATTTTCACATCATGCCAAAGACACTGGACTGTAACTTGCATGTGTGATGGGAACTCTAGATGTTGGTAAGAAGAGAGACTGGTCAGATTTGTATACAGCTTGGAACTCAAACACACAGGATTGGATTAGTCATAATTGTGGGTTCATGCTACACTTTCAAGTATGTATGCAGCTTTCTCTTCTTTCCTTTGCTTTTTTAAATTCCTTTTGCACTTCCTTCTTTCTTTCAATTTTACTTAATACACTTTACTTTTTAGAGCAATTTTAGGTTTCTAGAAAAACTGAACAGAAAGCATAAAGAGGTTCCTTATAGCTCTTAACCCACACTCTGGCCCTCGAACTCACCACAGTGTCCCCTATTATTAACATCTTGTATTAGTGTGGTACATTTGTTATAACTGATGCGTCAGTATTGACTCATTCACTAAAGCCCATGGTTTGTATAGTGTTCACTCTGTGCTGTACAGGTCCTTGGGTCTGCACAAATGCATAATGACATATACCCACCATGACAGTACCATACATAATAGCTTCATTGGATTAGTGCTCCACCATTCATCCCTCCCTCCCCCACAACCCTTGACAACCACTGATCCTTCTACTGTCTCTAAAGTGTTGCTTTTTCCAGAATGTCATATAGTTGGAATTATACAATATGTCACCTTTCCAGGCTGGCTCTTTTCACTTAGTAATGTGCATTTAAGGTTCCTCCCTGTCTTTTCATGGTTTGATAACTCTTTTTAAGTGCTGAATAATATTCGATTGTATGGATATACCAGAGTTTATCTATTCACCTACTACAAGACATCTTGGTTGCTTTCAAGTTTTCACAATGATGGATAAAGCTTCTATAAACATCCAAGAGTAAATAAGCCACAGGGATGTAATATACAGCATAAGGAATATCATCGATAATATTGTAATAGTTTTGTATGGGGATGGGGCTTCCCTGGTGGCTCAGAGGGTAAAGCATCTTCCTGCAATGCAGGAGACCTGGGTTCAATCCCTGGGTCAGGAAGATCCCCTGGAGAAGGAAATGGCAACCCACTCCAGTACTCTTACCTGAAAAATCCCATGGACAGAGAAGCCTGGTAGACTATAGTCCATGGGATCCCGAAGAGTCGGACACAACTGAGCGACTTCACTTTCACTTTTGTATGGGGATAGATGGTTACTAGATTTATTGTGCTGATCATTTCAAAAGGTATGTAAACGTCAAATCACTGTGTAGTTCACCTAAAACTAACACAATACTGATACATATGCAAACTATATTTCAACTTAAAAACTCTACATGCATATTTTTGTGTGTACATAAGTCTTCATCTCATTTGGGTAAATACCAAGGAATACAACTGCTGAATCATACGGTAGGACAGTGTGTCATTTTTGTAAGAAGCTGATGTGCTGCACGCTAAGTTGCTTTAGTCATGTCCGACTCTGTGTGACCCTATGGACTGGAACCCTCCAGGCTCCTCCATCCATGGGATTCTCCAGGCAAGAATATGTGCCTTCCTCCAGAGGATCTTCTCAACCCAGAGATTGAACCTGCCTCTCTAAAGTCTCCTGTATTGGCAGGCAGGTTCTTTACCACTAGCGCCACCTGGGAAGCCCAGAAACTGCTGTCCTGCCTTCCAAAGTGGCTGCAATAATCTGCACTGTAACAGCTGATTTTACATTGACTAGCTGCCAAGCACAAGGGTAACCTTCACTTCATTAGACGCTGCTACCATCTCTCCTTCATCACAGTTCCTCCTCCTCTGGTTTCCGTGACCCACTCTCCCCTCATGCTCCGTGGACTATTTCTTCATCCAAGGGCTCGTCTTTCACTGGTCCCGTAAGTGTTCCAGGTCCTGAGATTCTATCCCATATTGTCTTCTCTGTTCATTTTCTTCTCTAGAAGATCTCAGTACCGACATATCCCCCACAACTGCTGCCCACGCGCTCCTCTGCTGCCTAGAAACGGATTGCTCCAAATCTTCTTTAGCCTCAATCACTCTCTAAAGCTCCTATTTTTTTAAAACACCCAACCATTTACCAAACACCCAGACATCTTACTCAGATGTTCCCCATCAACATGCTAACAGCCAAATCGCCATTCTGTCTAAACCCATTCCTTTCCCCTTTTTGGTGAGGGGCCCCGTCTTCCATCTGTCTGCTGTTTCCCTCATCTGGAACCACCGTCCCTTTCCTCTTATTCTTCTTTCCCCACCCCCACATCCAACAATTTACCAACTCCTCCTGGTTTGAGACAGTAAGACAGAGATTTAAAATGCAAATTCCGGGGACTTCTCTGGTGCTCCAGCGGTTAAGAATCCACCTTGCAATGCAGGGGAGGTGGGTTCAATCCCTGGTCAGGGAACTAAGATCCCACATGCCGCAGGGCAGCTAAGCCCAGGTACTGCAACTAGAGAGACGCCTGCAAGCTGCAACGCAAGATCCCACATGCCACAACAAAGGCACTGCACACTGCAACTAAAACCTGATGCAGCCATAAACAAACAAACAAATATATGTTTTTTAAATAAAATCCAAGCTCTGAAGTCGGATTTCCTGGGCTCAAATCCCAGTTTTGCCACTTAAAATGGGCAAATTACTTACTTGATTCTAAGCCCGCTTCCTTGTGTATAAAACAGAGAGAATAATAATCCCCAACTGGTTGGGTTGTTGCCAAGGTTGAATGAGATAATACATAGGCTATCCCAGCCTGGCACATACAAAGTGCTCAGTAAATATTAAGCATGGCTGTATGGTTACTGCTTAACTGTTCTGGATTCGTTCTTTCATCTCCAGCTGCCCTGCCCCAGCCTTCACTCAAGCAGTCATCGTTTCTCACCTGAACTGTCACAGTCGTCTCCAACTGGCTGCTGAAGGTGTTTTCTGAAAT
The DNA here is from genome assembly GCA_006410675.1 of Oreotragus oreotragus. Lineage (NCBI taxonomy): Eukaryota > Metazoa > Chordata > Mammalia > Artiodactyla > Bovidae > Oreotragus > Oreotragus oreotragus. The sequence continues at coordinate 770,916 of SJYX01016022.1, forward strand.
TCTTCTAAACTGAGAAGTTGGGATGAAAGAGGTGATGTAAGCTTTTGCTTGCCTAATAGAATCTGCCTCTGTAGATGAAATTTTGCCTGAGAACTGGTTAGAACCCAAAGCCAGACTAAGATTCAGGATTCACAGAGTGAGTATACATTGGCCTGAAATGTATCTTGGATAAAAGATAACTCTGTAGAGGTCAGCCCAACCTGACCAGAGAGTTGTTAGGATTACTTAAGCTTGACTCTCAGGAACGACAGCCACTGAGCCAACAGTGGTTAAATTCGCTCTTAGAGACTACTGAGCCAGCTTCAGGTAAGTTCCACTTTCTCATGTATTAGTTTTAGAAGAAAAGCAGTCATGAGAAACTCAGCCTTCTCCTCCAGTTGTTTCAAGATGGCAACGTTGGAGCACAGACAGCTAAGCTGCAATGCGGGAGGAGGCATGCACACTGTGCCTATCTGCCAGGCAGGGGTCTGCTGGGTGGGGGTCTGCTGGGTGGTGGGGTCTGCTGGATGGTGGGGTCTCAGTGGTAGGGTCTGAGTGGTGGGGTCTGCTGGGTGGTGGGGTCTGCTGGGTAGAGGTCTCCTGGGTGGTGGGGTCTGAGTGGTGGGGTCTGCTGGGTAGTGATGGCTGGTGGGGGTTTGCTGGGTGATGGAGGTTGCTGGGTGGTGGGGTCTGCTGGGTGGTGGGGGTCTGCTGGCTGGTGGGGTTTGAGTGGTGGGGTTTGCTGGGTGGGGGTCTGCTGGGTGGCGGGATCTTCTGGGTGGTGGGGGTCTGCTGGGTGGTTAGGGTCTGGGCCTTTGGTGTCAATTATTTTGCCTTGTCTTCGGACCTCTCCTCTTGACAAAGATAATTTCGTGTAAACAAACCATCCAGGGGGCTTGGAATTGGTAGGGCTAAAGTTTGCAGGTGGAAGCTGTTCTGCCATGTTGGTCTCCTTGCCTCAATTCCCTCCCCTGCCTCAGTGTATGTGATCACTGGTGTCAGAATGCTCTTTGCACGGCACAAATGTGATCGTGTTTTTCCTCTGCTATAATCCCCAGTGACTCACAGTCCCTGCACAAAGTTCAGGGATAGACAAACCCATGCATGGTCTGGTCTCGGCCCGTCTGCACCACCTCTTCTTCTGACCCATCCACCCACCCATCCTGTACCCTCACTTGGCCACAAGGGTGCTCAGGTCACCTTGAAAGCACCATCCTGTTCTTTTTGCTTAGAATGACCTTTAGATCTTTCCCAAACTCCTCCTTATCCTTCAAACCTGATTCTAGGTGTCCTTCTCAGAAGATTTCGCCTGATTTCAGACTTCAGACTTCCACAATGTGGGAGAATAAATTCTGTTGTCGGAAGCCAGTTAGTTTGTGGTGATTTGTTACAGTGGCTGCAGGAAACGAGTATAAACGCCTTATACATAATGGATGCTTAGTAACTCTTTACCAATGGCCTGTCTGGGTCAATCAACATCACAGGCTGTGCTTCTTTTTTTTTAAAGTTACTCACACACATCCATACCTTCTTGGCCAAAAGCCAGGACTCCATTATGTCACTTCAACATGTATAAATGATACTGTAGCCAAGGGGTCCCTCACTGCTGTCTGAGGGACAATGAGGTTCCAGGGGCTAAAAGTGTTCTACTGATGACATATTCCTATAAAACACCCTTCACCCATCCTTTCAGGAAGGAGACGCTGGGAATGCCAGGAAGCAATGGCTCACGCAGGAGGATGGAGAGCCGCCCTCACCGGGGTCGCTCCAGCCAGAAGCCGACTCAGGCTGCATCCTTGCAGCCTCCCTACAGGAGACACAGAGAGAAAGCCACATCGGGCTGTCAGTTTCCAATTCTGCACACAAAAAACAAAACACGAAGCTGCTCCGCTAGCTAGGAATGAAGTGTCCAAATGTAACCCGGCAAACACAACCCCAAATAAGGCAAAGGGAAATCTGGGATTAACAGGAGTGTCATCTACTCAGCAGTAAACACCAGCTGTGATTTACCACTGTAATGTGTAATTGCAGCGGATTTCTTCTACTGTATTCCTTGGAGGACATAGGCCTCATGACCCTTCAGGGAGAAACCATTTAAACTCCACCAGCCACACGCAGATTGATCTTGTCTATCAATGTCCGCTAAGTGAACCTCCAGAAATGGTTGCTTTCATCTTGGCTAAACCTGGTTTTCATCGCAGGGGTCTCGGTTTAGGCAATGACACTGCCAATGAAGTATTTCATTTTAAAAAAACAAACATTTATTTGACGGATCTGGATCTTAGTTGTGGCAGGTGGGATCTAGCTCCCGGACCAGGGATCAAACTCAGGCCTCTTGCATTGGGAACATGGAGTCTTAGCCACCGGTCAGCCAGAGAAGACCCCCACTGAAGGATTTCTGACTATAATGTCCACCTGATCCTAGGAACTCCAGACGCTATGATGCATGGCATCCTCCCCCACTCCTATCACGTTTAACCCACACAGCTTTCTCCAATAGCTTTTTACCTTTACTTACTTTTTCATTGAAGTCTAGCTGATTTATAACATAGAGTGAGTTTCAGGTACACAGCACAGTGATTCAGTTGTACACACACACAAACACAAGATATTGAATATATATATATATATATACACACACAAAAGAAATATTGAGGATAGTTCCCTGTGCTATACAGTAGGTCCTTGTTGGTTTCCTTCTTTATATATACTAATGTCCAAAACTCTTCTTAAAAGGTGCAGCTCTCAGCAGCATGTCATGGTTAGATGTGATTTGATGGTAACACTGCCCATCACCACTGATTTGGAAAGACCGGTACAGCATACACACCACTGCCTGCAGAAACTCCACACCTGGCCCCCTCATCTCAATTTCCTTCTGATTCTTCCTGGTGGGGGCAGGACTGGGAAGAAGCAAGAGAAGAACAGGGTCTATTGAAACCCTCCACCCACAGAGCAAACTCCATGACTCTGAGCAAGTTATAGATCTTCCTTGGGCTTTAATGTCCTTGACTGTAAGATGTGGGAAAAAATGGTAGCTGCTGACTTCATGGGCTTCCCAGGTGGCTCAGTGGCAAAGAATATGCCTGCCAACGCAAGAGACGCAGATGGGATCCCTGGGTTGAGAAAGTCCCCTGGAGGAGGAAACAGCAACCCACTCTCGTATTCTCGCCTGAAAAATCCCATGGACGGAAGAGCCTGACAGGCTATATAGTCCATGGGGTTGCAAAAGAGCCGACACAACTTAGCAACTAAACAACAGCAACAACTGACTTCAAGGGGCAGCTAGAGGGCTTGCTGTAGGAGTGGATGGCAAGCACTTAGCACAGCACTTACACAGAGTAAGCACTCAGGCAGGTGTGCTTGTGTGCATGTATGAAGTCTGGTGCTGCTGCTAAGTCACTTCAGTCATGTCCGACTCTGTGTGATCCCATAGACGGCAACCCACCAGGCTCCCCCGTCCCTGGGATTCTCCAGGCAAGAACACTGGAGTGGGTTGCCATTTCCTTCTCCAATGCATGAAAGTGAAAAGTGAAAGGGAAGTCGCTCAGTCGTGTCCGACTCTTAGCGACCCCATGGACTGCAGCCCACCAGGCTCCTCCGCCCATGGGATTCTCCAGGCAAGAGTACTGGAGTGTATGAAGTCTACTGGAGGATAAACTTTCTAATTAGATTTGAGTCCTTCCTGCATCTCTTACACCTTCACCTTTCCTTAGAGTTCCCAGAGGCTGCCCCAGGGAGATCCCATAGCCTTGCTCAGCACACAGCATGATGCAGCATTTGGCTTGGGCACAGAGCTCTGCTGGGAGCAAGTGTCCCTCTCCGTAGAGGGGAATCAGGACTTTAAGTGGAGCCAGTGCCTGGGAGGCTCTGCAGCTCTCTCCCTGTCCTCATGTCCTCACACACCGATGATCACACACAGGCATATGCACAGTTCATGGCTCAAGACGACACGTCCCACTTGGGGACTCTGACCCCCAGGGAGGCGAGGACCACTGAGGAAGAGGCGGGCTACCCAGGAAGGTCTCCCTCACACCAACCTCTCCCTCAGCCTGGTTATTTCTGGTTATTTCCCAGTTGAGAATTTCTCTCAAATTGGTGATTGTTCATATTGTTAAGTTTTAGCCACAAATGAACCATGAGCAAGTCTGCTCCACAAAAGTCTCTCGCCCATAATTACAGCCCACGATAAACATACCACATTGTCATCATCATCAGTCATGGTGCATTATTCGAAATTTTAAATTGTGTCTCCTCTTTACAAGGAGAAGAGGTTCCTACAGTGAAGGCAGCGGGAACGACAGTGACCTTGACTTGCTTATTATATGCCAAGAATTGGCCCCAGAGATATTCATTTCCAAGAGTTTAAAACAATCTTAAAATAGTTACGTCTCGCAGGATTTTCTCATTATTATTGTCAGATTATTTCCATAATGGAACTATATTTAATTAGTCGAGCCTCAGCAGTCTTCAGGAGATGGGTGACCTGAGGACTGAGCCCCTCTGTGTCAGGGTCCGGGCAAAGCCTGGGCCCTCCCCCTTCTGACGGTCTCTAAGAGCACAGGGCCGGGCTCTCTCTCTCCAGCAAAGCCCGAGTCTGGCCTCACTATGCTTGGTGGTGGAGCTTTCACTCTCGGGCTTGGCTCTTCCTTGCTCTCAGGGACCTGGGACCCAGTCCCTGGAGAGAATCCACAGATTCTCTCCGGAGTAACAGTTCCTGTCCTAAGAGCCCTTCTCCAGGGGTTCTCCCAAAACCTGGGTGAGGCTAGTACTGCGCAGTCTCCAATTTCAGGCAGATGGCCTCTTCGATGATCGTTCATATCCAAAGTCAAAACAAGGAGCATGGTGGGGGGAAGACAATGGAGGGAAAAAGAAGGGTAAAGGTGGGGAGGTGGGAGGGAGGAACAAAGGAACAGGGACAGCGTGAGGAGACGGTGAGCACCCCGTGAGGAGGCAGCCACTGCTGGGGGCGTGGGGGCGCTGCCCGGTCCCACCCACCTCCCACTCCTTCCCAGGCTAGGAGCCATCCACCTGGCCCAGTCTCTGCTCATCAGAATTTGTTGAATGAAGGCAGGGATTCCTTCTGACTGGATGTACTAATCACCCTTCCATAGTCTGCATCATGTTTCACAATGTTTTATTTTTTGGCGTTCCGTGTGGCATTTGGGATTGAACCAGGAATTGAACCCGTGCCCCATACATTGGAAGTGAGGAGTCTTAACCACTGAACCTCTGGGGAAGTCCCTAGAACATTTTATTTTAGAATGAAAACTAGAGGTGGAGAAAACCTGATAACAATTATGTATATGAATATATCCATATGTGGTCTAGTGGTAAAGAACCTGCCTGCAAATGCAGAAGATATAAGAAATGTGAGTTTGATCCTTGGGTCAGGAAGATCCCCTGGAGGAGGGCATGGCAACCGACTCCAGTATTCTTGCCTGGAGAATCCCATGGACAGAGGAACCTGAAGGGCTACCATTCATAGGGTCACAAAGAGTTGGACCGGACTGAAGTGACTTAGCATNAGATCCCCTGGAGGAGGGCATGGCAACCGACTCCAGTATTCTTGCCTGGAGAATCCCATGGACAGAGGAACCTGAAGGGCTACCATTCATAGGGTCACAAAGAGTTGGACCGGACTGAAGTGACTTAGCATGCACGCATGCATATTTTACATTCTATATTTTAAAATGTGTCATTTACCAAAAAAGTGTACAAATCTTAGGTGTACAGCATGTTGAACTCTGAAAAACAGAACAGACCTAGTTTGTGTGAGACTCCAGAGCCAACCAGGAGGCTCTGCAGGACCTTGTTCAACTGAATAGCCAAGGCACAGCCCGTGTCCTGCCGCCCGCGTCCCAGCGACTCCTTCGCCAGCCAGAGGAGCGAGCTTCGAGCACCTTGTGCTGCAGCCACTCCTCAGGGCCAGAAGCAGGGGAGCCGTGAGCGAGAAACCCCCAGATCCGGACTCAGCCTCTTCCCGTCGCCCGAATCATCGTGACCCGCTTCAACAAGCGCCCTTCCTACGGGCTCTAGGCCGAGGCCAAGAACAGGATTGCTTCCAAGTGTGATCATCGGGCAGAAGAAGACCTTCGCCACTGGGCAGAAGAGGTGACAGGCATGAGCTCTGGCACCAGCTTCCAGCTGGACTTAAAAGATGGCATAATCCCCTGTGAACTCATGAGCAAGCTACAGCCAGACTCAGGAAAGGTCAATAAGTCCTCATTAAACTGGCCTCAGTTGGAGAATTCTGCAACTTGATTAAAACCATCAAATTTACAGCATGAGGCCACATGACATATTTCAAGCAAATGATCTTTCAGAGAACGGAAACACAACCCAAGTTCAGACGATGCTCATGGCCCTAGAAGGTCTGACCAAAACAAACGGATTCCATACAACCATTGTCATTAGAGCTAAGTACGCAGAAAAACAAGATGTTTTGATGAAGGAAAATTAAAAGCTGGCCAAAGTGTAACCGGTTTGTAGATGGGAGCCAACAAATGCACCAGGCGAGTAGGGAAGACAGCCTATGGGACGAGGAGGCATCTCTGTGATCCCCAAATGCAAACTGACAAACCTTTGGATCAGACCACAATTAGTCTGCAAATGGGCACCAACAAAGGAGCCAGGCAGGCAGGAATGTTAGCACTGGGTACCCAAAGGGACATCTAGAAGCTAACATTACAACCCGTGGGCAACTCCACAATTTTTCTACATGTAGGTACCAACAAAGTCGCTTCCAGAAAGGAATGAGTGTATGGACTTGGGCGGCAAGAGTATGTGCTGCTCCCACAGAACCACAGTTCGTTCACAATGGAAGCCAAGGAACAGGAACCGATGAGTCGTAAATCAGTGACAGTGATTATCAGGCAGAATACCCGGACGAATATTCACAGTAAGTACTAAGCTGACGACCCCAGAGATTACCAATGTGGTGACCAAGGCATTGATTATTAGATTCACGGAGGGGCTCTGTGTTTCGCCTATTGCTTTTATTCAGTGAGAAACAAGCTAGCCTTGAGTAATTTTTATCTTGCCTTCCGAAAACACTATTATGTTCATTGTACCTAATGGAAATATTGCCTTACATGCATTCCTTTTTCTGCCTCTTCCCTAAATAGTTGCCTTTTAGTATTGTGACAGTTAAATTCTACAGCATAGCCAATAACTCGCATATGAAGTAAAAAGGAATAATGTGAAAGGGGAGTACTCCTGTACAGTCAATTCTTTTATTAAACATCTATGCATTTTTACAGTCCTCTACTTAAACCGGTATTTTCAAACAATAGGAAGCTTTTTTCTTTACACTTTAGTATCCGGTTTCCACATGGAAGACTGAACTCATGCCTATAGCTAGCTGTGTAGGCTAAGTTGTACATGCATGCTTAGTCGTGTCTGACTCTGCAACCCCGTGGACTGCAGCCCACCAGGCTCCTCTATCTGTGGAATTTTCCGGGCAAGAATACTGGAGTGGGTTGCCGTTTCCTTCTCCACGGCATCTTCCTGACACAGGGATTGAACTCAGGTCTCCTGTGTCTCCTGCAATGGCAGGTGGCTTCTTTACCACTGAGCCACTAACTGCTCTTTGCCAACTAAATTTAAGATGCAGGACTTTAGAAACTTACATATCAATGATTCTACAGTATTGTTTCCCTGGTGGCTCAGTGGTTAAAGCATCTGCCTCCAATGCGGGAGACCCAGGTTCGATCCCTGGGTCGAAAAAAAAAAATTTCCCCATTTACAGAAATCTATGGCTTTGAGCATTCTAAGCCATCAAAGAGATAACTTAGATGATGTACAGAGAGGTGGACCCCAGGAAGATAAACTATTATCCAAAATTTAGCCGGGCCTACCAACTCTTCAAAAAATTATGAGGCATGATTTTTGGCAACTGCCTCTTAACAGCTCCTTCTCAAGATTTTTTTCTTTCAGATTTCTCCAGTTAAAATTTTCCAGGGTCCCTTCTTACATGCATAACTGCTGATGGCAAAGAAATAATAATGATGATGATGATAAAAATGAGCTTTAATAAAATATTATTGGTTAATCAAGGGAGAGAAATGGTTTAAAATATTTAAGAAACAAGAATGAAAGTCATCCTCCTACCCCCAATCTCCATCTGTCCAGTACTCACTCTCCAACTAGAAATCAATTTTTAATTTTTAGTTTACTAGTTACCGGGCTTCCCTGGTGGCTCAGTGGTTAAAGCATCTTCCTCCAATGCGGGAGACCCAGGTTCGATCCCTGGGTCGGGAAGATCCCCTGGAGAAGGAAATGGCAATCCACTCCAGTTCTTGCCTGGAGAATCCCATGGACGGAGAAGCCTAGTTAGTAGGTTACAGTCCATGGGGTTGCAAAGAGTCGGACACGACTGAGCGACTTCACCTTCACCTTACTAGTTACCAGAGATCTTTTATGACTATGTAAGCAGATATTAGGTATATTAGGTACAAATATTAAGTTATTTTATTCTCTTCTTTTTTTTCTATTATTGGTAGCATATCACATTTCTTTCATATGTCGTAAAAGTCTCAATTTCTTGTTATAACTGGTTAATATATCATGGTAAAAACCATAATATGTGATTAAATTAAATTACAAAATTTGGATTTTTCCAATCTTTTGCAATATTAAGTGAATAATGTATATGTCATTTGATGGGCTTCCCAAGTTGTGTAGTGGTAAAGGATCCAACTGCTAATGCAGGAGATGCAAGAGACGTGGGTTCATTCCCTGGGTTGGGAAGATCCCCTGGAGTAGGAAGTGGCAATCCACTCCAGTGATCTTGACTGGAAAATTTCATGAACAGAGGAGCCTGGCAGGCTACAAATCTGTGGGGATGCAAAGAGCCAGTTGCAACTGAGCACCCACACACCAGTGCAAGATAGTCTTATAAAATGGTCTGTCATTTGATCCTTGTTAAGAGAATATTTAGCAAAGAATATTCTAGAGGAATACAAAAAAATTGACAGATATCATCGATAATCCCATCTAGCTGTTGCTGCTGCTGCTGCTGCTAAGTCACTTCAGTCTGTGTGACCCCATAGATGGCAGCCAACCAGGCTCCTCTGTCCTTGGGATTCTCCAGGCAAAAACACTGGAGTGGGTTGCCATTTCCTTCTCCAATGCATGAAAGTGAAGTCGCTCAGTTGTGTCTGACTCCTAGATACCCCATGGACTGCAGTCCACCAGGCCCCTCCGTCCATGGGATTTTCCAGGCAAGAGTACTGGAGTGGGTTGCCATTGCCTTCTCCATCTAGTGTTAGGAATGCTTAATATGTACTGTCACTTTTCAAGGTGATTTGTATAATATTCATTTAATCTAAAACAATTCCAATAAGGGAGACATCACCATCATTTTACAAATTGTAAACAAAGGCATAGAGTAACCTGTTCAAGCTCACACTGCTAATGAATGGTAGAGCCAGGATTTAAACTAGATGATTTATCCAAAAGGTTTGGTTGTTTGGCTGGTTGGCTGGTAGGTACATAAGGATGTCATATCTACAGAAGGTTAGAGCTGGTGGAAGAGGAGGGATTTTTTTGATACTTCTCAAATTATCCATATGACATATGGCACCCTGTTATATCTATGACCCAGGCTGGCCCATACCCAAGCTCTGAAACAGAACCTGAGAAAAGACTCTCTTTCCACTGACAAATGCTCGACTTTCAATTATATGCTGCCTATGTAGACTGTAGATATAGCCTAGCTCACAGATCAATGCTTTGTTTATTGAAACTCTTCATCTTACTGACTCCTTAAATCCATTTCATGGCTGGTCAGCTTACATATCTTTAAAATTTTAGAAAAAAGTTTTAGCAAGAAATTACAGGTATTAAAATAATGAAATCGTTTGCAACATAGGAGCAGACTATCTTCAAGATTATTTTTTTCTGCCTGTCTATTAATGCACCAAACTGTCTTCAGTGTACAGCTTCATGCATTAATTGCAAGCATTGGCTTCAGGATCTAATAGGTGCTATTTTAGCTATTAGCTTACTAGTTGAATGCAGTGTGTTAGTTGCTCAGTCATGTCCAACTCTTTGTGACTGTAGCCCACCAGGCTCCTCTGTCCATGGGATTCCCCAGGCAAGAATGCTAGAGTGGGTTGCCATTTCATTCTCGTTGAATAACCTTTATTAAATTGATTAGCCCTGCAAAGCCTCAGTTCCTTCCAATTTAATGGAAATAATAGCAATGATTTTCTCACAGGGTCATTCTGAGGAATTGATTGAGGTTATATGTCCACAGTACATAGTATTTAAGAAGTGGCATTTATTACCATCCATGTTACTATTCCAGAGAAGGCGAAGGCACCCCACTCCAGTACTCTTGCCTGGAAAATCTCATGGGCGGAGGAGCCTGGTAGGCTGCAGTCCATGAGGTCACTAAGAGTCGGACACGNTTTGTCCTTCTCCTTCATCCCATTTGTTCTTCTCCTTCTGATGATATCATAACAATCCTTTGATGATGAGTCTTGTCAACAAAGTGTTTTCAGGTACCAGCTGCCTGAGGATGGGCCAATTCCTGGAGCTGGGGGAAAAAGATGATAGCAAAAAGTTTGCTCTCTTCCAAGGGCAGGTCACAGTGGAAGGATAATGACCTTGGTAGAAGAAGGTAGGGCTGCTCTGCTGGTTCAGATGGTAGAATCTGTCTGTGATGCAGGAAATCCAGGTTCCATCCCTGGGTCGGGAAGATCCCCTTAAGAAGGAAATGGCAACCCACTCCAGTATTCTTGCCTGGGAAACCCCATGATTAGAGGAGCCTGGGAGGCTACAGTCCATGAGCTCGCAAAGAGTTGGACAGGACTGAGCGACTAACACTTTCACTTTCAGAAGAAGGTAACAGAAGCAGGACACAGTGAAGGAATCTCATTGGTACAGGAGTTGGTCACTGTCTTTCCAAGTAATTGTACCACAGAGGAAAAGGAGGTAAAGATTTTAGCATGATAATGAAGTTTTATTGTTCTGCTATGTTGAAACACCTATTTACTATGTATTGACTTAATGGGGTTTCTGATTTACACTGCTCAGTCCTAAATAGAATGAAATGATAAAACACAATATACTCATTAGCTACAGATCTGATGACTTCTGAGCTAAGACTAAATCTCCCAGGAAGATTCTGATAAATGTGTCTTGTGAAAAACTAGTATTTAATAGCAGTTATCTTCTACCATCTACCACCTCCTTTTTTGTGGTCATATTCCTGTCTCTTATACACATCTAGATGTGTATACGAGACAGTACTGGAGTGGGGTGCCATTGTCTTCTCCTAGCAATGCCAGTAGTACTCCATAAATCAAAACTTTTCTTAACAGTAATATTCCAGGATGGTAGTTTCAAATTTATCCTGCAATTACCAAGGGCTGACCTGCCTCTTGAGAAACCTACATGCAGGTCAGGAAGCAACAGTTAGAACTGGACATTGAACAACGGACTGGTTCCAAATAGGAAAAGGAGTTATGTCAAGGCTGTATATTGTCACCCTGGTTATTTAACTTATATGCAGAGTACATCATGAGAAACGCTGGGCTGGAGGAAGCACAAGCTGGAATCAAGATTGTCAGGAGAAATATCAATAACCTCAGATATGCTGATGACACCACCCTTATGGCAGAAAGTGAAAAAGCCTCTTGATGAAAGTGAAAGAGGAGAGTGAAAAAGTTGGCTTTAATCTCAACATTCAGAAAACTAAGATCATGGCATCTGGTCCCATCACTTCATGGCAAGTAGATGGGAAAAAGTGGAAAGGTGTCAGACTTTGTTTTTTTGGTGCAGATGGTGACTGCAGCCATGAAATTAAAAGACGCTTACTCCTTGGAAGGAAAGTTATGACCAACCTAGATAGTATATTCAAAAGCAGAGACATAACTTTGTCAACAAAGGTCCATCTAGTCAAGGCTATGGTTTTTCCAGTGGTCATGTATGGATGTGAGTTGGACTGTGAGGAAAGCTGAGTGCCAAAGAATTGATGCTTTTGAACTGTGGTGTTGGAGAAGACTCTTGAGAGTCCCTTGGACAGCAAGGAGATCCAACCAGTCCATTCTAAAGGAGATCAGTCCTGGGTGTTCATTGGAAGGACTAATGCTGAGGCTGAAACTCCACTACTTTGGCCACCTGATGGAAGAGCTGACTCACTGGAAAAGACTATGATGCTGGGAGGGATTGGGGGCAGGAGGAGAAGGGGACGACCGCGGATAAGATGGCTGGATGGCATCACCGACTAGATGCACATGAGTTTGGGTGAACTCCAGGTGCTGGTGATGGACAGGGAGGCCTGGCGTGCTGTGATTCATGGGGTCACAAAGAGTCGGACACCACTGAGCAACTGAACTGAACTGAAGAAAGACTGCCTACAGAATGAGCCCTTCTCCATGGTCCTGGGACCATCTTCATGAATGCCAGTCACAGTGAGAAGATCTTATGGAACAAGAGCTTCCCTCTATTGTCTTTTTTTCTCTTTTCTTTTTTTCTTAAATGTAGCTTATTGCAATTTTTAAAAATCATCACATTGCTTTCAACTTTTAAAAAAATGATGTTTTAGAACACCTTTGGTTTCTTGTACTGTTATTTTTTCAGAAATTATCTACATATATATAAAAAATTCTGACTGGTATATTCTAAAATTTCAGGGTTTTGTTGGACATCAAAGAGCTGTTAAAAATCAGCTGGTTGCAACTCTACTCCAATAAAAAAATCAGCTGGTTAACATTTTAGAGTCAGATAAATTTAGATCCATCCCTTATGGTTATTTTACTGTAGAGAAGCTACTTAACTTCTCTGAGTATCAGCTACTTCTTCTGTAAACAGGATATATTATCAACTTGATAAAATTTTTTGAAAATTAAATCAGATCATGTATAAAAACACTATTTTAGAGAAATGAGATAAGGCATATATCTATAATGCATGGGGGCAACCCACTCCAATATTTTTGCCTAGGAAATCCCATGGACAGAGGAGCCTCACAGGCTACAGTCCGTAGGGTCTTGAAAGAGTTGGACACCACTTAGGACTCAACATATATAACATACATAATCTAGAACCACATACAGATGCCAGCTTTCAATAACCACTATTATTATTGCAACTATATGACAAAACAACCATGTTTGACTCTATTTCAATACTGCTTTCTTCAAGACTTAATCCATCTTTGGGGGCTGGAGACACTTGAAGATACCCGGCCTTCTGTGATTGCTGTGAATATATCTGTCACACAGGAAGTTCTGGGTTTAAATGAAGTATTTCTCTGACCTCACCTTGTCAGTAAAGTCCCATGGAAAATGCTTGTTCCAGACACATTTTGTGCACTACTTCACAATTCTCACGTCTGCCTTATCAGCTACAACTAGAACTACCGACCAGGAGAATTACACAGTGTCCACCTGGGATGGAGTTTCTCTGGCACCCAAGGCTGGGACTCCTAGAGCTGTGGGGAGTTTACCGGTATGGAGTGGCCCTGAGATTTGCCACAGGGACACTAGTGCACAAGCCCCACAGTCCTGAACTCCCAAATGCCCCTGAACTTTCTGACCAGCAAAGCAGCTCCCTCTCTGGGGAGGAGAGCTGCCCCTTCTTGCCTGGAGACCTGCAAAGAGCTCACCTGAGTCAGCTGCCTCATAAGGTGACGCTCGCCTTCCTCAAAATCCTTCCACCCCTGCTGATAATTAGGGCCAGGTCTCAGCACAGCCTGCAGGGAAATGTCCTACAGAGAGTCCCTGCTCTTGCAGGAAACAGCTTTGTACTAAAGGACTTTCAGGTTCCACTGTTATGTACAGATGGGATGGGAAACGTGCGGGTGAGGAAGTGATGTGGCGAGTGTCAGGCTGGACTGAAGAGACCCTATCAAGCAAGAAACACTCTCCTGTAACTGGTGGCTTAGTATCCTGGCACAGACACCTGAAGGTGGTCCTCAAATGTTGGGATGGTTCCTGGAAGCCTAGGCACAAGGATGGCCTAACGTGAATTAAACGGAGATTCTGGAACCGCCTTGGCATGATATTGAGAGATGAGTTGAAGGTTTGAAGGATGAAGGGTTAAGATTGGACTGATCACAAGAAAATAAAGAACAGTCCACTATCTGACCATGGGAACTTCCCAGGAGCCACTGGTGGTAAAGAACCCACAAAGCAGGAAACATAAGAGACCTGGGTTCAGTCCCTAAGTCAGGAAGATGCCCTGGAGGAAGGCATGGAAACCCACTCCAGTACTCTGGCCTGGAGAATCCCATGCACGGAGGAGCCTGGAGGGCTCCAGTCCATAGGGTTGCAAAGAGTTGGACACAACTAAAGCAACTTAGCACACAGCACACACAGCTGACCATGATTCTAGAAAAACCAAGAGGCTGCTCCCTTCTCTAAAGGGTAAGAGCACTGGTGAGATGTCCAATGGTTCTGGTCTCTGTTGTCTGGAGTTGACATGGGAGATGCTCCCTGGAATTGGGCTCTTTTGGAGGATGACAGGATTCCAAAAGATCAGAGGCCAAGTGGTGACAGCTAGGCATCAGAGGCTGGATGAATGTAAACACCATAATCCAAAGCAAGGCCAGAGGAACAAACGGGGTGCTTTGATCATTAGGTGTCAGTAAGGCCTAACGCGGGAGCTGTGTTAGGCCTTACTGACAATTAGGAACCTGTGGCCATGACGGATCGGCTGCAGGCAAAATGGGTGGACCGACTAGGGGTGTTATTTGACTTGTATTTAAAAAAAAAATCAACAGTGAGCTGGAGGGACTTCCCTGGTGGCCCAGTGGATAAGACACCATGCCCCCAACACAGGGGGCCTAGGTTCCCTGATCAGGGAACTAGATCCCACTAAAGATCCTGCATGCCACAACCATGATCTGGCACAGACAAATAAAATTTAAAAAGAAAAAGTAAACAAACGACAACAAAATTAAAAAGTGAGAGGGTGAGCTGGAGAACAGAAGACTGACATCAGCTGCTATAATCCACAGGTTCACAGCCCACTGGAAGAGAAGAGGCTAGGTCTCCTTGGAGAGGAACCCAGCCAGAGAGTTCATATGATAAAGAATTCACTGATCCTGCTACAAAGATCTGTAACGGCTTACGAGGATCTTTGGCACTGGGGAAAGTGGATGCCAAATCTTTTGTGTTGGACTGGGTCTGAGTTGACCCTGAACCCGTGGGACCTAAAAGGTAGTTCTCCAGTTGGAGTGGAGGCTTATGGAGACCCAGTGACAAATGGAGTTGTGACCACATCTGTTTCACAGGGAGTTGAGCAGGTCCACACAAGCATCTGTGGGTATCTCCCCAGCCTCCAGCTGTAAAGCACATAGAGATAAACTTAGACACGAACAGAACCCTCACAATGGCTCCCTAGGAAGACTCAGGACACCATCTCGAGAAAAGAAAGATCTACAGATGCTATTTTTCTTTCATCTGTAAAACAAAATACTACTCTGTCCCTGACATAATAGTTGGCAGTCTAAAAAGGTAAAATAAAAAGTAGTGCGTTTGCCTTTAGAAGATGGTATGAAGGAACATTTATGGGCCTCCCAGGAGGTGGTGTTGGTAAAAGAATCTGCCTGTCAATGCAGGAGATGAAAGAGATGAAGGTTTGATCCTTGGGTGGGAAGATCCCCCGAGGAAGGCATGGCAACCCACTCCAGAATTCTTGCCTGGAGAATCCCATGGACAGAGGAGCCTGGCTAAAGTCCATGAGGTTCCAAAGAGTCAAACACGACTGAGCAACTTAGCAAGCACACCCATGAAGGAACTACAACAGCTTTTTGTCATCTCTGACATTCCTTGCATTTCCATGGTATTTAGTGACCTAAATTCTGCCCAACATCAGGTAAGCTGAATATAAAATACCACAAAAACCCAAGAACAAACAGACATTTGGCAACTTGAAATTGAGTAGTTAAAAGTTACTCATTTGGGCAAATGAAATCCCTACTCTTCCCACAGAGTTACCTTCCCCTTAATGACCAGAAATAGAACTTTGTTAGACAAATAGAAAGGGGGGAAAAAATGACACCAGTTTCTGAAACTGAAATTAACAGGCTATAATTAGGAGTACCTTCAGCTAATTTCTGCCTTAAGAATATGTTGCGAAGTTATTTAACACTGAATTACTTATACTGATTATCTTAAATAATTTCAGGTGTCACAGCTCATCCAAATAGTGACACAGAAAAATTCTTACAGCTAAGGAGTAATATTCTACTCTTATTCTTCCCTTTTTTGCCTTCACAGTGCTTTGCAAAAAGTAGATACTCATTATGTAGTTAGTGAGAGCCATTTGTCTATGACAAAAGACCACTAGAAAAGCAGCCCTTTGCAGACCAGTCTAACTCTGGGTACACTGTTCATTTTATTTAGTCATCCTAACACTTAGAATCTAAATGGAACATGAATTTTGGTTGAAGAAATGTCACTGGCTGTTACATCAGAAAAATACCAGGGTCCTGGAGTGAGAATATATAAAGTGGTATCTTCACGAGTACATGGCTTTACATTCTGCAATGGAGCTTTTCAAAAGCTTTGCAGATTGCTGTTTTTCACTATACCTGTGTCTCCCCAAATTCATGTATTGAAGCCTAATCCCCAGTGGGATGGAATTGGGTAGCTGCTTTGGGAGGTAGTTAGGTTTAGATGAGGTCATGAGGGTGGGACCCCATAATGGGGCCCTTAGTACCCTTCTAAGAAGAGAATGAGACCAGAGTCCCCTCTCTCCCTGCCATCTGAGGATACAGCAAAGAGATGGCTGTTCAAAAGCTAGGAAGAGAGTCTTTGCCAAAACTAGAATCACCCAGCATCTTGACCTTGGACTTCTGGCCTCTAGAACTGTGAGAAAGAAATGTTTGCTACTTATGCCACCCAGTCTATGGTTTTCATTATAGCAGCCTGAACTAAGATAGTTGTCCTCACGTCTATTTTAGAAATTATTTTAAATTTAACCATACAAGTAATACATATGTAATTTCTCACTGTACATTAAAATTCAAATATGACAGTGAAAGAAAAATTCCCCTTGAATTTCACCTTCTCTTCATCCCCATTTCCTTCCTGTAGGAAACTATATTCACAGTTTGATGACATCCCTTTCAAATTATTTCTGTGGGCATGTATACACACACACACAAGCAAAAACACATATTCTCTCAATGGTATACAGTTGTGTGTGTGTGCATTTTAATAATTATCATATTAATTCTTTGCAACTTGAATTTTTAAAAAAAAACTGCTATAATAGGATTCTGTGGAATACTAGTTTATTTAGACATTCCTTTACTGATAATCATTTAGGCTGTTTACAATTATTTTTTTATTTTCGTCACAAATAATGTGGCAATGAACAAATATCTCTTTGCATCCATCACACACATTTTCAGATGTAACAAAGGGAAAAAAACGTGCCCATCCTGTTCAGCTTTGCAATATGGGCTAGAGAAAAACAGAGAAAGCTCACCAGCCTACTGGCTTACTTTCCAAGGTTCTCCCTATGTAATATAAGGTCATTCATTTTACTTAATCAATTCAGATGCCATTAAATATATATATATATATATACTAAAATATGTCTTTTTAACTTTATAAATCTAATACAGTTATGAAAGTGAAAGTGTTAGTTGTTCAGTCATGTCTGACTCTTTGTGACCCCAAGGACCGTAGCCCACCAGGCGCCTCTGTCCATGGGATTCTCCAGGCAAGAGTATTGGAGTGGGTAACCATGTCTTCCTCCATGGGATCTTCCTGACCCAGGTATTGAATCCAGGTCTCCTGCACTGCAGGCAGATTCTTTACTGCCCGAGCCACAAGGGAAGCCCTACAATACAATTGTGTGTGTGTGTGTGTGTGTATAAATGCACATACATTCAAGTTAGACTTTGCAACAACTCCTACTGGATCAGCTGCTGCTGCTGCTGCTAAGTCACTTCAGTCGTGTCTGACTCTGTGCGACCCCATAGACGGCAGCCCACCAGGCTCCCCTGTCCCTGGGATTCTCCAGGCAAGAACACTGGAGTAAGTTGCCATTTCCTTCTCCAATGCATGAAAGTGAAAAGTGAAAGGGAAGTTGCTCAGTCGTGTTTGACTCTTAGCAATCCCATGAACTGCAGCCTACCAGGCTCCTCTGTCCATGGGATTTTCCAGGCAAGAGTACTGGAGTGGGGTGCCATTGCCTTCTCCAATTGGATCAGCTACATTCCTTTAAAAATTCCTAGACGTGTCTTTCTCTGCACATCAGGGCCACAGAAAGGATCATCAGGGAGCATTTCACCAAGAGTGCATTCCACTGCTCTGAGACTTAGAGGCAAGTTCACAGCAGTACATAACCTTCCTCCAAAGGAGCACCTCCATTTCTGGAGATGTAGCTTTTAAGCTGCTTTACAGAGACACAGCAGTGGAGCAAACACTAAAGGGCAAAAGCAGCCCCATCTGGATACCAGGTGGAATCCAGTAGAGATGATGGTAGGAATGATAAGAGAGATAACAGTGCCGGACCTTTTAACCCTGGACCATGCATCATGATAAGGTCTTCACTTAAGACCTCTGGACAGCACGGGGGCTGGCCCTGTGAATACCCACCTTCCATAGGTGAGGAAATAAACCAAAAAGAGGTCAGGCCACTTAACCGGGATTGCACAGCTAGCCAGAGGTCAGGTCAGGATGTGACCTGCTTGCCAAACTCTAGGGCAACTGTTCTCAACTGCTAGGTGCTGCCTAACTAGCTTCATGATGGCATTCACTGAGATTTCCCTGGTAGTCCAGTGGTTAAGAATCCGCCTTGCAATGCAGGGGACTCGGGTTCGATCCCTGGTCGGGGAAGTAATCTCCCCTATGCCACAGAGCAGCTGAGCCTCAGTGCCACAATGAAGAATCCTGCCACTAAGACCCAATGCAGCCAAATAAACAGATAAATATTAAAAAAAAAAAAAAAAGAAGGCATCATCTTTTCACATTAGGCCAATTATATGGCATTCCTTCAGAATACATGCATTTTTTTTACTTAAATTTGCTCTCCACACAGAACAAGGTCCTAAATCATACTGGTCACTGCTGCAGGGGCTCTCTGTAGAGCATCCTGCTGAAGGGTCCTGGGTACGCTAGGACTGGCACAGAGGAGGAATGCAGCCAGACACCATATGCACATCACATTCTGTATTTATCAGTGAAACCAAAAGTACAAACTCAGATCTTTGCACTGATCTTTCCGTGTGTGTATGTGTGTGTTTTTAACTCATGTCTGTTTTAATCTTATCGCCCCAGCTATCGAAACACAGCAGCTGGGGAAACGTGCAAACAGTATACAGTAGTAGAGCTTTTCAAGCCAAATATTTATTTCCTAGAGTGGCTAATTCTTAGAAATGTTATCTTATTTATACCACAGGCATTTGAGATTTACTACTTAAACTTAATGAAAGCCAAAGGTTTAGAGGGTACATGACTCCCTTTCTCCTAAATCAAGATGCCTTTCAAGAGAGTGGAGACATTCAAGTATTACTACTTGCATTATAACACAGTTAATCATACGGAAGTTTTAAATATACATTCAGTTTTAATGAACTTGATTGAGGTAGCGATTGGGGAACCTTACTCTTGTTTAAAACTTGCAATACCTTCTTCTCTTTTCCCTAAAGAAGCTCTGTGCTCTATTTAGCTGAAAGAGGAATCCAAAGAGAGTCCCTCTAAAAGTCTGCCAAGTTCTCACAAAGGTATCCTTTTCCACCTGCCAGCTGGGCAGCACCACTTTGCAATCGTGCTGATAGCAGGGACAGGAATGGGGCACATTCCTCAGGCAGCAGGTCCCTACGTCTACAATGTTTTGGGTGGTTCAGAATGGATTAGCTACCCCCTCCCCCAGGTGCACACACTTCATCACATGACTGAGTTCTATTTTCTACAACAGTCAACACCATATGAAACCATTTTCATTAATTTACTTACTTGCATATTGTCTGTCTCCAGTCAGCCCCATCCCACGGGAGCTTCAAGAGGGCTGGGGCTTCTCCTATGCTCCAGGTCTCTCCCATGTTCCTCACTTTATCCCTAAGCCTGCCACAGTCCCTGGGCACAGTTAACACTTACAGATATTTGCTGAATGAATGAATGAATGAATGAGTTGTCTGTGATATGTCTAGTCAAGAATGTAAAAATAAGGGACTAACCTGGCAGTCCAGTGTTTAAGACTGCATGCTTCCACTGCAGGGGGCATAGGTTCGATCCCTGCTTGGGGAACTAAGATCTTGCATGTCACTTGGTACGATCAAAAAAAAAAGGATCTAAAGCTTCTGTTAAACAAATTCCTATTCATCAAAAAGTGCTTTACAAATTCACTGGTTAGGAAAAAGATTAGGCCAAAATCTTCATTCCTCCTCACTCACTGCTCTGGAGGGATAGACAAATCTTTCAAGTTCAGAAAAGGACTTCTCCATAAAACAGGTTTTCAAAGAACTGTTTTTCCCTTTTGGCAAAGGCAACAGTCACAGAGTAATTACTGGCTTGACACCTAACAGGATCATAAATTAATTGAAAAGCTTTGTACCTCCCCCGACTTATCTCTCCTTTGACTGTCAGCAAGAACCCGTTAGGGAGGCAATACGATACCAACTCAGTGGTTGGGGACAAATGCTTCAAGTCAGCCATAAAAGCGTTTAATTGTCTTTGAAAATTAAACCCTTCTATAGCTGAGCCATACGTGGTTGCATTATTAATACTGCAACTTGACAGAGGAAAAAAGGGATCCCCATCCTCCAGGGGATCCAGTCTCCTAGGACATCAGTCTGTAATTTAACATAACAAAATAGACATTTAGCTAACAATCCCCCCATATCCTGGGGGTGTAAATGTATTTTCAAGTCATCTTGAGAAGACACACAGACTCAAAAAATACATGCATTAATATATACTGGATTTCAGAAAACCAAACCTTACTACTTATTGGCACCAGGTACTATGTGACATCCCTAGACTCACCTTGCCCAGGTCACTCAGAGTATCTGGCTTACCCCACAATCCCACTAGGTGTACAGAAGTGGCAGACAGGGAGAGAGCTGCTTTGGGGAGAGTACGGTGATCACGAAGAGAAGCTTTTCTCCACCCACATGTATTCACGGTGGTTGCTGGCGAGGGGGTTCAAGAAGGGCAGAGCAGAATTGTTCCTCAACTGGACATCGGCTTGGCCAGCAGACTTGCTAACTTGCCCCTGTTTATTGGGGCAGAGGAAAAGACAACTGAAGATGATCTAGAGAAAACCCTAGGGTTAAGAGGGACCAGCCTCCCCTCAAATTCCAGATTCTGGGTCCCTAAGATATATGGAAGCGGGTCTTCCAGAGTGAATCCAAGAGGAGGGTACACTGTGGGGCATGTATGGGCTCCTTACCACGTCGGGCTGCTACAAGCTGTCAAATACATAGCACATTACCTGATCCTTATTAAGTGCTGTAAGCACTAGCAAGTTCATTCATTATTATTCTATCTGAAGTCCAGATTCTATATGACTAGTGACATGACTTTGGGCAAGTCCCTAACTTCCATGGGCCTCTGTAACAGTGAAGATAATCATATGTACTTCACAGGGTTGCATGTGTGTATGTTAAAGAGTCTCATAACTTGTAAGCGCTTAATATAGTGTAAACTATTAGTACTTTCACTCATTCATTCATTGGAAGACCTTTGAAAAGGTAGTAAAGGTCAGGCATGTTAACAGCAAATCAGAAATGCTTCCTGCCTCCATGGAACTTAAAGTCTAGTGGGAAAGGTTGGCACTGAGCAAGTGATTCTAAGTGTGATATTAAAGGGAAACTTAGTGTACTCTAGCAATATATATAGCTGAGGGAATGAACCTAGCCTGGGAGATCAGGGAAGGCTCCCTTAGGGAAGTGGAATTCCAGATGCAAAAGCACTCCAGGTGGAATAAGCAGCTTGCGCAAAGTCCCTGAGTCCAGAATTAGTGTGGCACATCAGATAAGCTGTGGACAGATGACAAAAAGCAAAGAGAAGCGTGATGGTGAATTTTCTGTGTCAACTTGCTGCACCATAGGGTGCACAGATATTTAGTCAAACCCTCAGGAGGTTTCTGTAAGGCTGTTTGGGGATGAGGTTAGCATTTCATCAGGGGATCTGAGTATAGCAGGTTGCCCTCCATAACGTGGGTGGACTTCATCTAGTTGAAGGTCTGGCTAGAACAAAAAGAGAATTCTCCAGCAAATTGCTTTCAGACTGGAACTGAAACATCAGCTCTCTTGGGTCTCCAGCCTGCTGGCCCAGTCTACAGATTTTGAATTTGGGAGCCTCCATAATCACAAGAACAAACCCTTATAATAAATCTCTTTCCACACACACACATCCTATTGGTCTGTCTCTCTGGAGAACCTGAATAATACAGGGAATAAGGAGGGATGACATGGTGTTGCGGGTGGAGGCCACTCAAAGGTCCAGTGATCCCAGGGATCCAGTCACGGGAAGAGAAGGCAAGGAAGCCCCACTCCAGTGTTCTTGCCTGGAGAATCCCAGGGACAGGGGAGCCTGGTGGGCCGCTATGGGTCGCAGAGTCGGACACAACTGAAGCGACTTAGCAGCAGCAGCAGCAAGCAGCTCTTATATTTTTGTATCAAGTGTTCTGATTTTCAGAGCTCTGAAACCCATTATGCTAAAACTTCTTTACTGTTGTGCTTTCTCTGTATTTCCTTTTCAGTATCTAATTTTTTAAGCTACATTATTGTTTGTTTCCTAGTGACAGGCTTGTACTAAGTGTTAAGTTATAAATGGCATGGATTTCCTTTTTTTGTTTAAAAAAAAAAGGCAAGGAAGGTGTATGGGGCGATGGTGAGCCCTGGGANTCAGTATCTAATTTTTTAAGCTACATTATTGTTTGTTTCCTAGTGACAGGCTTGTACTAAGTGTTAAGTTATAAATGGCATGGATTTCCTTTTTTTGTTTAAAAAAAAAAGGCAAGGAAGGTGTATGGGGCGATGGTGAGCCCTGGGAAGGCATTTAAGAGGAAGTCCCACGGCCAGATCAGCGATACTGAAGTGGTCTGCATGGTGCGGCATGAGAGCGGAGGGATGGGGCAACGGTAGGGCCCAGGGTTATCAACGGGACTACTGTTGCTGCAGTATCACAGATGCAGAGGCTTGGACTGGGATAATGATGGGGAGATGCCGAAATAGAAGGATCTGAGAAATACCAAGCAGTTTCCATCCATGTGATTGGATAATAATGTCTTTTCTCTTAGAAAAGTGAGATAAAGCATCCTATAATTCTCCTTCAAGGAAAGTACTTGCTAGTACAGTGGAGTCACTGCTTCTTCCAATTGGAACATATCTATTTGCCCATACCTTCCATTCTATTGATTCCTCTAACAGTGACATAACCGTGAAAACAGAAGCCAAGAGAAAGAACAGATCACAGTGTTGGCTGAATTCCCAGACACGAGCACACCTCTCCATCCACTGGGTGGGCTTGGGGTGGTGCATAGCCATAGGCACACTGAGCCACCTCTTGTCTCCAGACAAGCTCTCTGGGTCACAGAGTAACAGAGATCAGGCCTCCCTCGCTTACAACTCCTAATACTGACTGAGGTTAACAAAGCCTCCTATGAATGCCCATGACGGCATTTTTAGATCTGTGTGGGGCAAATAATCTCAACCATCTTTCTAACCCCTGACGTTCAAATGCAGAAGATGAACAAATAGATTTGCTCTTCAAAGCACCCTCCGTGCTTTCTAAATGGTCTTCCATTCCATAGCATGAGGAGTGAAGGGACCAGGAGAGCTGCGTGCGGCTGCTGGTGGAACCTCTCCACCCAGCATAAGGTCTGACTCTCAGCATCAGGTTATACATGTATCTTGGGAACATTTTCAAAGCAAGTCCTCCTGACCGCGTTTCCTGCCAACCTGGGCCCTTCCTGCTGGGCTGGCCTGGCCCCAAGTTAGAGTGCTGCAAGTGGAAGGCCTGATGCAGTCTGGGCACTGTGCCAAGTGAGGACCACTGATGCTCTGTCTCTTTGAGTAGGAACTAGGCTCCTTAACTCCCTGCTGCCACTGAAGGGCTTTATTACTCACATAAGGTCACCCCAGAATCAGGTCACACAAAAAGGAATTCCAAACAGTACTAAGATAGTTTACATGCCTCACTCTGTGCCCAATTCAAGGAACGGTAAACGGACTGTAAAATCCTCTGCTGACTGTGAACCACTGAGGGCTGGTCAGGCCCCCCCAGTCCCTGACTCCAGCTGCGGCCACACTGCAGATCCCGGCACAGGGCTTCCAGGGCTCTATTCCTTGAGGGTTCACAGATGGAAGGGTGCTGGGCCAGGCTGAGTGGAGGGAATGGAGGCTCAGAACCCCCACCTCAGTGTAAGAATGTTGACCCCTCTAGGCCTTCCAGAAGTCAGCACCAGGGCACTGGGGAAATACAGGATGGATCAGACCCCTCAAAGATCATTCAAAACCAACGGTAACCAGGCTTGCTTCAGCAGCACATACACTAACAAAACCTACGGTAACCAGTTAGGAGTTTGGCATTAGCAGATACACACTACTATAAATAAAACAGATAAACAATAAAGACCTACTGTATAGCACAGACAACTGTATTCAATATCTTGTAATAACCTACAATGGAAAGTAATCTGAAAGAATACACACACACACACATATATATCTGAATCACTTTGCTGTATGCCAGAAACTAACAAAACACTGTAAACTATACTTAAATTTTAAAAATATCAATGGTAACAAGACCATGCACACACATGTGTGCACGCACACACACACACACACACACACACACAATTAGTACATCAGAAGCAAACCAGCAGCCTGTGGCAGCAAGACGTGACTGCAGAAAAGATTAAAGGTACAAAAAGACCCGACAGGATGGAGATGCTGGTTTTCCAGTCCAGACCAGATAGGAGGACATACAGCGTGCTGCCAGCTGGGAGCCCTCAAGCCTAGGGGTCCACGTCTCTAGGAATGGAGCTCTGGGCACAGGCACCCATTTTTAATTTTCTTAAAACAGAGAGGAAAGAGCTCCTTCCTGTGGCTAAGAAGTTCAGCTAAAGGCATTTCCCTTTCCTGCTGGCTGGAGATTTATAAAGGTTGTAATTCCAACCTGCTACTCTGGCTCCTCTTCCATAGGGCGAGAAGCGTAGGAACTGAAGTTACTCCCTTTTAAATTGCATATGAGCTCATTTCATTACAGAAACGTGTTGTATAGCCGAACCGAATGCACCATTATTAGACATTAGAGGTAAGAGCATGTAGCATTAGAACCAGTATCTGACATTAGACACCAACCCAGCCCAAGAGACTGATTCACGCAGTAAACTCCTCAAGAGTAGTGACTTCAATGTATTTATTTCAACAAGCTCAGCACCGAACAAGTGGTTGTCAAATGAATAAATGATACTAGCTACTCCAGCCACTGAGAAAACTGCGCAGAGAGAGGTGTGGATCTGACAACTTTGGCACACCCCAGACCCTGTGACATCAAACCTTCCACAGCTTCACTTATGGTAAAAAGGGAGCATTCTAGATCCAGAAGGGAGTGGAAACTCTTCTCTGGGCAGGATAGGAATGAGTTATCAGGATGATAAATATAAAAAAAGAACAGTCCCCTTGTGGCCATAGAGCACTACGTCTCAGCTCTCTTGAAAAGCTCAGCGCTTGCCTTTGTCACTTTTTATGACATACCTAAGCGTGTGTGTGTGTGTGTGTGTGTGTGTGTGTGTGTGTGTGCTCAGTCATGTCCAACTCTCCACAATCCTACGGACTGTAGCCCACCAGGCACCTCTGTCCATGGAACTTTACAGGTAAGAATCCTGGAGTGGGTTGCCAAGCCCTCCTCCAGGGGATCTTCCCAACCCAGGGATCAAGCCTGTATCTCTTACGTCTCCTGCACTGGCAGGCAGATTCTTTACCACTAGCACCAGCTGGGAAGTCCATACCCTAAGTATGTGTATCCCTGAAAGACCCTGAAGTCCGCTGGTCCAGTAATAGAAAAAAGTCTTCCAGCAAATGAAACAACTGCCAAAGGATTAATCACCAAAATATACAAGCAGCTCATTCAGCTCAATACCAGAAAAATAAACAACATAATCAAAAAGTAGAAGACCTAAACAGACCCTTCTCCAAAGAAGACACACAGATGGCTCATAAGCACATGAAAAGATGTCCAACGTCACTCATTATCAGGGAAATGCAAAAAAACCAAGGCGATATCACCTCACACCAGTCAGATGGCCATCATCAAAAAAATCTATAAATAAATAATGCAGAGAGAGGGTGTGGAGAAAAGGGAACGCTCTTGCACTGTTGGTGGGAATGCAAACTGACACAACTGCTATGGAGAACAGAATGGAGAGTCCTTAAAAAAAAAAAGGAATAAAACTACCATATGACCCAGCAATCCCACTACTCAGTATATACCCTGAGAAAACCGTAATTGAAAAAAGACACCTGTACCCCAACATACACAGCAGCACTATTTACAACAGCCAGGACACAGAAGCAATCTGTATGTCCATCAACAGAGAAATGGATAAAGAAGCTATGGTACATATACACAATGGAATATTACTCAGCCACAAAAAGGAATGCATCTGACTCAGTTCTAATGAGGTGGATGGACCTAGAGCCTACTACACAGAGTGAAGTAAGTCAGAAAGAGAAAGATAAATATCATATAGTAACACATATATGTGGGATCTAGAAAGACGGTGCTGATGAACCTATTTGCAGGGAAGTGATGGAGATGCAGAGACAGAGAAGAGACTTGTGGACACAGGGGAGGGAAGAGAAGGTGGGACTGACTGAGAGACAGTCATCAAAACATGCACAAAACCATATGTAAAATTAGATAGCCAGCAGAAACTTGCTGTACGACGCAGGGAACTCAGATCCAGTGCTCTGTGACACTAGAGGGTGGGACAGGGTGGGAGGTGGGAGGGAGGCTTATGAGGGAGGGGACATATGTATACTTATGGCTGATTCATGTTGATATATGGAAGAAACTAACAAAATATTGTAAAGCAATTATCCTCCAATTTAAAAATAAAATAATTCTTTAAAAAAACTTTCTTTAAACAACAAGGTCCTACTATATAGCCCAGGGAACTGTGTTCAATATGCTGGGAGAAACCACCCAGGATAAGAATATAAAAAAGAATATATATATATAGACTTCCCTGGTGGCTCAGACAGTAAAGCATCTGCCTACAATGCAGGAGACCGGGGTTCAATTCCTGGGTCGGGAAGATCTCCTGGAGAAGGAAATGGCAACCCACTCCAATATTCCTGCCTGGAAAATCCCATGGATGGAGGAGCCTGGTGGGCTACAGTCCATGGGGTCGCAAAGAGTTGGACACGACTGAGCGACTTCACTCATATATATATATATATATGTATGTATGAGACTTGGTGTGTAACTGAGTCAGTTTGCCATACAGCAGAAATTAACACAACACTGTAAATCAACTATATTTCAATAAAAAATAAAAAGCCTTCCTGAAACATCTCCTTAGATCCTCTGCAGGACAATCTTTGAAGGCCAATTCCCTCTTTATATTTACCACGAGCCAGCCCTCGCCCGGGGAAGGCAATGGCACCCCACCCCAGTACTCTTGCCTGGAAAATCCAATGGACGGAGTAGCCTGGTGGGCTGCAGTCCATGGGGTCGCTAACAGTCAGACAGACTGAGCGACTTCACTTTCACTTTTCTCTTTCATGCATTGGAGAAGGAAATGGCAACCCACTCCAGTATTCTTGCCTGGAGAATCCCAGGGATGGGGGAGCCTGGTGGGCTGCCGTCTATGGGGTCACACAGAGTCGGACACGACTGAAGTGACTTAGCAGCAGCAGCAGCAGCAGCCCTCGCCAGCTGATCCCACGAAGACAATCACTCACGAATGCAAAAAAGCAAACTGCCTCTCAAAGCTGCCACCAGTTGCCCTCCTGCCTGAATTCCCAGGGAGTGCGGAAAGAGAAACAGAGGTCACCTGGGACACGTGTACCTAAAAGTTAAAAGACTCTTTTCGGTAATGTGATAATGACCACCACATGTGAATTTCATCATTTCTTACAATTTGTTGTTCAGTCGCTAAGTTCATGTCCCACTCTTTGCAACCCCACGCATACGCCAGGTTTCCCTGTCCTCTATCTCCCAGAGTTTGCTCAAACTCCTGTCCCTTTCTTATACGTTATCTATTTTGCTTCAAAAAAGAAGGAAGATGTTAAGCTTGTCCAATGCAAGACTGGCTGCCCAAGGTGCCGCAGCTCCTTAAACATCATCCTGAGGCCTCTCCTGAGGCGTACCCTCCAGGGCCCGGGCACAGATTACCATGGTTAATTGTGGGAGAATGAAACAACAGGCTGAAGAGGCTGCCCCAGCTCTCAGGGGGACACCTGCCATCTCCATACGACCAAGATGGACCCTGGACACAGAAGGTCATCCCAGCTTCGCTGCCTAGGGATGCTGGTGACCTAGAGCAATCCCTGCATCTTGATCCCCCTGATGTGCTGAAGGCTGCATCTCAGGAGGGTCAGGGCCAGGCTTTGGGGCACCAGAAGTGACCCCTTCCTCCTTACGTAGTGCTGGGGCCAGATACTGAGGCCAGGAGGGTGCCGTCTAAATAAGTGCAGCTCAAGGTCATGAGACTTTCCCTGCTAATCTCTTCTGGAAGAGAAGGAGGGAGAAAGTCTACGAGAAACGTTCCTAGAACCAAGAGATGCTAGTCCCTCAAACTTCAGGGGCTGCCCTATAAAAATCTCCCAGGCCACTGGTGGATACTGCTGACCCAGGAAGCTAGAATTCCTTTTACAGGTTTGGCAGAAACAAAAAATATATATATATCTGACAAAGAGAGAGGGACAAATCGAACAGGGATGACAAACAATTCCTGATTTGGAAGGATATCAGCTTGCTTAATGACCTATTAAGAAGGGTCATCACACACACTGTTTCAAGGAGACACCCCCAAATTATCTCATTTCTCTTTTTAACTGAGATAGATTTGATACATAACACTGCTATTTTCAGTATTTCATTGCTTACTTTCCCCTTCAGCAGAGGTGCCGGCCTCAGCTCGCTCTGCAGGAAGCTGTTTGGCAGGTCGTTCTCGGGCTCTGACGCCCTTTCCCTCTGACCACTCAGAGATGCGGCTGAGTGCCATCAGTGCCTCCCCTGCCCCGGCGACAGCCTCGAGAAACCCCGAATGGTGGCTGCCTGCCCTACACCAGAGTTCCGGGGACTGCAGCCTCTACAAACATCTCCCAGGGACCCTTCTCCCATGGTTGCATACAGATTCTTTCAGGGCAGCAATTAACAAGATTCAGGACCAAGGAAATCAACCCTGAATACTCACTGGAAGCACTAATGTTAAAGCTCAAGCTCCAATACTTTGGCCACCTGCTATGAAAAGCTGACTCACTGGAAAAGACCCTGATGCTGGGAAAGACTGAGGGCAGGAGGAGAAGGGTACGACAGAGGATGAGATTTGGATGGCATCACCAACTCGATGAATATGAGTCTAAGCAAACTCCGGGAGACAGTGAAGTATAGGGAACAGCAATGTGCTGCAGTCCATGGGGTCACAAATAGTCAGACATGACTGAGCGACTGAACAAAACAAGGACTATATATCAGGCTTAAAAAAAAAAAGAGGCCCTCAGTTTATCTATATACACCGATAGGGGATTCTTTCTGGAGAAATGTACAAACTCACATCAAGGCATTTCGACTGCCAACACAGTCCAAAGAACTTACTTGGGAAGCTAGAAAGGATTTTATTAAAAATATAGATTAGGGAATTCCCTGGAGGTCCGGTGGTTAGAACTCTGTGCTCTCACTGCCAAGGGCCTGGGTTCAATCCCTGGTCTGGGAACAAAGACACCACAAGCAGTGGCTGCTGCTGCTGCTAAGTCACTTCAGTCGTGTCCGACTCTGTGTGACCCCATAGACGGCAGCCCACCAGGCTCCCCCATCCCTGGGATTCTCCAGGCAAGAATACTGGAGTGGGTTGCCATTTCCTTCTCCAATGCATGAAAGAGAAAAGTGAAAGTGAAGTCGCTCAGTCTGTCCGACTGTTAGCGACCCCATGGACTGCAGCCCACCAGGCTACTCCGTCCATTGGATTTTCCAGGCAAGAGTACTGGGGTGGGGTGCCATTGCCTTCCCCGCCACAAGCAGTGGGGCATGCCTAAAAAATAAGTATGTTAAGTTTTCTTTAAGTGTAGGTTATAAAACAATGTATACCTAATATACAAATTTTGCTTTTACAATTAATGTGTATTGTAAATGCCTGGAAGAGGTTGGAAGGGTTTATATTGAAGAAATAATGCTGCTCCTTGGGAGATGGGATTAGGTGATTTTCTTTTTCGTGCTTATACATTTTCTCAAGATTTTCTGTAAGAAAAACATTTAAGGGCATCCTTCTCCAGCGGCTCAGTGGTAAAGAATCTGTGTCAATGCAGGAGACATGGGTTCAAAGCCCTGGTCTGGGAAGATCCCACATGCCAAGAAGCAAGCCCACGCACAACTCCTGAGCCTGTGCTCTAGAGCCCAGGAGACGTAACTCCCGCAGCCTGAGCTCCCTAGAGGCCCTGCTCTGCAACGAGAGAGCCCACGGCAATGAGAAGCCTGCGCACCGCAGCTAGAGTAGCTCCCGCTGGCCTCACCCAGAGAAAAGGCCACACGGCGAGGAAGAACCAGCACAGCCAAAAATTAATCAGAAAAACATTTACGTAATGAGAAAAACAACACATTATTTTTACAAAGGGAACTAGATCTGATCCATCCAATTCTCTCCAGCCCCACTGCAACTACCCAGGCCCAGGCCCAGGCCCCCGTCGTCTCTTGCCACTCACCTGGATCGGTACCAGAGCCTGTCAACCAGGCTGGTTTCACCTTCTCTGGTTTCCTCTCACTGAGGCCGGAGTGCTCTTTTTAAAAACAGAAATCTGATTCTGTCATTTCTATTCTTAAGGCCTTTCACAGCATGTTGGCTGCCCTTAGGATTCAACTTACAGCTCTTAACAGGAGGGACTGGCCCCTTGACCCCAGCCTCACCTCTTGGGGCTTGCCACGCTCTCAAGTCCTGCCTTGGCAACATGTGCGTGCCTCATCTGGAACTCTCCCTCCCTCCTTCGTTGGTTTAATCTTCATTCATCTCTGAAGCCTGATTCTGGGTGTCACTTTCCCAGGGAGACCCTCCCTGACCCGCACGTCCAGGGAAATCCACTGTGGGTTTCTCTCCATGACTCTGAGGAGACTTGTCATTACTTGTTTAACTTCTATCTCCTGGGATGGACTGTGAGCCCCAGGATGGCAAGGACCACTAGAGCCCCATCTGGGCACACAGTAGATGCTCAAAAAGTACTCAATCTGGGGGATTCCACGGCAGTCCAGCGGTTAGGACGCTGTGCTCTCACTGCCAAGGGCCTGGGTTTCATTCCTAGTCAGGGAACTAAGATCCCTCACGCTACACGACGCAGTCCCCCACCAAAAACACTGAATTTGAATGCTTTACTTTTTCAAAAATGAAGTTCTGAAAACCGAGCAATGTCAAATAAAATCTCTATATTTCTCAGCATGCTGTAACTGTGATACTTAAGAAATCGCATATTAAAGAAGAGTATGTGGGAGGACAGACTTTTATTTTTTGCAAATTTTTCTTGTAGCTACATACCTACTGTTCTCTCCTAAGACAAAACAAACAGCAACACTATCATAATCAAAGCTCATGTAACTGGCCGCCTTTTAAAAACACGCACCAGTCTTGTTCACATGAAACAAGAAGAGCTGAGTGTGCTCACCCCTTCCTCTCTGCAGCCTAGAATTTGAAGTCTACGGGAATACTTTTTGGCTGCACCTCGAGGCATGTGGTATCTTAGTTCTCCACCAGGGATTGAACCCAGGCTCTCAAGCACAGAGTCCTAACCACCAAACTGCAAGGGATTATCCCAAGGCAATATTTCTTAGCTTATCTGGCCATCTGGTCCCACATGGCTCAGAAAAACCACTAATAATCCAGGAAACAGTGAACTGTCAACAGAAGATCATTCTCATATGACCTTGGACCCCTACCTGTCTCATCTTTCGTAACTGTGATAACTGCTGTGATATTTTTTGAGTCTTTGCTATTTGTTGTAACACTGATAGATTTGCAGCCAAACATACACAGCACACTCCTGTTCACGCATCTGTGCAAGTAACTGCCTGATGTTTATGTGGCCTATGCAACAGATTGGACAGGTGGAAGCTGAAGGACTTTCAGGAAAATGAGAAGAGGTACCACCTTTTCTTACTCTCATAGCTTGAGTTCATTTGCCCAACCTCTTTTCCAATGTTCTAACTAAGAAAGTCAGTGACCCACGCACAAAGTATCAAATGACCCAAAGAACCATTTCTGTTTGGTTGGAGAATTCTCCAGGCAAGAATACTGGAATGGGTTGCCATGCCCTTCTTCAGGTGATCTTCCCAACCCAGGGGTGGAACCCAGGTCTCATTGCAGGCAGATTCTTTACTGTCTGAGCCACCAGGAAAGCCTATTACTAAGGCGCTTCTTGAAACACTAGGCACATCAGAGATTACATCAGTCAGGATGGACTCAGTGACAAACAGCT
Source organism: Oreotragus oreotragus (assembly GCA_006410675.1). NCBI lineage: Eukaryota > Metazoa > Chordata > Mammalia > Artiodactyla > Bovidae > Oreotragus > Oreotragus oreotragus. The sequence goes on from SJYX01016022.1 coordinate 803,503, forward strand.
CCCACATCTCAGTTTCTTTCACACCCCAGCTCTGTTCACCTAGGGTTGGCTGGGGCTCTGTTTCCTCTTTGACTTGCCCAGGTTCACAGAGAAACCATCAGTCTCCAGAGCATAGAGAAAAACAGATCTGGAGGATCATACAATAGTGATAACACGATCTAGCTCAGAAGTGACACAACACACTTTTCACAACTCAGTGGCCAAAAGTAGTCACATGGCCCCAAAGACACAAGGAGGTGGGAGGCACAAGCCTATCACATGCCTAGAAAACAGAAAGCTTTGAAGATTCAGTCAACAGCACTGATGTTTGCACAGGGAATCAGGGCCAAGTGGGGTTAACAGCATGGGTTGTACAGCCACCTCATCTTGGAGAGGTCACCGTGATCTCTTCATGCCTCAGTTTTCTCATCCAGAAAATGGGGATAGTAATCGTATTTATCAGATTCCCTGGTGGATCAGTGGTAGAGAATCAGCCAGCAATGCAGGATACGTGGCTTTGATTCCTCAGTTCCCTGGAGAAGGAAATGGCAACCCATTCCAGAATTCTTGCCTGGGAAATCCCATGGACAGAGGAGCCTGGTGGGCTACAGTCCATGGGGTCCCATGAGCTGGACACAGTGACTGAACAACAGCAGCAAGAATCATATTTACCTCCTAGGATGGTGAGACGATTAAATAAGAATTTCTATCCGGAAGGAACTGAGAGCCTGGCGAGTAAGTACTACACATAAGCACTACATAAATACTCTACAACTTGTAACTATTATTTCGGGAAAATAATTCTTAAGGCAATGCTTTTATTTTGGGGGGTAATATTCTTCATGAATGCGCACTGTGTGAAGTACCAGCACAGAAGCCAACACACACAAAAGTGGGTACAAAATGAACAGTGGCCTTTATGAGCAGAGAACCAGGAGCCCCAGGACCTACTTGGCTAGGCTTCAAATCAGCTGGCCCATTTCTTGGCTTCCAGGTTTCTTTCTTATCTTTACAAGAGGGGGCTGTCCAGGGTGATTGTCAACATTCTCCAGCACTACAGACTTGGAATTCTTTGATTCATGGGTCACTGACTTGGCCTGATAAGGTATTTTTCATTGTTCGTACTCTTTATTCTTTGACCATAAAGGAGGATCCTCCCATTTGATTCAAGAGGACACTGATATGTTCTCCACCTGGTTCAGGAAGGCCTATCTCTCCACCCCAACTGTTCTGAAAGAGCTCCCACTGCACCCCACCGACCACCAGGAAGCTGCCAGGAGAGGGGCAGGTCCTGGGTGCATGTCCAAGAAAGAGGCTCACCTCCCAGGAAGGCAGAGGGGGGTCGGCAGTCACTCAGAGGGCAGCTGACCTCTCCCAGGGTGGGGTGAGCTCTCCCTCCACCGCTGGGTGAGGGCCCCAAAACCCTCCACAAACCGCCCCCCACAGCACTCCGGAGGCACCCCCCTCATCTTTGCCTCCCTACCAGTGTCCTGGGTGGGGGCTTCACCTGTGAGAGAGGAGCAGTAACTATCATCTTCCTGGTTCAAGGGAGCCAAGCATTCCCAGAGAATGCTTCCCTGTTATCCCATTTGGCCCTGTTCTGGGGTCAGGAACAGGAATACACATTTAAAAATTAGGAGGGACTTCCCTGGTGGTCCAGTGGTTACGACTCTGTGCTCCCAATGCAGGGGGCCCAGGTTCCATCCCTGGTCAAGGAACTCGATCCCATGCTGCCGCTAAGAACTAGCACGGCCAAAGAAATAATTATTTAAAAAATTCAGAAAGATGTGCTTCGAGGGGGGGAAAAAAAACCGCTTTCAACAGAAAGAAGCTTTAAAGAGCAGAGAACCAGCCACAAGATTTCAACCTCAAAGGAATACAATGAGTGTGTGAATAAAAATGTCTGTGTACCTAGGAAAAGAAGTTTTTGGATGCTGCTATATTTCAAACATTAATGACCACATCTAAAGATCTCAGTCTGGGGAGCTGAGGCCCCTCCTGTTAGGAGCCATTAAAGCTGCCTTCCCTGATGCAACCCAGTCCCCAGAACCCTTCCTGCCCCGCTGTTTGGGAGCAGGGTCCCAGGGAGCAGGGACGTGTCTGAGAGCAGGGTCTCATTCTGCTTCCCACTCCACCTGAAGATCTCGCTCTGCACTGGTGTTAGCATCAGCCCTGGCTGGAATGCCACACCAGGCAGGTCTCACCTTTAGGGCAAAGCTTTCCCTGAATCCTCCAGCCCCACTCCATCATTTCTGAGTTACTTACTGTCAACAGTGCCCATTTTTTAAAATAAGGAAAGATACTAAATATTTAATTTGTATAAAACTTCCATATAAAATGTTTTCACACTTTTTAATAACAAGCTTAGGTGTACATTTGTGTTTATAACTTTTTTTTTTTTTTTTGGTGGCACTGCGTGGCTTGTGGGATCTTAGTTCCCTGACCAGGGACTGAACTTGCACCCTCAGCAGTGAAAGCATGGAGTCCTAACCATCGGACCATCAGGGAATTCCCTGCGGTTGTAACTTTTGATATTAGGTTATATAGCTGTGATTGTTACATATAATTTTTTCTTTTAATTGAACCTTAGGTGATTTACAATGTTGTATTAATTACAACTGGATAGCAAAGTAATTCAGTTATACGTACATATATACATTCTTTTTATATTCTTTTCCACTAGAGTTTATTACAGGATATTGAATATAGTTCCTTGTGCTATCCAGTAGGACCTTATTGTTTACCCATTCTCTATATAAAAGCTTATGTCTGCTAATCCCCATCTCCCACTTGATCCCTCCCCTAACCCCCTGCCCCTTGGCAACCACCAGTCTGAACAGCACCATTTGAAATTAACTGCCCTGTGCCATCTTTGAAGGTTCAAGCCATCAGCTATGTGAGTGAGCCCTCTTGGAAATGAGCTGTCCAGCACCAGTTGCGTTGCAGATGACTGTGACCCCTGGCCGATGTCCAGACTGCAGCTTCTCAGGGAACCTCAAGCCACAGCAACTCAGAGAAGCCATTCCCCAATTTCTGACTCATAAGGACTCAGTGAGATAATAAGTGCTCATTGTTTACCATAAGTTCCAGAAATTCCCTGGTGATCCAGTGGTGAAGACTGTGCTTCCACTTCAGGGGGCACAGGTTCAATCTCTGGTCAGGGAACTAAATCCCACAAGCCATGAGGGCTGGCCAAAAAGAGCCCTTCAGTTCAGTTCAGTTCAGTCGCTCAGTCGTGTCCGACTCTTTGCAACCCCATGAATCGCAGCACGCCAGGCCTCCCTGTCCATCACCATCTCCCGGAGTTCACTCAGACTCATGTCCATCGAGTCCATGATGCCATCCAGCCATCTCATCCTCGGTCGTCCCCTTCTCCTCCCGCCCCCAATCCCTCCCAGCATCAGAGTCTNTATTAGATATATATGTGGCATTTTACTGATTTTTTTTAACCCCAACCTCCAATTTTCAGAGAGACATCGATCTGCCAATTTCTGTTGTATCATCCAGGGCACTCTTTAGGAACCCCATGACTGATGCATGCATGTTCAGTCACTTCAGTCGTGTCTCACTCTTTTGCGACCCCACTGACTGTGCCCCACCAGGTCCGCTAGACTTTTCTGGCAAGAATACTGGAGTGGGTTGCCATGCCCTACTCCAGGGGGATCTTCCCAACCCAGGGATCAAACCCATGTCTCCTGCATCTCCTGCATTGCAGGCAGATTCTTTACTGCTGGGGAAGCCCCCGTGACTACTTGGACTTACTATTATAGCAAAAGCAACCTATCCTTCAGATGAGGTCACCAGCAGCCAGCTACCCTATCTGGGCTCTGGTTTATGTTCCTTCTGTCTGATTTAGCTCCCAAACGAACAGGCCAGCTTAATTCTCTGCTGCTTTGTCAGGTAATGGTTAGAGAAATTTGATTAACTTTTACAAAACGGACTCGACACAAAGCTGCAAGAAATGGCTATTTCAGGAGCACTCAGACAGACGGCCAGAGCAGTGTCGACGGCAGTTCACGTTTCTGTCAACCTCTACTTGGACCAACACTCACTCTTGCATATTTTCAGAGTGAAAACAGTCTGCTAAAAGTGCTGTTCACACCAAATGTTGATCATGTCATTTTAGAAAAACAGTGTGACTCGCCTGGTCTTTTTAAGCAGTGACATGAACCATAAAAGCATTTTGTGATAAACAGAAATTCAGGCTCCGTACTTTCTCCAAATTTAAATAAACCACACCCTGATTGCCAGGTCTACTTTATTTCACAGACCTCCGAGGGTCACCACAATGTAACTGATTATATGAGCTCCTCCATTACAAAGTACACGGCACTGTACCAAAGATAAGCTGGGAAAATATTGACAGTTGGATTTGGTGTTAAATGCAGAGTTTTATGTTGCGGGTGGTATCTTCTCAACACAGGCCAAGCTAACACAACCGGAAGGAGGGGCCCCACCATACCCACTGCAGGCAACCGGGATGTCACCGGAGACGGGGAGGCGGCGTGTTTGACCTCACTTCATCCTCCTCCTGGCTGGAGGGCAGAAAACGAAAACTACACTTTGCAGACCCCACACCTGCAGTTAGAGTTTGGGCTGCGATCCAATTGGAGGCACCTGCACAAAATAGGAAGCCAAGTAGAGGCCTGCCCTGTATAGCAGTGGCTGGCAAGCAAGGTGGGGAGATGGGAGGTTTTCTGCAGCCGCATTCCAGAACCATTCTCCGTGGTGATGGCCAGCCCCTCCCCATTCAGGCTGCCTGCTCCCTGAAACCCAGGCCAGGAGTGGGTTCCTGAACCCACAGTTCCAGTTAACATCTTCTGAGCCGGGAGTCCGCTGGTGGGCCCGTTCTTCAAACTTTTGGGAATCACCCTGGGTGCAGCCTAGGGCTCCTCAGGGCTCTGCCCCTCCCAGTAAGTCTGTGACCACTTAATTCCCATCTCTTCCTGCGTGAAGTCCTCAGAGTGATTTCTGTTTCCTGCACTAAATGCTTACTTATTCATAACGGAAATCCTGTATCTTTTGCCATGATTAAAAAATGGGAAGGCAGTTATCCCTCTTCCGTTTAATTTCCAAAGCTCAGTCTTTCAACTTCAGGATGGGTGACAAGCACTGAAACTGCATGTTAGGCGCAGGGGTGAAGGACAGCCTGAGAACCAGAGTCCTGGAGGAGGGTCAGGCCCACTGCCTGCAGGGGGTGGAGGACGCCCAGGAAAACCCAACCAAAAGGCCAGACTCAAGGAGACATGACAGGCCGACCAGCCATCACACTGCCTGTGAACACACGGGATGTGGAAACCAGCTGCTTCATCGCCAAAGCTCACACCATGTCAGGTATGAGAGCAGCATTCTTTCCTGTGTGATTTAATCGAGTGCTTCCCCTGGTTTCAGTGATTTAGACCTCCAGGGAAAGGCAGGGGGCATTCTATTTGGTTTAAAGCCAGCAATTCTGAGTTCCAGTCCCAGCAACTGCTACAGCTGACCAGCTGGACAAATCTCTGGGACCCAATACGTGCCAGCAGCAGCTGTATGCATCTCATTGAACCCTACAACCGCTCCATCAGGCAGATATTACTCAGTACATCCACAATCTGACCACTTCCCCTCATTCCCCTACCACATCCTGGTCCAGGCCTCCATCCTGTCTCCCCTGTGGGCTGCAGAGCCCTTCCCCTCCCTCTAGCTATCCCTCATCACAACTGCCAAGGTAAGGAAACCTTAAGCCAGATTACTCTTCTACATGTTCAAGCCTCCTACCCCCATCCCCGAACATGGCTTCCCATATGGCCCAGAAGCCCAGGTCTGTACGATGTCTATAGAGCCCTCCAGGATCAAAGGCCCCCTCTTTCCTCTCTGATCACAACCATCAGTCCCCTGGCTCATTCTACTCCAGCCACACTGGCCTACTCTTTCAACACAACAGGTACCCCTGCCACAGGACCTGTGCATGGCTGTCCCTCTATACAGAATGTACACGGCCCTCCCTCTCGATCCCTACAGGGGTTGGCACAAATGTTACCTTATCAGTGATGCCTTCTCTGACGACCTCATTTAAGACTGCAGCCTTAGCACCTAGCATTATTCATTTATTTTGTTTACTGTGTTTCACCCTCCTCTAGCTCCACAGGGCAGGAACTGTTTTGAATTGAACAAATAGATGACGACTCTAAGGGACTGGTTAGCTTGTTCCTGACCGCAGGGGTAGTGATGAGAAGTGCTAGGGGCCAAATTCAGGTTCCATCTGACCCAGGAGTCCACACTCCATGCAGGGCACCCGGAACCCCCCTTCCACATTCCACAGGGCTGTTAGCGATGCAGCACGCTTAAGAGGAACACTTCCATCAGTGTGAGTCTACTGACTTTCTGTCCTCTCCGCTACCCTGGGCCTGTCCGCACTGCTTGCTAAGCAGGCAGAGAGCGTGAGTTAGAGGCAGTGGGACACCCTTTCCCTGTCCTCCTTCCAGTCCTGCCTTAAGAGCCCCAGCAGCTAAACAGCATCAGACCAACCAGCATTAACGCAAACAGCTGGGCATCGCCTGACAGGCGCCGTTATTTCTCTTCTTTAACCGCTCAGTCATGTCCGACTCTTTGCAGCCCCACGGACTGTAGCCCACCAGGCTCCTCTGTCCATGCAATTTCCCAGGCCGGAACACTGGAGTGGGGTGCCATTTCCTTCTCCAGGGGATCTTCCCGACCCAGGGATCAAACGCACGTCTCCTGCACTGGCAGGCAGATTCTTTATCACCGAGTCACCCGGGAGGCCCAAGAGGCCCGGCAGTTGTAGCCTGGTCCCTAATCTCGGCAAGAGGGCTCCTGCAGATGACTCCAGATTCTAGTTGCAAGGACTGCAGGGGTCCAAGCCAAGCCCTCTGGTGCCCGCAGGCTGCAGCTGGTGGAGGGGTTCCTGAAGCATCAGCAGGAGGCTCGGAGGGGGCGATAGAGGGGCTACCGCCTGGGTTACAGTGAACTTGGAACAGCGGCAGCAAAGGATGGGCACAGTCCTGTGAGAACCACCCCAGTTGCACCCCTCTCTGTGTTGAATGGAATAATTCTTTGAGGAGGCAGACCGTTAGCTAGAGATTGGCAGGCTTTCTAGTCATACCACATATTGAGATCTCTGTGTTTTTAATTAAGTGAATTAAAATAAATAACAGGATTAGAAGAGTCCTGCCACATTGTAAGGCCTACATTTCTGTAGTTATTATCATAATGGGATTTAATTGCTATATTTTCTCGACAAGAGCCAAAAGCTCCAAAAGGGTCCTGTCAGGTAAGGAACACAAGGATCGAATCTGCATATGCTTTAAGAGCTGTTTTTTCAAAATATTTATTTATTGCCCAGACAGTTCCAAAAAACAAGACTAGGCTGTCAGCCTGGTAGCCAGGGATATGGGCTTATATCCTTTCATATCTCTATTGAGACGTTGAAATGGTTATTCTGCCTGAGATAATTACAGTTAGATTATTCTTATTATGGTTATGTTAATTATTGGACCATTAATTTATTTAAAATGACTATATACATGAAAACAAAAATAAAAATTTAAGTAAATAGGCAGTGTAAATCCCAGATACGACTGTTATCATAATGATTCTAATATTATTGCTGTGAGGAAATGTGGCAGACCTCACGAGAAAACATTACTAACATCCAATATCCAGTGAGGAAACAGAATTTTTTTTAATTTAAGGCAAGTGTAATTTAATGTTAATGAGAATGCAGGGACTAAGTAATGGGGCTAACTGTGTATGTACAGCGGCAGCCAACTAGAACTTTCAGCCGAAAACCAATGAAGGTGAACACCTGAGACTCTACTCTGCAAACCAGACCCATTAAATTCAAGAAGGAGAGAAATGGGGCAGGTCAGGATGGGCTGGGGCATAAGGTTACCTGCAGCACACAGTTCAAGTCTATGCTCCATTTGCTTTTTTTTTTTTTTTACTGAAGGATAATTGATTTACAGAATTTTGTTGTTTTCTGTCTGTTTTCTTTACTTTGAAGAGCTGTCTCAAAAGGAAAGATTCAGCACCACGATGCCCTTTCAATGAAAAGGAATGAAAAAGAACCTGCGCTATAACACTCAGTATTAAGCAACACACAAACGCCCATTCACTCCAGTGTGAGAAACCTCTTTTTCAAGGATTTCCCAGACAATGTCACCACTGAAACCCCGCAAGTCACTGAAATAGTTCTCTCTGATGCAAGGATGCTGCAGGATACACAGCTGACAGAAGGTTAGAGACAAGGGTGTTAGGCCGAGCTCTGAATAAGATAGGTGTTCACAAGGCTGGGAGTCGAAGAAATGTTTCCAGAGAAGAAGAAATGTTTAAGCTGAAGGAGTTCTAAGCAATCGACCCTACAAGGACTGGTTTGAGTGCTCTATTTGCCAAGAAGGCCTTCCCTTTTGAATGCAAATATTAATCAAGCCTCAAGGACTCCAGGAAGGACAGACCCAAGAGATGCTTTGCTGAAAGTTTTCATCTGTTTTTATAAGCACGTGTTCCTTAAAGGGTGTGGATGCGCGCATGTGTGGTAGCTAAGTCGCTTCAGTCATGTCAGACTCTTTGTGACCCTTTGGACTGATCCTGTCAAGCTCCTCTTTTCATGGAGTTTTCCGGGCAAGAATATTACAGTGGGTTATTGTGCCATCCTCCAAGGGATCTTCCCAACCCAGGGATCAACCCGTATCTCCTGCATTGCAGGCAGATTCTTTACCATTGAGCCACCAGGGAAGCCCCTTCTTAAAGGGTGAAACATTGAAAATAGGAATCATACTGGTGCTTGCGTAAGAGATCTCGATTAGACAAGTCTAGCATTGATGTCGGAAAAGGCAATGGCACCCCACTCCAGCACTCTTGCCTGGAGAATCCCACGGACAGAGGAGCCTGGTGGGCTGCAGTTCACGGGGTCGCTAAGAGTCAGACACGACTGAGCGACTTCACTTTCACTTTTCACTTTCATGCATTGGAGAAGGAAATGGCAACCCACTCCAGTGTTCTTGCCTGGAGAATCCCAGGGTTGGGGGAGCCTGATGGGCTGCCGTCTGGGTCGCAGAGTCGGACACGACTGAAGCGACTTAGCAGCAGCAGCAGCAGCAGCATTTATGTACTATGTAAGAAGTACTCTGGGACTTCCCTGGTTGCCCAGTGGTTAAGACTGCATTTCCAATGCAGGGAGTGTGGCTTCAATGCCTGGTTGGGGAAGTTTTGCATGTTGCATGGTGCAGCCAAAAAAAAAAAAAATAGGAGACGCACCCTAATCACAATGTGTTCTGCAATTAGGATGCGAAAAAATCAACTCCTAAGAAATGGCCCCAGGTGCAAGCCTCATCTTGAGGCACATTCCCAGCAAAGTCTTTCAGATACAGTAAAAGCTGTGCATTTCTGTGCTGGAAAAAATATGAGTAAGCTGGGCACAGTTCTGACTTTGCTAAGTGCGTCCCTATTATCTTTATTACTCACTCAACCCACTGCCCTGGCCTGAAATCAAGTCCCTTGGACCTAATAAATCAAAATAAAACAAGAATCAACAGAAACTTAAACTGCGACCCACGGTCCTGTTACATGACCTTGTCTATGATTAATGCCCAAAGCCATTAAAAGCATCATTGTTCTAATGAGGATATAAAGCCATTTACCATTCCCAAAGTGCTTTCCCAGACCACATCCCCTTTCATCTCCACCCAGGACCTGGGAGATGGCTGCTCTGCCATCACCCCCATTACCTGTGAGAACGCTTGGAAGAAGATGCACCTGGTGCCAGAGCCAGGACTCTTCCACCTCCAGCTACTATTCATGTTTAATGCATTTTTTTCTTTTTACTTATTTCAAAAAGTATCACATGATGCTATTAATAGTAGGACTGCCTGGAAGACAAATGCCCTGAAACTAACAAACTCCAGGCCCAGATGCCTCAGAGACTTTTCAGAGTCTGGTTCTCCAGGGTCGTTAGGAGTTTCAGTGAGCACTTCAGGCTTTTCCCCTTACTCGCTAGCCTGCAGGGCCATCAATCCCCCACTTGGAAAGCAGCTGTGATGCTGCAGGCTCGAGGCATCCAGGAGGGCAGTGTAACAGAGGTGAGAGGGAAGCCAGGCTACACTTGAGAGAGGTATGCGTGGGAAGGGGACTTCCTCCAGGTTGCTCAAATCAGCGCAGCAGGGTCTTCCAGAGTCCTGGGCTGGCTCTAATCAGTCCTGGCTAGGGCTAGTCAGGGAAGTTGATGACATCAGTGTTTCTTACCAGGCATTTCTGGCATTTTGAACGGGAACATTTGTGCTGTGGGACTGCTCCACGCCACCCAGGCTGTTAGTACCCTGGCCTCTAGCTGCTAAATACCAGTGGCACCCACAAATACTGAGACCTCCACCCCCTGGTTGAGAATTGCTGGACTAGATATCATCTAGGACTTTCCTGGCTTAAAATTTCCCAGGTCCAGAGTGGCCTTAGGTGTGAGAGTGCACTGAGGTGGCAAAAAAGCTACAAATACACCAATATCACTGAAGAAGAATGCATTTAGCTGCAAATAAATTGGAGAAGGAAATGGCAGCCCACTCCAGTGTTCTTGCCTGGAGAATCCCAGGGACGGGGAGCCTGGTGGGCTGTTGTCTCTGGGGTCGCACAGAGTCGGACACGACTGAAGCACCTTAGCAGCAGCAGCAGCACCTGCAAATAACAACGACAACAAAATAGTAATAGTAATAACCTGACTAACCAGGCTTTGTGACATAGGGGCTTATTTTCACCTTATATGAAGAAGCCCTGAAGAAGGCAGCCTAAGATGGGCAATAGTTCAATGATACACTCAGGGACCCAAGCTCCCTTTGTTTTTATACTTTGCCACGCTCAGTGTGATGGCTTTAATCCTCACATCAGCTCATGATGCCAAAATGGCTGCTCTGCCTCCAAGTGTCACATATAGGTGTCAGGTAGAAAAGCAAAAGCGTCAAAGACTTTTTCCACTTTACATATATGTTTTTATTCAGCAGAACTGGCCCCATCTCATCGGCATCACATGGCCACCCCTAGCTAGAAAGTGGTTAGGAAGGTTAAACATTCAAATTTCCAGTCTCCATCACAGAGGAAGGCAAGGGAGAAGGTGGCTGGGAATGTGCTTCAGGATGGCCTGCCTCAAGTGGCTGCCACAGGAATCTTTATCTAATTGTGTGCACATTCCACAAAGAGGCTAGCCTTTATTTTATATTCAGTAATTCTGTAAACAACGAATGTCTATGCAGGAGCAAAGCTCTGTAGGAGTTTACTTCTCCTTGACTATTCCAGTTTAAATGAAACTCCATCTCATCCACAGCCAACTGGGCCCCTCATCAACAGAAATTATGACCAAAGAGTATTTTTACCTCGGTCACCATTTCCGACTAGCAAATTTGAAATTATCTGCTTTTACCTTTCTGTGTAACAGGTTTCAACAGACTTACTATTCTCCGTAACACATTTCTCTTTCTCTTTTTTTTTTTCACCCTGGATAAATCCCCAGAGAATTAAGCTGAGTGAAAAATGCCAATGTAACCAAAATGTCATCTACTGTACGATTCCATGTGTACAGCATACTTGAATTATCTGCTTTTACCTTTCTGTGTAACAGGTTTCAACAGACTTACTATTCTCCGTAACACATTTCTCTTTCTCTTTTTTTTTTTCACCCTGGATAAATCCCCAGAGAATTAAGCTGAGTGAAAAATGCCAATGTAACCAAAATGTCATCTACTGTACGATTCCATGTGTACAGCATACTTGAAATGACAAAATTACAGACACAGAGAACAGATCAGTGGTTGCTAGATTTTAAGGAGAGGGTGGTGTCTTGCACTTTGTATCAGAGTCAATATTCTTGTTGTGATACTGTGGAATGGTTCTGTACCCAGTGTTACCACTGGCAAACTTGGGTAAAATGTGCTTGGGGTTCCCCTATATATTACTTCTTTTTTAAAAAATTGAACTATAGCTGATTTGCAATGTTGTGTTAGTTTCAGGTGTACAGCAAAGTGATCCAGTTATACATATACATATATTCTTTTTCAGTTTTATTTCCTTTGCAATATACTGAATATAGTTCAATAGGTCCCTGTGATTATCTGTTTTATATATAATGTGCATGTGTTAATCTCACACTTAAAAATGCTGGAAGGGATATCTGTTATCCTTATAGACTGATGTCTGAATTAAGTATTTTAATTATATACTGCAGATCTGGTAGGCACACAGGATTTATACATCACACAGTAGATTGCCACATGTAGCACCAAGAACATAGCAGAAGTGTTATATTTTAGCTAAACTACAAATTTAGCTCTTTCATCTTCTCCTTTACCTAAGTGCCCACATTTTTCTAAAGATAATTAGTTCTTTAACTATAGAAAAGCAAGAGATAAATACAAATGTATATATTAAACTATTTACAAAGTAACAGCACATTTAGGATGGCTTCAGAACAACCCCAAGAGTGTACGAGGGAAAGGCAAAGAAGGGGGGCAGTAGATGAAACAAGACTGACTCTTAAATCCCTAATTATTGAATATGGGAGTTAGGCACACGTGGGTAACCTATACCAGTCTAACTTTGAAACTGCCACAATAGAAAATAGATTTTTTAAAAAACAATAGAAAATCGGGTTTTTTAAATAACTCTAGAACAAATACTAATACGTACTTCAGGGATGAACCTTAAAAAAAAAAAAAAAAAACTGAATGAGGGGGACTTCCCTGGCAGTCCACTGGTTAAGACTCTGCACTTCCAATCTAGGTTCCATCCCTGGTCAGAGAATTAAGATCCCACATGCCATGGGGCATGGCCAAAAAAAGAAAAGAAAAGCTGAATGAAAGTAGCCAAACACAAAAATGCATACTATACAATTTTATATGGAATATTTAGAAAAGGCAAATACACAGAGACAGAAAGATGACCGATGGTTGCCCGTAGCTAGCGGTGGGTGTGAGGACTGACTGCATATGGGCACAAACTAACTAAGAGGAGTGAGGAAAATGTCCTAACCCTGCAGTGCAGTGACGGCTGCACAACACACGGATAAGTGTTATGGTAGGAAAGTCACACCCCAATAAAGGCATCTGAAAAACAACTCCAAAGACAGGAAGAGCGAGAGAGGGAAATGCGGCCACAGTTACACTACATGTCAGTACTACACTTAGGAAGATAAGGCTTACAGAAGTGGTTAAAAAAAAAAAGACAATTTTGACAAAAGGACACTTTCCAAGGACTTCAGTGGTTCTGAACTAACGTCATAGAAAAGCAGCATCTAGTGACACATACCATTTCTTGTAGCCTTCCTCCAAATCTAAAAATGAGAAACAGAAAAAGAAAAAAAACAAAGTCTTTGCTTGGTGCAGCTGAATCGAGTTCAGCGTTTCTGCAGGGCAGGAACTTATCAGACGAAGAGGAGGTGATTCAAACCCTCCGTTTAGAAAGTCACAAAGTAGGAAACGAGAAAAACCAAGTCTGCTGAATAAAAAACAAACAAAAAATAAATGTGGTTTAAAGGTTGTAATTTAGTTTTAAACATCCTAAATTATCAGCTTGTGCCAGCAACAGTTTTTGTTTTTTGGAGTTTTTTATTTGCTTTAACGTACAGGAGAATTTAATCCATTCAAAATTACATCAGATTAAACCCACCTAGTAAGGAAAATTAATTTCATTTTCTTTGGTAAACGAAAGCACTTCTGACAACTTAGAATTTACACCAAAACAGAGTAAGTGAAACTCGCTCAGTCATGTCTGACTGTGACCCCATGGACTACACAGTCCATGGAATTCTCCAGGCCAGAATACCAGAGTGGGTAGACATTCCCTTCTCCAGGGGATCTTTCCAACCCAGGAATCGAACCGGGTCTCCTGCATTGCAGGAGGACTCTCTATCAGCTGAGCTACCAAGGAAGCCAAAACAGAGTAAAGGAAGCTCCAAAGTCCTCCAGAGCAGGGGCATTGTGTTTGGGGTAGAAGCTCCATCTGCTGCAAGTAACAGGATTTTAATTTTTCATCAATATTGGCCATCAAACCATAACTGCTAGAATTTACGCTTAAATGTTAGGACAAACCTCTTACTTACAGACCTCATAAATTATTAAATTCTGAAACTTAATGTTTATTTGTTGCCACTTGAAAAACAAACAGTGGGATTTAAATTTGAAAGGGCCCCAGGGCACATTCCTCTAAAGGGAAAGAAGAGGGGAGAGAGATTTCCAGGGCCTAGGTGCAGCTGACCCCTGGTTTCATATCACATCTCTGCCCACATCTCCAGTTTCCACACTGACTTCAGTCTGCACACTGCAGGCTTGCTATAAACGGGATCCTGGCTGTGATTTACTGTGCCCTCTGACAGCCCTTAACCACACCAAGAGAATGTTACCTTCCAAGGACTCTAGATGACCCCACATCCCTTCCTACATACAATTCTTTCTGTTATTCATTCAACTATTGTCTTCCCAAAGGAAACTCCTAAGTTCTTAGAAAAAACAAACTAACCCAAAACAACAATAACAAAAACCTACTTGCTAACAATCCCTCTCTTCAGTGTTCTTGAGACCTTCCAATGCCACCAATGGCAACATACAAGAATGCCTATCTCACTGCATCTCAGCATCCTTGCGTGCTTAGTCGCTCAGTCGTGTCCAACTCTTTGCAACCCCATGGTCTGCAGCCCACCAGGTTCCTCTTTCTATGGGGGATTTTCTAGGAAAGAATACCAGAGTGGGTTGCCATTTCCACCTCCAGGGGATCTTCCTGACCCAGGGATTGAACCTGGGCCTCCTGTGTCTCCTGCATTGGCAGGTGGATTCTTTACCCACTGAGCCACTGAAGAAGCTCTGGAGAAGGACAGTTTCAGAGTTTTCATTTTCAAAAGACTCAGTATGACATACTGAAGACCTAAGGCAGCCCCAGTCAGCTCCAGGCTCTGTCTCATCTTTAATGGGGGTCTTGGGGGGGCCCTGAGCATGCACACTGGTTGGAGTTGTCAGTCCCAGGTTCCAATCCTGATTCCACTGTCATTAGACTTAAGAACCTGGGCAGGTCAAAACCTTTCTGAGCCTGTTTCTTCACTCAAAAAAACAAAAAGGAGATAATACCTGTAACTTGAAGGCAGTAAAAGGTTAAATGAGATTAAAAAAAAGAAGTGTCCTAGACAAACCACAGGACAGGGCTGGGGTTCAATAAACGTGAGCCAAATGCAGTGTAATTAGGGTACTGAATTCCTGAAAAGCCCAAGAAGAGAGTTTCGGTTTGACCAAAAAAAAAAAAAACAACACTATTGTCTCATCCTGTAGTAGAAAAAGGTGCCTGTGGAAGTCCTGGAAAATACGGTGAAGCAGGACCTCCCGGTCCCTGGAGCACAAGCAGAGCTATTTAGGGAGTCATTGAGCAGACATTTATTTACTACCTGTAAATAGCTTTAATGATTTATTACCTGTCTCCAGGGCAGGACACAGGCCGGCAACTACCTGCCCAGATGTGAGTCCAACAACAGATCTGGACACGGTTTCACCCTCGTCCTACCCAGAGGGATGAGGTCATTTTGAAGACAGAGCCCTCCGCTCCTGCTATGGAAGATTTCCCCAGACAGCCTCCCCGCCACGGATACCAGGCTTAAAGTCAGACCCGCTCTGCCCCACCCCCAAGCCACAGACGGGGTTCCTGCCAAAGCAGGACCTTAGAATGACCGGGGCTTCTTATCAGCTGCCAAATGTTTCCACGCTGGGCCCCAAAGCAGGAGTCAGTTTCCTCTTCCCACACAGTGATTTATCTAAAATTCTCTCTGATGTCACGATGAGTTCCCTAACAGCCCTCATGGGTTGAATCCAAACAATAACATTCAGGGAGAGGCAGGTGCTGCTTTCTAATGTGCGGGGTAGGCAGCGGGGCAGGGTGGGGCAGGGTTGGCATGGGGGCGGTGGGGGAAGCAGAGGGTCCTGTAGACTAATCCTACAGAAGGCAGCAGGTCCACAAGGCAAGGGGTCTGGAGAGGCAAGAGAGATTGACTGCAGGCGACAAGAGAGGAGAACCCTGCATGGAGCCACTTTTCCAATTAGGCAGCTGTGGCGTGAAGCTCCCCCGGGGCACAAGCTCAGTTGTTGAGAATCTGGGTTGGCTTTTATGGTCTTTCTGAGTCTGGAAAATACTGCTTAAGAAAACTGTGACAAAGACTCTCTCCTAATCAAGCTCACAGTGGTCCCCCATCCTTGTCCAGCCTGCAAAGCCCAGTTTTAGCAAGAATCCTGCCAAGTCAGTTTCAGTTCAGTTCAGTTCAGTCGCTCAGTCGTGTCTGACTTTTTGCGATCCCATGAATCGCAGCACGCCAGGCCTCCCTGTTCATCACCATCTCCCGGCGTTCACTCAGACTCCCCACTTTAATATTTGATCACCCTCAATACCTGATCAAATGCTTCATNAGTTCAGTCGCTCAGTCGTGTCTGACTTTTTGCGATCCCATGAATCGCAGCACGCCAGGCCTCCCTGTTCATCACCATCTCCCGGCGTTCACTCAGACTCCCCACTTTAATATTTGATCACCCTCAATACCTGATCAAATGCTTCATCCCCTCCCCCATCATTCCTTGGGTGAAACTTGATCACTCTGGCCGGCCTTCAGTAAGAATTCTGTTAGTTTAGCAAGAATTCCTCCTACCCTTGATGTCTCTTCTTAGTAACTTCCCCTCCACCCACTCCTTGGCTATAAAACCCCATCTGTTCTTGTCACATTCAGAGTGGAGCCCAATCTCTCTCCCCTAGAGCAATAGTCGACATCTAACACAACATTCTTGAATAAAGTCTTTCTTACCATTTTAACCTGTGTCATAATAATCTTTTCTTTAACAACGGTTAGTGGGTTGAATGGTAACCCCCAAAAAAGTTACGTCCACACCCTAAGACTGAGACCTGCGAGTATGACCTTCACATGGCCAAAGAGTGAATGTTACCTTCTGGGCCCTGAATGCAATCATATGTATCCTTCTAAGTGAGAGGCAGAGGGTATCTGGGGACACAGACAACCACAAGAGGAAACAGTTTTGTGAAGACAGAAGCAAAGACTGGAGTGATGTGGCCTCAAGCCAAAAGATATCTGCACCCCAGCTAGCTGGGAGAGTCAAGAACAGAACCTGCGAGAGCCTCTGGAGGGGCCTTGCCCGTTCCACACCTGGATTCTGGAGCCCTGGCTTCCAGGGCTGTGAGGGAACACATTTCTATTGTTCTACTCCTTCCAGTTTGTGAGACTTTGTTGCAACAAGCCACAGGAAACTAATACCGGGAAAGAAGTATGTCTTAGTCCATATGGGCTGCTATAACAAAATACTACAGGCTGGGCAGCTTCTGCTGCTGCTGCTGCTAAGTCACATCAGTCGTGTCCGACTCTGTGTGACCCCATAGACGGCAGCCCACCAGGCTCCCCCATCCCTGGGATTCTCCAGGCAAGAATACTGGAGTGGGTTGTCATTTCCTTCTCCAATGCATGAAAGAGAAAAGTGAAAGTGAAGTCGCTCAGTCTGTCGACTGTTAGCGACCCCATGGACTGCAGCCCACCAGGCTACTCCGTCCATTGGATTTTCCAGGCAAGAGTACTGGGGTGGGGTGCCATTGCCTTCCCCGGGGCAGCTTCTAAGGAACGGCAATTTCTCTCAATTCTGGAGGCTGGGAAGTCCAGGATCGGGTGCCAGCCAATTTGGTGTTTGGTGAGAGTTGGCTTTCTGTTTCACAGATGGTGCCTTTTCATTGTGTCCTCACATGGAAGGGACTAGGGAGCTCTCTGGGCCTCTTTTAAAAGAGAACTAACTCCATTCATGAGGGCTCCATCTCAAACCCTAATCACCTCCCAAAGGCCCCACCTCCAAAGACCATCATATTGGGCATTTGGTTTCATCACATGAATTTTGGGGGTGATACAAACCATAGCAAAGTGGGGAGTGGGCTTTGCAGCCAGCTAAAATACTGAGGAGCAATATATTCAAGGGCTTTCCCAGGTGCCTCAGAGGTAAAGAATCCACCTGCAATGCAGGAGATGCTTGAAACACAGGTTCAATCCCTGGGTCGGGAAGATCCCCTGGAGGAGGAAATGGCAACCCACTCCAGTATTCTTGCTTGGAGAATCCCATGGACAGAGGAGCCTATCAGGCTACAGTGCATGGGGTCGCAAAGAGATGGACTTGACTGAGTGACTAGGCTCCCATGCATGCATGCAATACATTCAAACCTAACATTTGACACTTTCATAATAAGCTTGAATTATTTTTGTGATTAAAAACTCATTAAAGCCATAAAGCATAAGAGTATATGAGAGCCATAACACATAAGAGTATGTGAAATTTGGCTGATGGGGGAGCAAAGATAGAAGAAGATATCATGCGGGTCAGACAGACAGCTGAGACACAAGACCTTTAGCTGCTATTTCTCAACCCAAATAAATAAAATTTAAACTGACCCCAAAATGTTCTCACACCTAAATTCTATCTCACTAAAGAAAACAAGGGCTTCCCTGGTGGCTCAGAGGTTAAAGCATCTGCCTCCAATGCAGAAGACCTGGGTTCGATCCCTGGGTCGGGAAGATCCCCTGGAGAAGGAAATGGTAACCCACTCCAGTATTCTTGCCTGGAGAATCCCATGGACGGAGAAGCCTGGTAGGCTACATACAGTCCATGGGGTTGCAAAGAGTCGGACACGACTGAGCGACTTCACCACTTCACAAAGAAAACAAAAAGGCATCAAACAGCCCAGTTCCAGAGGAAGGAGCGTGAGGCAGGGAGGTCTGTTCTACAGCCTGAACTTCTGCATCCCTGAAATGAGCATAGACTAGTTTCACAGTGTGAAAGTGAAGTTGCTCAGTCGTGTCCGACTCTTTGCGACCCCATGGACTGTAGTCTACGAAGTTCCACCATCTATGGGATTTTCCAGGCAAGAATACTGGAGTGGGTTGCCATTTCCTTCTCCAGGAGATCTTCCCGACCCAGGGGTTGAACCCGGGTCTCCCGCATTGTAGGCAGACGCTTTACCATCTGAGCCACCACAATGAGGAACATGATTTTCTTCATCTATCCGGTTTAAAGATGCTCACTACATATCAGGGATTCCCTGGTGGCTCAGACGGTAAAGAGTTTGCCTGCAATGTGGGAGACCTGAGTTCGATCCCAGGGTCGGGAAGATCGATCCCCTTGGAGGAGGAAATGGCAACCCACTCAGTATACTTGCCTGGAGGATCCCATGGACTGAGGAGTCTGGGATGCTACAGTCCATGAGGTTGCAAAAGAGTTGGACACGACTGAGCAACTTCACTTTCACTACACATCACAGGAATGAGCTCAACATTAACTGACAATTTCAAGGAAAGAAAATGCTGTAAAAATATAACTTTTTAGGAAAAGGCAGTGAGAAATACAAGTTCAAGAATACGATGAGGAGAGGGGAAAAAAAGAAAAGAATAAGATGGGACAGGTGACTAGAAAGCGGCCCTGAGGGGGGCGGGGTGTCACCCTCTCCAGTGCGCAGTGACTACCGGCATTTTCCACGCGTTCACACAAGAGTGTAGCCACCAGAGGAATAAGCAAACCTCACCCTGCGTTTTTGCCAGGCCATCCGATGTTAGAAGCCATTACCTGAGAGGCAGCACAGTGAATCCTCAGGTGAGCCTTTATAAACAATGCAGTATTCAGACCACCACAAAGGCCAGGAGTCCAGCACCAGCTCTGCAGCCCTATCTCCTGTTGCTCCTTTTCACAAAGGCTCTGCTCTGGCCAGACGGCCCCCCTCCCTCCCGACACAGGGCTTTGCCTCCCGCCCCTGTTCTCTCTCCAGGTACACCCCCTACTTCTGTGGTTCCTGCCTATGTTTGCTAAGGCTGCCATATCAGACTGCCACAAACTTGGTGACTTAAAACAGCAGTCTTTTATTCCCTCAAGGGTCTGGAGGCCAGACTCCAAACTTCAGGTGTCGGCAGGCCAGTCCCTCCTCTGGAAGCTCTGGGAAGGATCCCTTACCTCACCTCCTCCAGAGATTAGGCCATGGATGGAGATTCAGGGGCCAGCATTCAACCCGCGGCACTGACCAATCTGAGCTGTCACGGCTCACTAGAAGCCTTTCCTGGTCTCGTTTCCTGAAGCCGAGGATGGGTCACCCGTCCTTCTCACAGGCATACCTGCAGCTTCTTCTCACTGTGTACACTGCTGCTTTTCCAAAGTGCGGCCTCCCCGGGGCAGGTGCTCCCCGAGGGAAGGAGGGAATTTCACGTTCCCATCAGGGCAGCCACAACACTGTGTCACAGTAACCTTTCATGCCTGTCTTCCCACCTGAGCATCTCGAAGGCAGGGTCCACATCTTCCTCACTTTTGCACTCCCGGCCCCTCCCCAACGTACCTAAAAACAACAGGTGCTTAATTTGATAAGCATATTTGTCAAACAAGAGAAAGAATGTATCTGTATCCCAAGAAATAGGTTGTGTATATTGCTGCTCATCAGGGGTACCCATGTTTTGCACAATGGCTGGTAGGAAAGATAAATATTTACAGCATTCTCACCTATTCAACCCACAGGGTCTGTCTGTAACTCCCATGAGACCGATTTAATGACCAGGGGATGGATTGATAACCACAGCCTGAAAAACATCGACCCGGGTGATCACCAAGGTCTTTTTCTATCTCTAAATTCCATCATGACCAACAACTGGAAAAGCAAACTGGCATGCAATCAAATTGTGGTAATCTGACCAAGCAGAAAGCTACAATTAAGGAAAAAGGGCTAAATATGTGCAAGGTGTATGGAAGGCATTGGACAAAATAAAATGGGAACCTTGGATGGGATACTTAAGTCATGTTGTCTGCAGACAATCTGTTAAACAAAAATACAAACTCATTGAGTTCAGTGGGTTATCGTGTTATACGGGCCACATAATGCTTGAGTGGCAAGTGGTCCTAAGAGCTCTGGTCACTTTTGGAGGGTGCCCTCATCCCACATCCGTCATCATCTGGATCAGTTCCCTCGTCTCTAAGCCCTGCTGAAGCCGCTCCAAGCCACAAGGTCTTCATAAAATTCTCATAAAAACATTTTTTTAAGAGCACCATGCTTCCAACCAGCTTTCAAATGATCATTAGACACAGAAACTTCCAAAAGCCTGAAGCCCCTCCATTCTGACCACAGTCCTCTAGGCTCCCCAACTCCTGCTGCAGCACCCTCGCCCCCCAACTCTCAGTGGCTGTCCAAATCCTCATCAAATGTTATCTGATGCAATTTTAAGGTATTCTCTTTCCTTAAAGATATTTTTATGTTGAGCTGGGAAACCAAAAAGCTTGTAAGATTGAAAAAGGAAGAACTCCTAAATGTAAAATTTTAGGCACAAGGGAATGAGGAGACACGTTTAGGGAAAACCTTTCTGTACTCCTTCAAAACACACCTACTGGGGAACTAGCTCTTTACCTTCTCGACTTGACAGTGAGCCAGCCTGGCTACAGATACATCAACCCACAGGCAGCTGGCATCCTTAATAATGACCAACTTCCTTCTGTTCTGTCAAGAGCAGAGACAAAGACGTGATTCAGGGGCACTCAATTGAATTATTGTCTTTGTTTAAACCTTCCCACTCAGATGGAGCTGTCAGCTGCCGCAGTCAGTCCAGGGAAGGATGAATGCCCTCAGGAGCAAAGCTGCTCAAGTGCCCAGGCGGCCAGCACATGCGGCTCCATCTCCACTGCCAGACCAGCCCTGTGGCCCTGAGGTCTGACCAGAGGCAATGNTTGAATTATTGTCTTTGTTTAAACCTTCCCACTCAGATGGAGCTGTCAGCTGCCGCAGTCAGTCCAGGGAAGGATGAATGCCCTCAGGAGCAAAGCTGCTCAAGTGCCCAGGCGGCCAGCACATGCGGCTCCATCTCCACTGCCAGACCAGCCCTGTGGCCCTGAGATCTGACCAGAGGCAATGCCTGGGGCTCAGCACCTAGAGGAAGGCAACAACTTCCTGTGATAAAGGCCCGTGATAAAGTTCTGGAACAGGGCTTCCAAACTGCAGGCCCTGCAGACTCATTTGTGGGTCATGGAAGTAAGTTAGCAGGTCATAAGCACCACTTTTTAAAAAAATTTTGGTCGGAGGAGAATTGCTGTACAATATTGTGTCAGTTTCTGCCATACACCAACATGATCAGTCAGAGGTATACATATGTTCACTTCCTTTTGAACCTCCCTCCCAAGACCCACTCCATCCCACCCGACTAGGTTGTCACAGAGCATGGGGTTGAGCTCCCTGTGTTATACAGCAAACTCCCACTGGCGATCTGTTATATACATGGTAATATATATATTTCCAGGCTATGCTCTCCAACTGTCCCACCCTGTCCTTCCCACACTGCGTCCACAAATCTGTTCTCTATGTCTGCATCTCCACTGTGGATCTGGAAATAAGTTAATCAGCACCATCATAAACACCATCTTAAAGAATAAAAGAGAACTAGAAATATCAGAGTGTGGTGCATGTATTTTGGGAAACAACTGTTTCCTTGCATCTGTTTAAATGTGTATGTACACAGTAGGTCACTATGTAAAATGTATTTCTTCTCACAGGTCACAGTCAAAAATTCTGAAAGCCACTATCTTTGCTCAAAAGTAAATCAAGTGTTCTGTTCAAAGAAATAATAAAAATATAACCCATATTTCTTTTGGGAATGCCAATAATTGTCAAAAATACCTTGGACAGTGTCTGTAAACCAAGTCAACCTTTCTTGAGCATAGTTCTGGGGTCCTAAGATGTATTTTCAGAGATCTGGAATTCTTGATGAGAATTTTCACATTTTGTGCTCCTAATATAACTGTGCAGGACCCTGTGGGGTCTTCCTGGGACACAGCCCTCCCCCATATCCTCTGCTATAGTTCCTCTTCGAAGTGCCTAGGTAATGGTATCTGATGCACACACTTCCCGAGTTGTTTTACAGATGCTCAAACTCCCACCAAATGGAAGAAATTAACTACCTGATGATTATGAGACCCCAGACCCAAGGGAGCTAAGGATAACGTTAGTTCAGTTCAGTTCAGTCGCTCAGTCGTGTCCGACTCTTTGCGACCCCATGAATCGCAGCACGCCAGGCCTCCCTGTCCATCACCATCTCCCGGAGTTCACTCAGACTCACGTCCATCGAGTCCGTGATGCCATCCAGCCATCTCATCCTCGGTCGTCCCCTTCTCCTCCTGCCCCCAATCCCTCCCAGCATCAGAGTCTTTTCCAATGAGTCAACTCTTCGCATGAGGTGGCCAAAGTACTGGAGTTTCAGCTTTAGCATCATTCCTTCCAAAGAAATCCCAGGGTTGATCTCCTTCAGAATGGACTGGTTGGATCTCCTTGCAGTCCAAGGGACTCTCAAGAGTCTTCTCCAACACCACAGTTCAAAAGCATCGATTCTTCGGCGCTCAGCTTTCTTCACAGTCCAACTTTCACATCCATACATGACCACAGGAAAAACCATAGCCTTGACTAGGCGGACCTTAGTCGGCAAAGTAATGTCTCTGCTTTTGAATATACTATCCAGGTTGGTCATAACTTTTCTTCCAAGGAGTAAGCGTCTTTTAATTTCATGGCTGCAGTCACCATCTGCAGTGATTTTGGAGCCCAAAAAAATAAAGTCTGACACTGTTTCCACTGTTTCCCCATCTATTTCCCATGAAGTGATGGGACCGGATGCCATGATCTTCGTTTTCTGAATGTTGAGCTTTAAGCCAACTTTTTCGCTCTCCTCCTTCACTTTCATCAAGAGGCTTTTTAGCTCCTCCTCACTTTCTGCCATAAGGGTGGTGTCATCAGCATATCTGAGGTTATTGATATTTCTCCCGGCAATCTTGATTCCAGCTTGTGTTTCTTCCAGTCCAGCGTTTCTCATGATGTACTCTGCATATAAGTTAAATAAGCAGGGAGACAATATACAGCCTTGACGTACTCCTTTTCCTATTTGGAACCAGTCTGTTGTTCCATGTCCAGTTCTAACTGTTGCTTCCTGACCTGCATACAGATTTCTCAAGAGGCAGGTTAGGTGGTCTGGTATTCCCATCTCTTTCAGAATTTTCCACAGTTTATTGTGATCCACACAGTCAAAGGCTTTGGCATAGTCAATAAAGCAGAAATAGATGTTTTTCTGGAACTCTCTTGCTTTTTCCATGATCCAGCGGATGTTGGCAATTTGATCTCTGGTTCCTCTGCCTGTTCTAAAACCAGCTTGAACATCAGGGAGTTCACGGTTCACATATTGCTGAAGCCTGGCTTGGAGAATTTTGAGCATTACTTTACTAGCGTGTGAGATGAGTGCAATTGTGCGGTAGTTTGAGCATTCTTTGGCATTGCCTTTCTTTGGAATTGGAATGAAAACTGACCTTTTCCAGTCCTGTGGCCACTGCTGAGTTTTCCAAATTTGCTGGCATATTGAGTGCAGCACTTTCCCAGCATCATCTTTTAGGATTAGAAACAGCTTAACTACTAGCCGGGCCGGCGCACTTAGCGCGGGCCGCTTGCGAGAGCCGGGCCGGCGCACTCAGCGCGGGCGAGAGGAGCTACCCCACGTCCGAGGTCAGGGGCAGCAACCTAGAGTGCCAGGCTGCGACGGCGCAGGAACGGCCGAGAGGAGCTACCCTGTGTCTGAGGTCAGTGGCGGCCGGGAGGAGCTTCCCCTCATCCGAGGTCAGTGGCGGCCGGGAGGAGACACCCCGCGTCTGAGGTCAGGGCGGCGGCCGGGAGGAGCTACCCCGTGTCCGAGGTCAGGGGCGGCCAGGAAGAGACACCCCACGTCCGAGGCCAGGGGCGGCCGGGAGAAGCCACCTTGCGCCCGAGGCCAGGGGTGGTGACCCGGAGGAGCCACCCTGAGCCCGAGGCCAGGGGCGGCAGCTGGGAGAAGCCACCCACGCCCGAGGCCACGGCCGGCGGCCGGGAGGAGCAACCCGAGGAGCAGGGGCTGCGCAGGCGCAGGAGGGCCTAGAGGAGCTGTCCCACGTTGAAGGTCAGGAACTGCGGCGGTAAGGAGATACCCCTCGTCCAAGGTAAGGAGCAGCCGTGAAGAGACAACCCACGCCCAAGGTAAGAGAAACCCAAGTAAGATGGTAGGTGTTGCAAGAGGGCATCAGAGGGCAGACACACTGAAACCATACTCGCAGAAAACTAGTCAATCTAATCACACTAGGACCAGGGCCTTGTCTAACTCAATGAAACCAAGCCATGCCTGCAGGGCAACCCAAGGCGGGCGGGTCATGGTGGAGAGGTCTGACAGAACGTGGTCCACTGGAGAAGGGAATGGCAAGCCACTTCAGTATTCTTGCCTTGAGAACCCCATGAACAGTATGAAAAGGCAAAATGATAGGATATCAAAAGAGAATCTCCCCAGGTCGTTAGGTGCCCAATATGCTACTGGAGATCAGTGGAGAAATAACTCCAGAAAGAATGAAGGGATGGAGCCAAAGCAAAAACAATACCCAGTTGTGCATGTGACTGGTGATAGAAGCAAGATCCGATGCTGTAAAGAACAATATTGCATAGGAACCTGGAATGTCAGGTCCATGAATCAAGGCAAATTGGAAGTGGTCAAACAAGAGATGGCAAGGGTGAACGTCGACATTCTAGGAATCAGCGAACTAAAATGGACTGGAATGGGTGAATTTAACTCAGATGACCATTATATCTACTACTGCGGGCAGGATTCCCTCAGAAGAAATGGAGTAGCCATCATGGTCAACAAAAGAGTCCAAAATGCAGTACTTGGATGCAATCTCAAAAACGACAGAATGATCTCTGTTCGTTTCCAAGGCAAACCATTCAATATCACAGTTATCCAAGTCTATGCCCCAACCTGTAATGCTGAAGGATAATGTTAACCACTCAGTTATCCCAACGTCAATCAGTCAGAGCACAGTGCACAAATGGGCCACACGCCCTGAGATCCCCTCGTCCCTCACCTGGGTTTTAAAACTGCTTTCCTGAAACTCTTCGGGGAGCTCAGGGTATTTTGAGCACGAGGCCTTTTCACCCTCACACATACCCAGTTCTCTTGTTTGGCCCTGCAATAAATCTTGCTCTGCTCCAAACTCCATTTCAGTTTGTCTGATCTCACTGTGCGTCAGGCACACAAACTTGCATTTGGTAACATTAATGAGATTCTAAACTGAATATATTCAGAATCAGTCAAACATCTCCTTCATAATTGTGTTGGGTCATATGGTTTAAACGTTCATGTTTGCATTCATGTTTATCATCTAATGCAGGTGGCTGGACTGCTGAGAACACAAAAGTAGGCTTCATCTAGCAATGATATGTGCAAAGGCCAGGCCAGGTCATGCTGGACAGTGGGGTCTCAACCACCTGACCAAGACGAGAAGTGGGAGAACTGAGTTATCATGGAGCAACTGGTAAAGACAGGCCTGCTGAACAAGGAACCCGGGCCACAGCTCTCACTTCCAGGTCCGGGAGCAGACACTATGGATCCCATCTCTGTGTACACCAACTTACAACAGTTTTGTCATGGTAAATGTAAAAGTGAATGCAATAACATGAGTGATTTTCAAATTAACACAGAACAAAGGGACCAATCTAATGTTTTACAAGTTATATGGCTAATTTCATGTACATTTCCTATCATGTTGCTGAAGGTTAATTTTTTTTTTCCTTCCGGTATGTCTAGAAGTTAAATTTGGCTGGAGGGGAAGACAGCTTGAGCATTTCATATTACTTTTTCCCACACATAAACAACAATTCTTGATCAATGCAGAAGTCAGAGCACAGGAAATACCAAATGGAGGTGAACTGCCTTGTTTTTTATTTGACTGTGGCATGCTTTATGGAAGTCATTTTGTGGCTAATTCATTTCCTTAATTATACTCGCCCTAGAGCAATATTATATGAGTTTATATTCCCCATTATTGGAGGGGGAAGGTCCCAGAACACACAGGATATTAGAAGGAAGCCAAGCTGAATGTTTTTTTAAATTTAGCTGAGAAAAGCTGGTAGGTGTGAATTCTGAGAAAGGAGGAAAATTCAGTAATACATATCCAAAGCCTCTAACGGTGGTTTGCTCTCTGACCCAGAAATCCCACTTTCAGAAACTGACCCCAAAGTAGTAACTCTAGAGGTCAGAAAGGATTTAATTGCAAGAATATCAGGAGAGGGGTCAGTAGAGATGGTTCAATCATGGAATGCCACTGACGCTGAGGAGATGATGCTACATAGTAAGTGTTTACTTTATGCAAGGCTCTATTCTAAGCATTCAACATCTGTCTCCTCATTTAATTCTCAAAGCAGACCAGTCGAGTGGGTATGACTGTTCTCCCCATTTTACAGAAAACTAGGGGGAGACACCCAGCAGTTAATACTTGCCCAGCTGATAAGAGGCAAGGTTGAGGTATGCACCCAGAGTCTGACTCTAGGGTCTCTGCCCTATCCCCTCAATGGATCACTAGAAGTCATGTAAAATGATGTAATATAACTGTGATAGAAGCATAGAAATATCTCATTTTCATGAGATAGTGTGGCATGAACAAGGAAAGTTACAAAATATCACATACTGTAAACCTAACTTTGTAAAATGTAAAGACAAACAGGATATATATCAAAGTTAACTCCTGGTATTTTTATATACTTGAATTTTAAGTTTTTTAACAACACATCACTTAAAAAACACGCTCCAGGTAATCTTACAAGTTAGTTAGTAAGATGGCATACATATACAACATCACAGTCAACTTCTGGTGAGGATTAGTCACTCACCCTTTTATTGCCTTCTACACAAAGATAAGCCTGAGAGCTTTCTTATGGGACTTTGATTTAATAGCACTTGACTGTCAAATAAAAATTTAATCACACTAAACTATCTAAGAATTCATGCTCCCTAGGAATCTTTACTCCAGCCCGAATCCTGTTCTGCGTCATCAGGGCCTCCAGCCTGGCCTGTGACAACAGGCAGGTGGACCTGTGGGCGGCACCTGTCCCCACAATAACCCTCTTCCCAACAGAGGGGATAGTGCCCAGAAGCAGGGCAGTGGGCTGAAACAGCCGCCCGGGCCCTGGAGCCCAGGCCTGTGGCCACAATGAACGGTCTTCTTCCCTTTGAGGACAGGAGGGCATGAAAGACAATCCAAAGCCAACCACAACACCCAGGCCAGACCTGCATTTGAACAGTCTCGGTAGAGCTTAGAGCAGGAACTCCCCAGCAACGAAGCTCTGAATCCGAGCTGCCACGGCTTGAGCATCCTGACCCAGCACGACTAAATCTGTCCTCACTCCCAACAACACAGCATTTGACACCAAATGTGAGATACAGGGGCTTCCCTGGTGGCTCAGCGGTAAAGAATCTGCCTGCAATACAGGAGACATGGGAGACACAGGTTCGATCCCTGGATTGGGAAGATCCCTTGGTGAAGGGAATGGCAACCCATTTCAGTATTCTTGCCTGGAGAATACCATGGACAGAGGAGCCTGGAGAGCTACAGTCCATGGGGTTGCAAAGAGCTGGACACAACTGAAGCGACTTAGCATGCACATACACACATGTGCGATACAGATGCTAAGTATAATAATAGGGCATCATTCTAGACGCTTTCAATGCTCTGCCTGCGAACTTGAGAGAAACAGAGCTAAAAGAACCTCAGAGACAACCATTGGGTTCAGTGTCCGTCAGCATGGGTGCCACTGGCATCTGGAGTGGACCAATTCTTCCCTGGACCAGATGGCATTTCAAGATTTTAATGAAGAAGGAATTCATAGGGCCTGGACTCCATCTTAGGCCTGTTCATGCTGATCACACTCGGCCACCTTTCCAATGGACTCTGAACTCTGTGTTTAGTGCCTATGAAAACAACAGAAGGATAAGACCCCCTCCAGACAGGGGAACCTTGAAGATCCCATCTAGGTTACTCATCGCTAAGAGAAAACATACACTAATCACCCCTTCCTCCAGACAGGCCATATATTTTTCTGTATCCATCAGAGTATAACCTCGGGTTTATTAATTATTGGCTAATTGTTTGACTGTTTGAGCACATGAGCACATAACATGTGAATGATGGGGTTATTGGGATTGTATTTTCCTTGGTTTATGTTAAGTCTCAAGGAATTTGGAGGAGTGGGTTCAGACACGTACACAGGGGGTATAAAAGATTTTCACAAATGCTGGTTGGGGTCCTTGGCCAAGAGGAGACTCTGCCTTGGGCCCGCCGGTGTAATAAACTGCACTCCACTATCCATTGTCCTTCTGAGTGAGTTTGTTTTGTGGAACGCATGGCTACATTAGTACCCGGGGTCCTCAACCATTAGTGCCTCGACGCTTACTCCTTGGAAGAAAAGTTATGACCAACCTAGATAGCATATTCAAAAGCAGAGACATTACTTTGCCAACAAAGGTCCATCTAGTCAAGGCTATGGTTTTTCCAGTGGTCATGTATGGATGTGAGAGTTGGACTGTGAAGAAAGCTGAGCGCCAAAGAACTGATGCTTTTGAACTGTGGTGTTGGAGAAGACTCTTGAGAATCCCTTGGACTGCAAGGAGATCCAACCAGTCCATCCTAAAGGAGATTGGTCCTGGGATTTCTTCGGAAGGAATGATGCTAAAGCTGAAACTCCAGTACTTTGGCCACCTCATGCCAAGAGTTGACTCATTGGAAAAGACTCTGATGCTGGGAGGGACTGGGGGCAGGAGGAAAAGGGGACGACCGAGGATGAGATGGCTGGGTGGCATCACTGACTCGATGGGCGTGAGTCTGAGTGAATTCCAGGAGCTGGTGATGGACAGGGAGTCCTGGCGTGCTGCGATTCATGGGGCCGCAGAGTCAGACACGACTGAGTGACTGAACTGAACTGATGCTGCGACAATTTGAAATGTTCCCCCTCAACATTCCCGAGAGCCCTTGTATGGACATTGCCAACCCTGGTCCAGAACCACTGCCCTGGCCCATCACTGAGGCAGGGAAGTCAGTCATTTCCCATGCCACCTAAGTAGCTAGATGTCTCGTAACAGTTTTGTGTTCTTTCCATTGTACCTAATTCTGCTCCTTAGAGCATGAGATCCTTCAAAATTAAGAACAAACTTCACACTTCACTGATAGGATTTATGGCTTCTGGATCTAAGCCTGGCTGCCTGAGCTGTTTTTTCAGTCTCGTTATGGGTATTCTGGTATGGGAGCATCATTCTATCATCATAATTACTCTAACAGGGCCACGAAGTGTCTGAACTAACAACCAATATTCAAGGCTACGGGATGCACTGTACGCAGAACTCACGCTGCCGAGAATATCTGTACCAGAGAAAAGAGGGAGGTCTGGAAACATTTGCATTTTGTTAACAAAATGTTTTTCTTAAAGCACCATCTCTTCAATCAGTCAGGGAACCGAGTCCTACATGGGATAGCTTCTACCAAATAATACCTTTTAGTTGTTTTTTTTTTTTTTTTTTTTTTGGCCACAGGGCATCCGGGGTCTTAGTTCCCGCATGGAACCCGCACTCCCAGCAGTGGAAGCCCAGAGTCCTAACCAAGGCACCTCTAGGGAATTTCCTTGAGATTTTTTTTTTTTAATCAAGATACTCTAACTCAAACTAGTACTCCTTCTGAATGTGACATCTCAACTTATATTTTAAATAATTTCTTGCTAGTTCTTAAAGGACTTGTAACAGAATCAGTCCAAAGCATGACAATGTTACCTGAAAAAATGGACAACGTAAGAGCTCTGAGCGCAGTGGTATCTGGGGACTTTCTCAGGACGACAGCCCGGGAGCAGTCTCTCAGGCGGCTCTGAGGAAGTGCTCTGAGGAGGCGTAGGGGCGGGTCACAGTATGTCCGATGAGACAGAGGGGCACACAATCGGCACACCTCTCCGCAGAAGGTTGCTATTACGTCACAAGCAGCAGATGTCTCTGTTAACAATTTTAGTGCCTTTCCAGGAATGAGAAGATGCAACAAGTTGGGTTCATAACATTTTCTCCTGAAAACATCTAACTATGTGAAGTCCTATGCTGCTAGCTTTTCCCAGAGCACAGAGTGCCTCGCTCCTGATCTCTGTTCCTGAACTCCTCTCAGGGGGTGTTAAAGGTCAGCGCCGGTTGTGGCTGATGACTTAACCCCCATAGAGCTAGGTATCGAGAGACACTCTTTAGCTGGCACATATAGCTTTTATAATTCACGTGTTAAATTTAGGACACTATAGCTACATAAATTCTTCCTCTTTAGTCTTAGAGAGGTGGGGGGGAAGCACAAACTTCAGCACCTCCATTCTTCAGCAGAGGTTATTCCATAAATTTAGTGTATAACTTTTCCTTCACTTCTCTTAACTTGTAAAGCATATAATGACATTCCTTATATGAGTCACACAATTTACCAGTACTATAAGAACAAGAGGGGAGGATGAACTGGAAAGGACTTAGAGACAAGAGAGAGAAAGAAGAGGGCTGTGCCTGAGGGACTATAGAAACACGATGCCAAAAACAATGCTACAGAAATCTCAGGTAAAATTCCAAAAGTACTTTGAAACTAGCATCTACCGTCAAGTTTTGTATATGCACATGCATGTGGGCAAATATGATTTTTTTTCCTTAAGCCAAATTCAATTAATGATCACTTAGTAGTATTCTTTTTCTTTCATTTCAAAAACCTCCATTGAGCCTCTGTCGACCGACATCCAAAGAGACCACTCCCACTGCGTGTACCTGGGAAAATTTCCAGTCCACATTCTCCATCCCACACTCACAAACTTCAGCACCTCCATTCTTCAGCAGAGGTTATTCCATAAATTTAGTGTATAACTTTTCCTTCACTTCTCTTAACTTGTAAAGCATATAATGACATTCCTTATATGAGTCACACAATTTACCAGTACTATAAGAACAAGAGGGGAGGATGAACTGGAAAGGACTTAGAGACAAGAGAGAGAAAGAAGAGGGCTGTGCCTGAGGGACTATAGAAACACGATGCCAAAAACAATGCTACAGAAATCTCAGGTAAAATTCCAAAAGTACTTTGAAACTAGCATCTACCGTCAAGTTTTGTATATGCACATGCATGTGGGCAAATATGATTTTTTTTCCTTAAGCCAAATTCAATTAATGATCACTTAGTAGTATTCTTTTTCTTTCATTTCAAAAACCTCCATTGAGCCTCTGTCGACCGACATCCAAAGAGACCACTCCCACTGCGTGTACCTGGGAAAATTTCCAGTCCACATTCTCCATCCCACACAGAAGTTTTACAGCAGAGCTGATTTGGGACTTACCTCTGCAGCCAGGGTGCCGGGTGCCTCACAGGGCACAGCCTGCGGCCATCCAGGGCTGGGCTTTGTGTGGTGGGAAGGATGGCGCGAGGGTCTGGAAGGATCCGCCTCGGCCCCTCTGACCATTTACATGTCAATAGTCAAACCAAAGCTCCCCTGACCCGGCCCCTCCGCCCTCAGGCGCTGGGTTTGGTCCTTCTCTCTCTCCACGGAGCCTGGAAGCCGCTGGCTGCCAGCAGGCATCTGGCAAACTATCATCATGAAGGATTTTTCACCCTCTTCAGAGTCCTGAGCCTAGGTAAATACATCACAGGCTTTTCAAATTATCCGCGGACACGCTGGGAGAGATGAATGCTTTAGATAAGACTGACAGAATCAGAATTCCAAAAGAAGTCTGTCTGGCTTGGAAAAAAAAAAAGAAAAAAATGAGCTGAAAGGGAAAAAAAAGTTCAGAGAAATAGAGGTTTCCATCTTTCATTCAGACTCAAAGAGCAACTGCCCTGGGGTTTTAGTTTACTTATAAGTCAGTATGAGACAATGGAGTGATATGTAGAAACAAGAAACTGAACAAACTTTAACAGTGTTAGGATTTGTTATAAAAACACAGCCCTAAGGGGCAGGAGAAGAAGGGGACGACAGAGGATGAGATGGCTGCATGGGGAGTTGGTGATGGACAGGGAGGCCTGGCATGCTGCGATTCATGGGGTCGCAAAGAGTCGGACATGACTGAGCTACTGAACTGAACTAAACTAAGGACGAGGAGGCGGGTGGGGAAGACTAGCAGGTCCACGTAGTATTTGACAGAGGAGAGTGGGTAACCAGGAGGGCAGAAATCCTAGGAATCCTGTCCTGCGAGGAAGAGGTGATTTAGACAGGGTGGGGGCAGGGAATGGCCATCTCAGGGCGGGAAGGACACACAGAGTAGATTTATTCTGGGGCCTCCCTCCAGCCAGCAGAACAAAGGGTTGATGGCTGGACGGAGCCAGCATCTGCATACGCTGAGGAGAGCTGTTTAACAGTGAAAAACACTGCCTCTGCCCCCCCACCCCGACCCCACCAAGAGTCAGACCCAAGGCTGCTGTCCTGCAAGACCCCTAGACCAACCCCATCCCCCCTCTCCCCAAGAGAAGTGATGGCAGAAACTCCTTCCAAGCCAGCTGCCTTCAGGGACTTCCTCACTTAGCCTCTGATGTGAGATCACCCTGACTACCTATGGGTTCTCAGGATCTTTCAAGCTGGAAACAGGATGACCACGAAAACAATATATATGGATTTCAAAAGTGGCATAATCTGTGTAATGTACCAAGACTGATTTATCTTGAGACAAATCCACTCTTGTGATGCTCAAAAACAGTCCAAGCCTTAGTCATTTCTGAAATTACAAAAGTGCAGATCCGTGACCCATTTATTATGGTCTGAAAATGCCAAGGCTGGCTCCCTGGATCCATTCCCTTACCTTCCTTCTCCTTCTTCCCATTTCT
Organism: Oreotragus oreotragus; assembly: GCA_006410675.1. Classification (NCBI taxonomy): domain Eukaryota; kingdom Metazoa; phylum Chordata; class Mammalia; order Artiodactyla; family Bovidae; genus Oreotragus; species Oreotragus oreotragus. The sequence goes on from SJYX01016022.1 coordinate 837,171, forward strand.
CAAAAAGTTGCTGATATAATCTGGGTCACTTACAGCACTTACATTTACAAAGTGTTTTACGGTCAGTTGCTTCTTATGAATATTTCATAGGGCAGGATCTCTCTGCTAATTTAGGACTGAGAAGTAAGGAAAGGAGGGAGTTCTAGGGAACGCCTTCAGAAAGTGTCTGCAGGGACTGAGGGGACCTTCTTAAGGGGGACTTTCCCCCTTAAAAATCTCCTCCCCAGGAAAGCTTCTCTCTCCATCTACATTGGGAAAGAATCAAGAGAACTGCTTTGACCCACACTGCCCCCAGCACTGTTCTGGGTACCAAGCAGATTCAGAAGAGACTTCCAGCCTCATACAGTAGACACCTAACCACCACCACAACCATCGGGCTTCCCAGGTGACACAGTGGTAAAGAATATACCTGCCAATGCGGGAGACGCAAGAGATGTGGGCTGGATCCCTGGAAAGGGAAGAACCCCTGGAGTAGGAAATGGCAACTCGCTCCAGTGCTGTTGCCTGGAAAATTCCGTGGACAGAGGAGCCTGGCGGGCTACAGTCTGTGTGCTCACCAAGAGTCAGACACGGCTGAGCACGCACACACCACCACCACCACCAATAGTCTGGCATATCACCTAAGAACATTATTACAAGAGCACGCACACACCACCACCACCACCACCAATAGTCTGGCATATCACCTAAGAACATTATTACAAAACAGCTCTCAACATTCTCCCTTTTCTAAAGTCAGCAGAGAAAATGCACCAGGTATGCATGGATAAAACTTTGGTAATTACTGACAAATTATCTTCCAAATAGATTTACACTTCCTCCCCTGTCCCACGGGTATGCCATTTTCCTACCTGATCACCAAGATGGACGTGATCAGTCTGCATTTTTATGTTTGCTTTGTCTTTGAGAACAGGATGGGGGGAATCTTGTTTTTGTTCACACTGTATTTCATTTATTGTTACTGAGGTTAACCATCATTATATTTTTTAAATGCTAGGAAAAAAATTTGGAGAAACATCCTAAATTGCAGACCATGGTTGTTCATCTTCATGGAACAGGAATATAAGAGATTTATACTTTCCATATATGTGCTTCTGTAGTGTTTAAACTATGCATGACTTTGTTTTTTGTTTTTTTTTTTTCCCCTGACTTCAAGAGTAAAATTTTTTAAGTAACTAGTGGGACATTTTTTAAAATTATATCAATGATTATTTAGCATCAATTAATTATGCAGGGCAACTTTTGGGGCAGAGAACACAAAACTAATTAAGGTGAGTCCTTGCTCCTTGATATTCACTACCTAGTTGAGTGAATAACAGATACTCACACTCACTTTATTTTTTTAAGAACAAATTTTATCTTCAATGTTTTTTTTTTTTTCCAAAAAAAAATTATTTATTTATTTGGCTGCACCAGGTTTTACTTGTGTGTGGCATTCAAACTCTTAGTTGGGGCATGTGGAATCTGACCAGGGATTGAACATGGGTCCCTTGCATTTGAAGCAGGGAGTCTTAGCCACTGGACCACCAGGGAGGTCTCTCACCTCACTTTTAAAATGAGGAAACAATACAAAGCTTGCTAGCAAACTCTTCTCTCACTGAGAACCCCATCACTCCTATATGGTTCCTTCATGCCCACATAGGTCTAGCATGTCACCATGATTGTGAGGTTTTCGTTTACTCTATGACAGTAGATACTCTGCCAACATTTAGGGTCTAAGAGAATGCAGAGGACAAGAGTCTTTTTGAAAAAAGCTGGGAATAGAACAGAAATAGCCCACTTGGAAGGCTGATCTTTTGGGACAATTAGATTTCAGATAAGCACTGACCTAAGAGATAAGAGAGTATAAGCAGAGGCCAATGCACACATCTGCTGGTGAGAAACCAGCACAGAAATTGTGTGGGCAGGTTTGTGATGGTGCAATGCCCTTTAAGCAGGTTTTTCTCAGGGGGAGGAAAGAATCTAAAGAGGAAGGGGTCTTCCATTCCAAATAATACAAATCTCACTTGCTTCCTAGGAAAGATTCAGTCTTCAAAAGAAGGAAGTAGTGAACTGTTTTAACACACTCTGGCCTATACACTCCATGAAATTCTCCAGGCCAGAATGCTGGAGCAGGTAGCCTTTCCCTGAAGAACCAGGGGATCTTCCCAACCCAGGGATCAAACCCAGGTCTCCGCATTGCAGGCAGATTCTTTACCAACTCAGCTATGAGGAAAGCCCCCAAAGGGTATAAAAGATTATAATAAATTAAAATGGATATGTTCATAAATTTTTACTTGATTACTAATGGGAATGTAAATCAGCATTTCTGAAAAATAATTTTACTTTTCTGATACTGTAATTCTATTTTTAGGATTCTATCACTAAGGAAATACTTCTAATTGTGGGGAAAGCTTTCTGCAAAAAGATGTTCCTGACAGCATTGTTTATAATAGCAAAACTGGAAACAGCATCAGGGAGAGTCTTAGCCAATAAAAGAGGATGATTCCATAAACATGGAAACTTCCACTTACTAGAATATTATACTACCCTAAAAAATGATGTTTCAAGTTTCACATTGGGATGTTATGCAATTCAGTAATGCACTGCTGTGAATCTATGCTAAAGAAATAATTGAAAAACACAGGAAAGTAAAAAAACCCTAATGTTCAACAACAGAAACATTAAGTGCGCTCCCAGTGGTTCTTCCAAACTCAGCTCAAGTGGTACTTCTCCTGGGAAATCTGCCCTCACCCTTGGGGCAGCTCTGGGCTCCCATGATGCCCTGAGCACTGCCCACCACAGCATGACCCCAGGGTTCAATTCCTGTGTGCCAGTCTAAGCACCTCAAAGTCAGGGAACTTGACTTTGTTGGTTTAGTACTCCCAACCCAGCACAGTAAATCAGCATCCAAACGTCTATATTATGTAAGATTATATATGTAATCAGCGCATTCGCCTTTGAGGGCTGCCATAACCAAATACCACAAACCTGGTGACCTAAACAACAGTCACAACTTATTGTCTCCCGATTCTGGAGGTCACAAGTCTGAAATAAAAGCGTCAGCAGAGTTGATGCCTTTTGAGAGCTGTGAGGGAAGGATCCACTCCAGGTCTCCCCTTTTGACCTGTGGATGGACAGTATCTCCATCTCGGTCTGTCTCCAAATTTCCTCTTTTCATAATGATACCAGTCGTGCTGGACTAGGGCCCACACCAATGATTTCCTCAATAGAGACCTTATCTACAAATAAAGTGACAACCTGAGATAAAGGGAGTTAGGACTTCCATGGGGCATTTTAGGGGGACACAATTCAACCCATAACAATCAGCAAATGTGTAGATTTATGAGCATCCACAACAATTTTAAAATGCCTGTTTTATAATGTTTAATTTAAGAAGGGGTATATTCATGTATACAGTAAGAGTTCTTAACTTGGGTTTTATTTTGGAGTCCATGATCATCCCCAAATTAACCACTAATAGTAGAAGATCTCAAATTTTCTTTAAAGAAATAAAATGTGAAGGTAATAAACCAAAATATTAATGGTATATGCCTCAGGGTGATATTATGGATTCCTGGAATTATTTCTCAATTTTCTGTAGTAGTTTCAAATTACTACTATAGTCGGGGGGAAAAAAAAGGCACCTTCCACTTTTTTTAAAACAGAAAAATGGTATTTTTAAAGGTTTAAGGACTTCTCTGGCAGTCCAGTGGTTAAGAATCTGGGCTTCCACCACAGGGGGCATGGGGTCGACCCCTGGTCAGGGAACTAAGAGTCATGGCACAGCCAAGAAAACCTGAGTGTAGAAATATGTAAACAGGAATATGTTTTATACAAATAGTACATTCTCAAACTGCAAAATAAAATAAAATATTAGGGAAGAAAAAATATATAATGCTCACAGAGTTCATTAACAGAAGTTATAGAAAGACTTTTGGGTATTTCTTCCTAATTTTTATGTGTTTTCCAAATTTTTAAATAATGAATTATATTACTCTCATAATCCGAACAACCCAATACATCTTAATTAAGAACATGCAGTTTAAGTATTTGGTTGTACATTAAATATTCAATAATAAGAGCTGAATTAGCACATTATGGTACAACGACAAAATTTAGCTTTTAAATGACCATTTGAACATACAGAAACAGGAAACAGCTTATGAGACAGTTCTGTGAAAAAAACAATTGTAACACAGTAAATTATACAAATTATAACCAGTAAAATATATCCATATGCCAACAGTAATTTGCAAAAATGAGTATCTATTGAAAGTAGGATTATGTGTTATTTTTAAAGATTCAATATAGTTATATATTTTCATTTTAAAGTATTTATGAAAATGTATTCTAAGTATTCTTAGAAAATGTTCTTTTCTAAGAATATCTGTAAATCTTTTTACACTGTCTGAAATAGCTTCCAGCCATTCCAAGAATCAACTTCTTGACTAGATGACTGGTAAAACTTCAGTCTTGTCTGGCTCCCAACACAACCCACAGCATTGATTACCACTCAGTGGTTGGTTTCACCTTCACTTGTTGGTGGAAGTGCTTCTAAAGGACAATTTGGCAGTATTTGTTAAACCTAGTAACATTTCACTCCCTTTGTGCATTTCCACACATCTGGGAAACAATTCTACATTACATACAAAGTAAAGGTTAACAAGAATGAACAACTGGTCTACCTAGGGTGGACCTTTCTCACAGGGGGCTATTGGAAGTACAGTTTCAGTCAGAAAGCAGTTGAGAGACTTACAATAACTACTAAATGGAAAGCTCATGCAGCTTTGATTCACTGCCTGGTTTACTATTTCCTTTGATGTCTTTATTTCTGGCAACCAACCAGAAACATGGGTGTTGATTCAACTCTACATGTTCCAATCATATGCATGCCAGTACAGATGCTAAGATACAGATTTAGTTGAAATATGCATGTTTTAGATTGTTTTCTTCTTAGCTCCCAGCTTCACAAACAGAATTTAAAGTACAGCAACTCTTATTTGAAAACAGTCATAGAATGGGAGCCATATATGCTCTCATTTTTTATTTTTGCTTAAACAGGAAATGTCCAGATCTTAGGTTTGGGCTCCTAGGGTTTGTCTCCTAAATAAGTGTTTCTATCCATCTGTTCATATTTACATAATGAGTCTTGAGATTGTTGCCTTCTGAAAATTTATAAGTAAGACAAATTTCTCATTTTACATCAACTCCCTCAGTGGTAGGGAGTACAAATATTCTGATCAGATCAAGAAATATCTGATCTGATATTTGTACAAATATTCTGATCAGATCAAGAATGTAGGTTAAATTATATCTCTTCAGTGTAGGCTATAAAGGAGGCAGAGTAAAAGTACAAATAATTTCAAGCCAAAATGAAATTAATGAATTAGGCTTGTTTCTAGACTATATTCAATTAACAATGTAGTGGGCAATTTTCAGATTAAAAAAGAGAAAAAAATTTACAAGTTATTGATACTTATAGTTTGTCAATGAAAGCATCTTCATGAACACTGATCCTATCTATTTGTGGACCACTGCACATTTTGAACATTTTTTTCTCGACCTCAAGCTAATGACAGCTTTAGAGGTGAGAAGTAAAAGATAAAAGGAAGCTGGGTGAGTTGTATAGTATTTCATGGCGACCACTTGGGGAAGTCTGGCAGATAAGCATTACCTCCTGTATCCCTTTCATACACAGCATTACACGTTGTCAATTTTTTTGGTTTTTTTGGCCACACTGCTGTGACTTGTGTGATCTTAGTTCCCCAACCAAGGATTGAACTCGGGTCCACAGCAGTGAAAGCCCAAGTCTTAATCACTGGACCTCCAGGGAATTCCTGATAAGATGTCAATTTTTAAGCCTCAAGTCCCACCATTAACTGGATTGACAGTTGCTTAGAAAACAATTTTTTTAAAAAACATTCGCACTGGTAATGTGAGATGTTACTTTACAAAATAATGTTACTTCTCTTAAAATCAGCACTAGGCATCAGGAACACAGACATTCTCTGGTGAGACTTACAATTAGGCAACCCTAGAAGGATAAGAATAAAGACAAGATTTTATAAAGAAAGAAAAACCAAGAAGTGACACCTTTGAGGAAAAATAAGTTTTGTCAATTCTCTAGATCTACAGCAGTGATCACATAAAAAAGAAAAACAAAGGCAAGGAAGCAAAAACTTACAGTGTGCCTGAATTCAAAACGTGACACGCCTGATCAGGAATATAAAAATCAACAATGCTTGACTTCAAGAATCTCTATTAACCACAAAGGAAGTAGAAGCAATGCGTGATGACAGGCCAGTGACCATGGGGGCAGGTGAGAGGTCAGGAAGCAGGCAGTGGTCTCTCTTCCTCTGGGGCTTTTCCTGGCCAGGTGTGAGGCCAGGTACCTGGGAACCTGAATCCTCCTCACAGAGCCATTACACAGACATTACAAGCTGCCCTGCACAATCAGCAGATGTGGGAGCAGGAGAGTAAACGATTTTGGTTGTTTCGGGAGATGGGGTGTTGGGGGGCAGTGTGCAAGCAGCATGAAACAGTGTGATTTGTCCTGCCTTGTAGAGGAAGCCAGTCATAGCCCAGATGCTGAGAGATCGGGAGACCTGGTGAGATGCTGAGACGGTGGCAGCAAAGCCGTCCCCTTCTAACCTGGAGCCAGGCGTGTCAGCACCTGTCACCCTGAGGTTTTCTGCCTGGACCCCCAGGTGGTATATCCACACTCCTGGCACAGGCTATCCAGAGAGGAACTGACAGGAAAGCACCCAACAAATTTTTGGCAGGTCCACTGTGAAGCAGGACTACTGCCAAAGCCAAGCCAAGATCCAAGAAGCACAGTGACCTCCAATAACTAGCTGTTCCTGCTCCTCCAAGGGGCTCCTTCACCCAGCAGGCATGTACGATAGATTCACTATCTCTGGGCCAATCACAGTTACCTAGAGTCTGACCATATGGGACTGGAACTTGAAGTGATAAACCTGTCCATACATAATGCATACAGGCATTTATATTTATGTGTTTGGAGATGGAAGGGAGGGAGGAAGGATGGACCGCAAGCAGAGACGGTTACTTCTCATTTAGGGAAAAAACAGGAGGTGGAACTACACAACCTCTTACCTAATCCACTACCTATAGGATCTTGTGCAAATCTCTACGCCTTTACTTAAAAGAAAGGTATTTCAAGAAGCTATTCCAATAGGCACTGTGTTCTGTGCGGTAGACTAAGATACACTAGTTTCACCATGAGAAAGCTCCTATAAAATCTAACTGATAAAGAATTGAGACTTATTCTACCTGTTCTATTTTGAACTGTACCAAATAGTAAATGAGTAATCAAAATAGTGAACCAAATAGTAAACGAGATAAAGTTTCTCTTTACAGTTCAGCTAATAAAGAAGAAATTGTGCAATCCATATATCTATTTAGCAGTGCCCAATAAATTAAACAGCCACTGAAAACAAAGAGGTCACGACCTACTAGAAAGTATAAAAATAGGGAATTATCTGGCAATCTGTTGGTTAGGACACCATGCTTCTACTGCAGGGGGCATGGGTTCAATTCCTGTTTGGAGAACTAAGGTCCCACATGCCAGTGCAGTGCAGCCAAAGAAAACGAGGAAAGAAATTACAAAAATGAAAGCAAAATTATAGATGTTACAATATCTATAATATCAGTTCAGTTCAGTCGGTCAGTCGTGTCCGACTCTTTGTGACCCCATGAACCGTGGCACACCAGGCCTCCCTGTCCAAAATCAACTTCCGGAGCCTACCCAAACTCATGTCCATTTGTAAGTATAAAAAATAAACGATAATTTTAAAAAAAACCATAAAATACCAGAAGAAACTATGGATTAATATTTTTACAATTTTAGGAGTACAAAGGCCTTTTCATATTAATCATAAAAGCCCCCCAACTTCTTTTTAATTAATTTTTTATTGAAAGATAATTGCTTTACAGAATTTCGCTGTTTTGTGTCAAACCTCAACATGAATCAGCCATAGGTATACATACATCCCCTCCCTTTTGAAACTTCCTCCTATCTCCCTCCCAACCCCAACCCTCTAGGTTGATACAGAGGCCCTGTTTGAGTTTCCTGACCCATACAGCAATTTCCTACTGGCTATCTATTTTACATACTGTAACGTAAGTTTCCATGTTACTCTTTCCATACAGCTTATGCTCTCCTTCCCTCTCCCCATGTCCATAAGTCTAATCTCTATGTCTGTTTCTCCATTGTTGCCCTGTAAATAAATTCTTCAGTATCATTTTTCTAGATTCCTGGTGGCTCAGACAGTAAAGCATCTGCCTGCAGTGTGAGAGACCTGGGTTCGATCCCTAGGTTTGAAAGATCCCCTGGAGAAGTGTTAGAATATGGTATTTCTCTTTCTCTTTCTGACTCACTTCACCCTCTATAACAGGATCTAGATTTATCTACCTCATTAGACCTGATTCACAGGTGTTCTTTTTATGGCCGAGTAAATGGTTTTTCCAGTGGTCATGTATGGATGTGAGAGTTGGACTGTGAAGAAAGCTAAGCGCCAAAGAATTGATGCTTTTGAACTGTGGTGTTGGAGAAGACTCTTGAGAGTCCCTTGGACTGCAAGATCCAACCAGTCTATCCTAAAGGAGATCAGTCCTGGGTGTTCATTGAAAGGACTGATGCTAAAGCTGAAACTCCAATACTTTGGCCATCTCATGTGAAGAGTTGACTCATTGGAAAAGACCCTGATACTGGGAAGGATTAGGGGCAGGAGGACAAGGGGACAACAGAGGATAAGCTGGCTGGATGGCATCAATGACTTGATGGACATGAGTTTGAGTAAACTCTGGCAGTTGGTGACGGACAGGCCTGACGTGCTGTGATTCACGGGGTCACAAACAGTCGGACACGACTGAGCGACTGAACTGAACTGAATATTCCATTGTGGATATATACCACAACTTCTTCATCCATTCAGCTGTCAGTGGAAATCTCTGTTCATTCAATGTTCTAGCTATAGCAAATAGTGCTGCAATGAGCAATAGGATACATGTGTCTCTTTCAATTTTGTATTCCTCAGGGTATATGCCTAGGAGTGGGATTGCTGGGTCATACAGTGGTTCTATTCCTAGTTTTTTAAGGAGACTCCAAACCATCTTCCATAGTGTCTGTATCAATTTACATTCCCACCGACAGTGCAAGAGTGTTCCCTTTCTCCACACCCTCTCCAGCATTTATTGTTTGTAGACTTTTAGATGAGGGCCATTCTGACCAGTGTGAGGTGACATCTCATTGTAGCTTTGACTTGCATTTCTCTAATAATGAGCAATGTTGAGCATCTTTTCATGTGTCCGCTATCCATCTGTATGTCTTCTTTGGAGAAATGTCCATCCAGGCCTTTTTCCCACTTTTTGATTGGGTTGTTGTTTTTCTGGTATTGAGCTGCATGAGCTGCTTATATATTCTGGAAATTAATCCTTTGTCAGTTGTTTCATTTGCTATTATTTTACCCCATTCTGAGGGCTGTCTTTTCACTTTGCTTATAGTTTCCTTTGCTGTGCAAAAGCTTTTAAGTTCAGTCGGGTCCCACTTGTTTACTTTTGCTTTATTTCTGTCACTCTAGCAGGTGGGTCATAGAGGCTCTTGCTTTGGTTTATGTCATCGAGCGTTCTCCCTTTGTTTTCCTCTAAGAGTTTTATAGTTTCTGGTCTTACATTTAGGTCTTTAATCCATTTTGAGTTTATCTTTGTGTATGGTGTTAGGAAGTGTTCTGGTTTCATTCTTTTACATGTAGCATACAGTTTTCCCAGCACCGTTTATTGAAAAGGCTGTCTTTGCCCCATTGTATAGTCTTGCCTTCTTTGCAAAAAATAAGGTATCCATAGGTGCATGGGTTTATTTCTGGGCTTTCTATCTTGTTCCATTGGTCTATATTTCTGTTTTTGTGGCGGCACTATATTCCCTTGATGACTGTAGCTTTGCAGTATAACCTGAAGTCAGGAAGCTTGATTCCTCCAGCTCCATTCTTCTTTCTTAAAACTGAAAAGCCAAAAATTTAAAACTGTGATAATATATATTAATGTTGTTCAGTCACTAAGTTGAATCAGACTCTTTGAGATCCCATGGACTGCAGCACACCAGGCTTCCCTGTCCTTCACTATCTCCTGGAGTTTGCTCAGATTCATGTCATTGAGGGCATGCTCAGTGATGCTCCCTAACCATCTCATCCTCTTCTGCCCCCTTCTCCTCCTGCCCTCAATGTTTCGCAGCATCAGCGTCTCTTCCAGTGAGTAGGCTCTTCACATCAGGTGTCCAAACTATTGAACTACCTTCAGCATCAGTCCTTCCAATGAATATTCAGAGCTGACTTCCTTTAGGATTGACTGATTTGAGGTCCTGGCTGTCCGAGGGACTCTCGAGAGCCTTCTCCAGCACCACAGTTTGAAATGTGGTAACATGCATCATTTTTGAAAAGTTCTTATCAATGAATAAAGACAAAACACTCAAATGGTAAAATGGACAGAGGATCTGATTAGGCAATTCCACACACGCACAAAATCAAAAGCTCCATTAAAGACTGGAATTATTTGATTTAGGACCCTAAGAGAATCCAGTATACAGCAGTCAGTCTAACTGAAGGAACACACAAACACATGCAAACATTAACTTACAAAATAATAGTCAATCTTACTCTTGAAAGAAATGCAAAAAGAGAGAGATTTTTGAAGCATTAAGTTGGCAAAGACTAGGATGATTTGGCAATATTCATGTTGGTGGGGGCAGTGGAAAAGCCACTGAAAACTTTACCTTTCTGATGGGCAATAAAATCATCTAGAACACACACACATTTGACCCACCAATTTCACATGCAGGAATTTATCCTAAAGAGATAATGGGGGGACTCTGCTGGTGGTCCAGTGGCTAAGACTTTGCAGTCCCAACTCAGAGGGCCCAACTTCAATCTCTGGGCAGGGAATTAGATCCCACGTACTGCAACTAAAAGACCCTGCATGCCACAACTAAGGCCTGGTACAGTCAAATAAATAAATAATATATTTTTTAAAGGGATAATGGGAATAAAGGGGTGAGTTTAAGAATAGCTATATAAAGATATTCACTACTGGAATGGTTAATTTTCTGTCCCAGTTTAATTGGGCCACTGGGTACCCGGCTATTTGGTTAAACATATTTCTGGGTGTCATGAGGATATTTCTGGATATGACTGCCATTTGAATCAGTAGACTGGGTAAAGTAGATGGTCCTCCCTAATGTTTCATCCAATCCCTAAAAGGTCTGAAAGACTAAAAGCATAAGCAAGAGAAAAGCTACTCTCTCTGCCTGAGGCCTGCCTGCTTGCTGGTTCTCAGGCTTTCCACAGGATTTCTTGGGATTTCTCAGCCTCTATAATCACAGGAGCCAATTATTTTAAAATTTTTTCCATGTGTGCGTCCCCTGGTTCTGTTTCTCTGGAGTTGTTTAGTCACTCAGTCATGTCCGACTCTTTGCAACTCTTTGTGAAAACTGCAGCACGCCAGGTTTCCCTTCATCATCTCCCAGAGTTTGCTCAAATTTATGTTCACTGAGTTGATGATGTCATCCAACCATTTCATCTTCTGTTATCCCCCTCCTGCCTTCCATCTTTCTTAGCATCAGGGTCTTTTCCAATGAGTCAATTCTTCGCATCAGATACCCAAAGTATTGTAGCTTCAGCTTTAGCATCAGTCCTTCCAATAAATATTCAGGGTTGATTTCCCTTAGGATTAACAGGTTTTCTGGAGAACCCTAACCAATATAACTACAGTATTAGCAATACAAATGAAAAATGAGGAAAGAATGGGTATCCTCATCTTAAGGTGGTAAATAATTTTTTATCCAATGGACTACTTGAGAACTGCTTACAGAAATGATGAGGATTAACATGAACTGACATGGAAAGATGTCCCCAAAATACTGAACTTTTTTTTAAGGAGCTCATTGGACAGTATGTCCACTGTGATTTCACTGATATAAAATTGTGTATCACATACAAGAGTGTGTGTGTTTATATGTGAAATGGGGCAGGATGTTTAGTAAAAAGCAATTTATCTCTGGGTGATGGCATTTTGGATGATTTTTACCCTCTTGAAATTCTGTATTATTTGTATTTTTCTCCAATGAACTTTATAAGAAAAATCAATAAAGCCAGTCTCTTCCATTAAAAAAAAATCATGGTGGCAAGAAGAGAGAGAGATGGCTGTCCTGGGAGGGGAATCTGGGTAAAAGGAGAATTTGCAGTAGTTGTTACTTTACAGCAGGAGAAATGAGAATGGTGACGGGGGAAAGAACCAGAAGGGGATGAAAGACCCAACGCTGCAGACCAAGCAGGCTGAGTGTGTTCAGGGTTCCTACCCTCCGGCAAGGCAGATAAGAGCCTACAAATGTAAAAATAATTCCCGATGAGTGACACCGGAGCTGACTAAAGCAGAGGAACGCTGCCAATGGCAGGGATCTGGAAAGTAACGCAGGAGGAGATGCTGCCACTTCCAAGGTGGGTCAGACTTCTCAGCACAGAGACAGGTGGGAGGAAAAGCAATACCCGCTCAGGGACTGTCAGGCTTGTCAGATCAACAGGGTAGAATCTGAGGTTCAAGGAGCAGCAGGTGATAAGACTAGAAAATTAATGTGGCACTCACAGTAAAGAGGCTTGAAGAGGCTGAAAGTCAGGACCATAACGCTGGGGGTATTGTAGGTAGCACAGTGACCCCACTCCTAACAATGTCCAGACATATAAATCAGCCACTGCTTGTGGGATTTACAGATTGAGGGAACTTGACCACAGAGGCAGGGAAAACCCAGTGGAAAAATTAACAGGCCAGAAATGTGAGCTAATGTTGTGAGTTACAATGGTGGCAACAGAAGTAGAGAGCGACATGAAAAGCATGGCAGAAGGCGTCTACACACGGTATGAACCATGCAGCATTAAAAAGCACAGGAAACCCAAACAAGACAAGGCTGACCTCATTCTATGAAGCTCTGCCATTAACCATTTTGCATTTAGAATTTTACTCAAATATCACATTTTATCAACAGATGTTTCTTCCTCTATTTCTGTAACTTACTTTTGTGCTGGATATAAGAAAGTGAGGCCGGAATAGGGCACAGTTCTCCTAAAGGAAATCTGAAACCCGAGAGATAGAGCTGAATTTACAATAATCACTACCTGTGAGGCGAAAAATAAATTGGCCCAGAACTGGGAGGTGTGGGGGGTATGTGTGTGGAGGAATTGAAGGGATGGAGGTGGGGAACAGTGAGACCAAAAGAGGAAGAATCCAGAAGAAACACGTCTGTAACACAAATTTTCATGCTATGCCTTGGAAGTTTTCAGAAAGTACTACTAAAAAATTCTAAACACAGCTTAAGTGACCAGAAAAACATTATAAAACCCCTTAGGCTGGCTAGAAAAAGTCATAGCCACTCAGAAAAATGAAGATAAAAAATTTAATTCTAAGCAAGCTTCATTCAACCATCAAAATAGAATATATTTATCATGCTTAAATAAATAACATCTCAATATTTATAAATAACATTGGTACGAACATGATTTTTGCTCTGCTAATTTAAACAGATTTTATACATTTCCTCATAGTCTAGTCTCACTTTTAAATAAAAGATTATAGGTAATACAGAATATTTCATTAAACTTTGACTGAAAAAAGAAATCCAGACAGGTAAGATAGGCACCCTCCTCACCATCAATTAGGTAAAATGTGAATTTTTAGACTCCCTGATCAGAACTTCAAAAATCTCCTGAGAGTGAAAGGGTAAACTATTTTAAAAAATCATCTGTCAATCCTACAAGCCATACACATGTGGCATGAGTCACCTAGGGGTTTTCAGAAGGCTTTTCTGCCATCAGCAATGTCTCCTCAGATGGCTGGTGGGGACGGGGTGTGGGGCTTGTGATTGTGAGCAGAGAACTTAGGAAGTAAAGAATATGGAAGGAGAGACACACTGCCTTGGGAACTCTATCGGGGCAACAGGAATTTTTACAGCTATTTTAAATTCCAAAATATGTTTGAAGGTATGAGTAAAGTTTCAAACTGTACTCTAAGGGAATTTCCAGGTTTTGCAAAAATATATACTTCCCGCTCAAGCCTCAGAAAGCTACAGGGATGAGTCCTCCAACAAGCTTTCAGAAGTTATACCCACAGGAGGCGTGAGCAGCAATGATCTGCCCTACACAGAGAGAGCTCTTGCCCACCCATTCAGCTTTGGCAACTGTTCCAATCTTCCTAAGAATCCACCCTCCAAGTTACTTGGTTATTTGTATATTAAGCATTACAACCTCAGTTCTAGAATCACAAAAATCTGTGGGCCTTACATCTCAACTTTTGATCTATTCACACGACAAGTTCTTTGATAAACACAGGGCATAAGCACTGTGGCTGACTCTAAGAGTTTAAAATACCAAGACAGCATCTGGTAATAGCTGAAGAATCCATTAAGATATCACAAGTATAATGCTCGCTTCCACAGCACATATAACTAAAACTGGAATGATACAGAGATTAGCATGGCCCCTACGCAAGGATGATAAGCAAATTCTTAAGCAGTCCATATTTTTGGGGGGATTAGCAGATACAAGCTACTATATATATAAAAGAGATTTTAAAAAAAGGCCCTACTATATAACAAATGGAAGTATATTGAGTATCCTGTAATAAATCATAATAGAAATAAATGTGAAAAAGAATATATGTGTGTGTGTATATTCAGATAGATATATATACATATCTGAATCATTGGGCTGTACACCAGAAACTAACACATAACATTGTAAATCAACTACATACTTCAATTTAAAAAAAAAGATATCACAGATAAAACACAAAACAGGATTCACAATACCTAATAAGAATGAATTAAGTAATTTCACTCACAAAGCAAACTCCACATCAACTCACCAGCAAGTGTCTGGTATATTCAGAAGGGAAAAATAAAAAGACTTCCCAATTGTGTTTATAAATAATATACCTTGTATGCTGCTGCTGCTGCTAAGACACTTCATAGACTCTGTGCGACCCCATAGACAGCAACCCACCAGGCTCCCCCATCCCTGGGATTCTCCAGGCAAGAACACTGGAGTGGGTTGCCATTTCCTTCTCCAATGCATGAAAGTGAAAAGTCAAAGTGAAGTTGCTCAGTCGTGTCTGACTCTTAGGGACCCCATGGACTGCAGCCTACCAGGCTCCTCCATCCCTGGGATTTTCCAGGCAAGAGTACTGGATATGATAATATAAATATCAACTGATTACAGTTTTTCTCTTAGAGATTTCATGGATGAAGCTTAATTGACTAACCTTAGCGTATCAAACTGATTAATAAAGTTGTTGTTGAAACTCTACCTCTTGAGAGAAAAATATTTTAATAAAGCCAATCAATAGCTTTTTAAAATAAAGATCTCTTACAAATTGAAACTTTACAAGAAAGTGAATACTTTCCCCAAAAAAAGATTGGACAAGGAATACAAAGGCATTTCACATATAGAGAAGAAAAATAAACACAAGAGCTAAAAACATATACAAATGTTCAGTTTTCTTCATAATCAAACAATGAAGATATAATTCTTACCTATAAAATTGAAACTAAAATAAAAAATTAAGAGGGAATTAATTCTGATGGTCCAGTGGTTAGGACTTCAAGTTTCCATTGCCTGGAGCATGTATTTGATCCCTGGTCAAGGAATTAAGATCTCACATGCCACAATGCAGCCAAAAAACAAATTTAGAATAATCCCTAATGACAAGAGGACAAGAAAACAAACTCTCACACATCACTAGTGAAGATTTCTGGAGGGCAATTTGGCAATATGTGTCAAAAACCTTAAAAATAAAAACAAATGCCTTTTGAATCAGCAATTTCATTTCTCTTCAAGGAAAATAGTGAGATGAGGGAGTTTCCTGGTTAGCCTAACAGTTGGTATTCCAGGCTTTCACTGCCATGGGCCCAGATTCAATTTCTGGTCAGAGAACTGAGATCCCAAAAGCTGCACGGCACAGCCAAATAAAAAAAGAGTGAGATTAACATACAAAAATGCTTACCAAAGCATTTCATGTAAAAGTGACGATCTGGAAGCCACCTAAAGCTTCAGCGTAGTTCTCTTTTAGATATAATGATGTTAACGTGAAGTGAAGTGAAGTCGCTCAGTTGTGTCGGACTCTTTGCGACCCCATGGACTGTAGCCTATCAGGCTCCTCCGTCCATGGAATTTTCCAGGCAAGAGAGCTGGAGTGGATTGCCATTTCCTTTTCCAGGGGATCTTCCCGACCCAGGAATTGAACCTGGGTCTCCCGCATTGCAGGCAGATGGTTTACCATCTGACCCACCAGGGAAGCTCTGATGTTAAGTATGGGCAAATGCTCATGATATATTATTAAGGGGAAAAGTTACAGATAACATTGAAAGTATGATCTTAATGTTGTCTACAAAAAACATATAAGGGTATGTACCAATATAATAATCAGTTCAGTTCAGTTCAGTCGCTCAGTCATGTCAGACTCTTTGCAACCCCATGAATCGCAGCACGCCAGGTCTCCCTGTCCATCACCACCTCCCGGAGTTCACTCAGACTCACGTCCATCGAGTCAGTGATGCCATCCAGCCATCTCATCCTCTGTCGTCCCCTTCTCCTCCTGCCCCCAATCCCTCCCAGCATCAGAGTCTTTTCAACTCTTCGCATGAGGTGGCCAAAGTATTGGAGTTTCAGCTTTAACATCATTCCCTCCAAAGAACACCCAGGGCTGATCTCCTTTAGAATGGACTGGTTGGATCTCCAATAGGTAGAAGGATTGAAGACCTTTATCTCTTTTTCTGCTAATTTTTACACTATCTACTTTTCTTTTTTCTTTTTGGTCTGTGCAGCATGGCTTGTAGGACCTTAATTCCCCGATCAGGGATTAAACCTGGGCCCTTGGCAGGAAAGCATGGAGTCCTAACCACTGGACCACCAGGGAAGTCCCACTATCTACTTTTCCAATGAATATGTATTAGTGTTGCTGGCTAAGAAATTTACCCATAACAAAACAGTAAAGTAGATTTTATTATTATCCTCAATTTACATATGAGGAAACTGAGGCACAGAGGTTATATCACTGGTCTAAGGTCACACAGCTAGTACCTCATAAAACCAGGATTTGTCCTAAATTGCCCTAGCTCCAGAGTATGATCTCTTAACTACTTTGCAATGACACATCTTTAAAAAGTAATTTCAAGTAAAATGTCAAATAATCTATAATTACATGCACTACCAGTTCTTAAAGAAAGAGGATATCTTTGTGGGCCAGAATTTTCAGAGCATATTGGAGACAGGTGGTGAGGCTGGATGTTCTCTCCTGTCTCACGAGGTTGTCCCTTCTTCTTTCAGGTTTTCACTAAAGGTTATCTGAAAAGTCACCTATAGTATTTACTCCTCTATCACCATTCTCCCTACCCTCAACACACACACACACACACACACATACACCCCTTGGCTTTTAGGAATAGGAAAGAAATTTTCAAGGAACTGTCATGGTCTGGGAAGGGAGCAGAAGAGCGGTACCAAAGTTTGAGATTTTAAGAATGCTGTGTATGTGTGCGCATGTGTGTGTGTGTGTGTGTATAGCCCACCAGGCTCCTCTGTCCCTGGGATTCTCCAGGCAAGAATACTGGAGTGGGTTGCCATTTCCTTCTCCAGGGGATCTTCTTCCCAACCCAGGGATCAAACAAGCATCTCTTGCATCTCCTGCACTGGCAGGCAGATTCTTTTCCACTGAACCACTTGGGAGGCCCCCAAGTCTCCTGGGTCCCCCCAAAAAACTCCTAGAGGTCTTATAACAGAGCAGGACTTTGCAGTGTGGGCAGGAAGGCCTTCCCATATACAAAAGCCCTTCTGAATCCCCTGTCTCTCATTTGTAGAAAAGCTGTAGTCTCCCGAAAGAGCAGGATTAAGCAATTAATGATTAAGATAAGAGAGTCACAGAATCTTCAGTTCCTCCCTGAAGGTCACAGATAACAGTGTCTGAGGCACATTCCTCAGTTGCTTTGCATATACTATAACTGCCACCAGAGGGAAAAAACTAACCATGGGATGACCAGACTGTAGCCATGACCTAAGTTGCTCTGTCTTGAGCAGTACTGAGTCTATGGCTTGCACAATTCCAAGAACAGGCCTCACGGAAACGGGAGCACATCAACCCTAGGGCTGAAGATTAACTGTGCTTAAAATGATCACGGTGACGCTGATTAGACTACTGTATGACCAGTTTAGAGATGATCGTCGTTGTTGACTATGCTGTTCTGTACGTATTTGACACCCTCACTGTCAGTGAGCCCCTCCAAATTCTCCTTTAAAACCTTCTGACCCCCAACTGACAACTGGGAGGTGATTTGGGGGAATCCAAGTCCATCATCTCCCCAGGTGCTGGCTTCCTAAATAAAGCCTCTTTCACCACCTTTGTCTCTCAAACATTGACTCCAGAGCAACAAGCAAGCTGAACTAGAGTTTGGTCCTGGCTCCAGCTAGTAACAGTCTACCTAGACATATTAACTCACAATCCAGCATAAAATAAAGTATTTTTCATTTCCCTCATAAACAAAAATGTATACTAATTTTCCCCTAAGGAAGTTACAAAGTCGTTTAGATTGAAGCAATGTCAATTCTTGGAAAGGTGTTGTTAAAATGCAAAAGACTTGGACTTCCCTGGTGGGCCAGTGGTAAGACACTGTATTTCCCCTGCAGAAGGCACAGGTTTGATCCCTTGTTGGGGAACTGAGATCCAAGGGCTGCATTCACGGTCAAAACATAGGAAAAAAAATTTTTTTTAATTAAAACACAAAAGACGCATGACAAACGATGGTGCGTCACGTGTGAATAGGCAAGATTAGAGGACTATTTCCTCTATCATGTATCATGTGACATTCCTGCTCTGGCCTCCAAACAAAAGCCCAACAGATATAAGTGCTTATAGATAATATTCTGAGCCATACAGGACACACTGAGATTTCTGTAAGGGTGCATGGATGATCAAGTTGCAGAGGACTAAAGAAAAGTTTTCTGTGTGTCAGAAGAAAAAATATTACTAATCAATATAAAGCAACCTCCAGCCATCTGTTGCTCTAAATTAGACGCTCGGTCAGGTTACAAAGAAGTGAAGTTCTGCCAATGAAAGTAGGAATTTGGACTACTAGATAAAATATCGCCACCAGTGATGAAATTATCTTACTAAAGAACAATGACAGGTTTTTAACTTCAGGGATCAATAATGGTTCTCCTCAGTTACAGCTCATAAAGGAGTATTTTATTCTGCTATCCCAAAGCTTATTAAAGGTGAGCCACTATTACTAGAGGACTGTGATTTTACATCTAACATAAATTAGATTGACCCATATCTCCAGTAGTATGTCGCTCAGTCGTGTCCGACTCTGCAACTTCATGGACTGTAGCCTACCAGGCTCCTTCCTCCATGAGATTCTCCAGGCAAGAGTACTGGAGTGGGTTGTCATTTCATTCTCCAGGGGATTTTCCAGACCCAGGGATCAAACCCAGGTCTCCCGCACTCCAGGCAGACGCTTTAACCTCTGAGCCACCAGGGAAGCCCAGTATGTAGATACATATTATCAAACATTTGTTTTGCAAAAGTGAACCTAAAAAAGATTGCCTTACCAAGGAATAAGACTAGTTAACATGAGCTCCTTCAATTATAAGATTTATCCAAAAACAATTCGTATGAAACCCCAAAGACCTCAAATAACAAAAGCAATCTTGAGCAAAAAGAACAAAGCTAGAGGCATCCCTGGTGGTCCAGTGGTTAAAAATCTCCCTTGCAATGCAAGGGACACCAGTCTGATCCCTGGTAGCGGAAGATGTGACATGCCTTGGGGCAACTAAAAGCCCGGGCCGCCACAACTACTAAGCCCTCCCGCCCAGAACCCATGCTCTGAAACAAGAGAAAACCCTCCTCACTGCAACTGGAGAAAACCCATGGACAGTGATGAAGACCCAGCGAAGCCAAAAATAAATTATGAATAAAAGAAAAGAATACTTTTTTTAAAGGGCAAGAGATAAAAAGTGTTGGCAAGGATGCAAAGAAAAAGGGACCCCTGTACATTATTGGTGGGAATGTAAATAGCGACAGTCACGATGCAAAACTGTACAGAGGTGCCTCAAAAAAATAAAAATAGAACTATCATACGATCCAGCAATCCCACTTCTGTGGATATATCTGAAAGAAACAAAATCAGTATCTCCAAAAGATATTTGTACTCCCATACTCACTGCAGCACTATTCACCATAGACAAAGTATGCGAGCAACCTAAGTGTCCATTAATGGATAAATGGGTAAAGAAAATACACACAACACACAGTGGAATAAATTTCAGTCTTGAAAGAGGAAATCTTGTTATTTGCAACAGCATTAATGAACCTGGAGGGCATTATGCTAAGTGAAATGAGCCAGAAAGAGAAACACCAATACAGGGTGATCTCACTTGTGGATGGAATCTTAAAATTTTTTTAATTATAAATAAATAGATAAATAGCCAAACTCCTAGGAGAAGAGGTTGCCAGGAGGTAGAGAGTGAAAGCAATAAGGAGAGGTCAGTAAAAGGGTACAAACTTTCAGTTATAAGATGAATAAAGTCTGTGGATCAAATAATGTACATGGTGACTATGGTTGATAACACACGTAACTGAAATTCACTGGGTAATAGGACTTAAACATTCTCACACATACAAAACATGTAAGGTGATGGATATGGTAATCCTTTCACAGTGTCTATGTATATCAAATCATTATGGTGTACACTTTAAATATCTTACCAAAAAATAAAGTACAATTATGTCAATTATACCTCAACAAAGCTAAAGGGAAAAAAAGAAAAAAGATGGAGGTGGAGGTAGACAAAATGTCTCATAATGTTAATACTGGTTTCTGATTGAAGAAAGCTTACTGAATCACAATATTGTACACCTAAAGCTAATGTGATATTGTAAAACAACTATATTTCAATTAAAAAAAGAAGAGAAAAACATAATNTTTGAATAACAAAAAGTATGCTTTATATAACTGAGATATCAACCTCCATCCAGTTTAGCTGGCTAGTAAATTCAGAGCAAATACTCCAAGTCTCTTTAAGATTTACCTGCTTACCCTCAAAGTTAATGTCTCTGACATTAAGGGAATTCCAAAGGCATGGGAAGAGAGAGGCGTAATAAGAAAGTGCACAGACATCCTGGGGCAAAATCTGGTAGAGTATTTCAAGTTCTATTTTTAGATATGCAAAAGCATGGTCACTTTTAACACAACCAGTCAGTTATAACCAGAGTGTTAGTGTTTATGAGTCATTAAATACCAAGGGAAGAATTTAAATTTGTGAATTCTGGATTTAAAAAGACAGAAATGCACTAAGCATCAAGACAGTTAGCTTTTGGTATATCAGAATAATCAATTTTTAAAGACGGAAGCCTTTTTTTTTCTTTTTTTTTTTTCAAAATGGACTTTTCTCAAGAGTTTAGTAATAGGAAGGAAAGAAATTCTGGTATGGAGAGATAAATTAAACCTGTTGCAAATTTTGCAGGGAAGAAAAGGAATGATCTAACATTATCATTTTAATAAAAATAGAAGGTGGTTATTTACTTAGCAACCTTTTGAGAATCGTATTCCTCTATGGCTGTCTCTTATACACATCTAGATGTGTATAAGAGACAGATCGGCAGGTGGGGGGTGGGGGGTGGGGAAGAAGCCTCAGCTTGGTGTTTACAGATGGGGACACTTGTTGAGGTTTGGGACCTAGAACCACTTGGTACTGGAGTGGAGACAAACACAAATTGGGGAGAAACTGAAAGACTACATACAGTTGTATGTGGTTAGCAGTGGCGCATTCGCTGATTCATGATGACCTCTGTCTCAACCATTTTAGTACTAAAATCTAAGCACATCAACAGATGCACTCAGGGGAATCATTCCGGGGCTGAGGTGAGGGCAGAGGGAAGACGTGCACGTCCTGGCCAGGCCCCGCCCACGAGCTCTCACCAATGGGCAGTGAGCGCGGTACTGGGCTTTCTCTACCAGCCGCCCCTTTTACTCCGGCTGAGGTTTCTTTTTGCCTTTATTTCATGTCCAGTTAACAGTTTTGACCCAAAATGGGTTACAGAGATATGTAAGTGATCACAGTAAAGGTGCTGCAAGAGTGCCTGAGGCATCGTGGAGAAGGCAAAGAATGAAATTTAAGACCAGCACCTAGTCAGGAGCTGGTGGAGGCATCTCTTACACATCACAGGAAAGACTAGATGGTGTCTGCAAGAATTTGTGACTGCAGGGAGCATCCTGCCAAGAACATATCCAAAGGAATTATGCATAACCACCCTGTTTATAGGGTTCACTGGTGGCCCAGATGGTAAGGGAGTCTACCTGCAGGGCGGGAGACCCAGATTCAGTCCCTGGATTGGGAAGATCCCCTGGAGAAGGAAATGGCAACCCACTCCAGAATTCTTGCCTGGAAAATCCCATGGGCGGAGGAGCCTGGTGGGCTACAGTCCAAGGGATCTCAAAGAGTCGGACACAACTGAGTCAGTTCACTTTACACTTTACTTTACCCTGTTCATGCTCATTTAGCCCTGTCATTTCTCAATTGCATGTTGAGCTGAAAGGGTGGGTCATGATTACAACGAGTCAGTGCCCCAACTCCAGGTACAGAACACTGTCAAACATCTGCTCTCACAAGATGGGATACAAGGAGTTTCCTTCAAATTTTCTCATTTTTTATGAAATATTCGACACATATAAAAGATTATATATTTAATATATATAAAGAACGAAGATCATAATAAACCTCATTTCCTAATTTTAAAAATAGGACACAATCAATGACAATATTCTTTATGCTCCACTCCAAGCATATCCCTAAAGTGTAAGCACTATTTGAATATTATGCTTTTTTTTTTGCCTTTATGATGGTTTTGCCACATAATGTATATAAATTGCCACTAAATGTATATAAAAAAAACAACGTGAATTAGTATCCTCAGAGATTAAAGAAAGTATTATGCTGCTGCTGCTGCTAAGTCGCTTCAGTCGTGTCCGACTCTGTGCGACCCTGTAGACGGCAGCCCACCAGGCTCTGCCGTCCCTGAGATTCTCCAGGCAAGAACACTGGAGTGGGTTGCCATTTCCTTCTCCGATGCATGAAAGTGAAAAGTGAAAGTGAAGTCGCTCAGTCGTGTCCGACTCTTAGTGACCCCATGGACTGCAGCCCACCAGGCTCCTCTGTCCATGGGATTTTTCAGGCAAGAGTACTGGAGTGGGGGTGCCATTGCCTTCTCCTAAAGAAAGTATTATAGAAGAAGCTAAAATGAAAAAATAATTAAAGAACATAAGAGATTTCTTGGAAATAAAACTATTATTGAAAAAAACCATTTTTTAATTCAATAGAAGGAATGAAAGTAAGGTTCAAAAATCTACCAAGAAATAAAACCAAAAGACAGAGACAGAAATAGAGACAAAAGAGTTAAGCAAAAAGAGTCTCAATTCAATAGGTCTTCTCCATATCAGAAGTTTTAAAAAAGAAAACAGGTTAAGAAGAAAGGTGAATTATCAAAGAAATGATGGAAGAAAATTTCCCAGAATTGAAGGGCATGAGTCTCTGTATTGAATGGGACAAGCACTCAGCACAACGAATAGAAAAAAACAATTACAAGTGGTTGACATTTCAAAATTATACAGATTCATTAGCTGGAGAAGAAAGTGAAGTGAAAGTCTCTCAGTCGTGTCCGATTCTTTGCGACCCCATGGAATTCTCCAGGCCAGAATACTGGAGTGGGAAGCCATTCCCTTCTCTAGGGGATCTTCCCAACCCAGGGAGCAAACCCAGGTTTCCTGCATTGCAGGCAGATTCTTTACCAGCTGAGCCACCAGGGAAGCCCAGATAGAGAAGAAAAGATCATTTTAAAAAGACGATAAGATCCATTTCTTTTTTCTCTTCTTCCACACCCCTCTGGAATGGATTTGATATATATCAAACTGATAACCATTTGAATGTGCAAAAGCAGGTGTCCAATCAATTACACTAAAAGCTTCAAGTAAAGGTTAGAAGTAAACAAGGTGCAATTTCTTGCTAATGTTAAGTAGTGGGATTTGGTGAGTTTATAAAGCACTAAAATAAAGTTAGAAGCTAGAGCTATAAATAAAAGCTAGTCTTGGAAGGGATCGATGTTCTTCACTTTTCTAGTCCTGTTTCCCACAAGTTGAAAGACCTTATGCTTATATTTTGTGAAGCAAGATCCTGAAAACTAAAAACTCATCTTGGTGGTCAATACATTGAGTGCCTGTGTACTGTTCTGTGTTTTAAAATATCTCTACAAATAATTAAAAAGTTCAAATAACAAAAGATCAAATGGAAGAGTCTGTTGTAGGAATTGACCAAAGACTCCCTTTTTTTGTTTGATTCAACAGACCTTACTCTATCTCTAAATCAAAATGCTGCATATGAAATAGGAAAGACAGAACACAGATGTGTGAAGCCCACTCCAATCAGGACTTCAGAGTACTGGTATTTCATAAGCAATTTAGTCGTCATAATGAGTCTCTGTGGTTCTATATCCTACAAGTGCTTTTAGCCTTTATCGGGCAGTCAGTTCACTCCAGGTCTTTACCTCGTAGCACAGAGACATCTTTGTTACTAAGGCAGACAGACATAAGCCAACAGGGAGCTTGTATTACGTGTCTAGAAAGAACTGTTCATTATTCACCCATCTCTGCCACAGATAAATTTCAATAACCTTGATTCTGCAAAACAGCTTGATCCCAAATGAACACAAACACTGCAAACTTCTTTCACTGTATTTTTGAAGCTGGCAACCAATCACTTCTAATGAGCCTATAGAGTGAGGTGGAATACACATATATTAGTTCTTAGTTTTATTTTTATGATATTAATTGTATGGAACTCAGTGTGACAACTACTCAACTTATCAGACAAACTTCCAGGGGTATAAAGATTCAATAACATCATTTTTAATACTGTACTCACAAGAGTCTATATTAGATACTGCTCTCATTTCTGCAAACTGTGTGAAGTCCTGTATGAGAGTCAGACTATAACACCTTAAGGTGCTTAGACTATTATCATATTTTAACAATGTTCCTAATTTTCCTTTATGAAAGAACCCAAAACATCTTTATTTAACAAATACTGAATTACGAGTGAATATGGGTTATTAAAAAAATTTTAATCCCATGTGGTATTTATACAACGGAATATTACTCAACAATAAAAAAGAATGTAAGGTTGTAACTGTTGCTTCTTGACCTGCATACAGGTTTCTCAGGAGACAGGTAAGGTGGTCTGGTACTCCTGTCTCTTTAAGAATTTTCCACAGCTTCTTGTGATCCACACAGTCAAAGGCTTTAGAGTAGCCAGTGAAGCAGATGTTTTCTAGAATTCCCTTACTTTCTCTATGATTCAACAAATGTTGGATCTTGGTTCATGTACTGCTGAAGCCTAGCTTGAAGGATTTTGAGCACAACCTTACTAGCATGCAAAATGAGTGCAACTGTACGGTAGTTTAAACATTCTTTGGGACTGCCCTTTTTTCTTTGGGATTGGAATGAAAACTGATCTTTTCCAGTCCTGTGGCCAATGCTGAGTTTTCTAAATTTGCTGACATATTGAGTACAGCACTTTAACGGTATTATCTTTTAAGATTTTAAACAGCTCAGCTACAATTCCATCACTTCCACTTGCTTCGTTCGTTGTGATGCTTCCTAAAGCCCACTTGACTTCACACTCCAGGATGTCTGTCTATAGGTGAGTGACCACACCATCATGGTTATCCAGGTCATTAAGACCTTTTCTGTATCGTTCTCCTGTGTATTCTTACCTCTTCTTAATTTCTTCTGCTTCTGTTAGGTCCTTACTGTTTCTGTCCTTTATTGTGCCCATCCTTGCATGAAATGTTCCCTTGGTATCTTCTAAATTTCTTGAAGAGATGTCTAGTCTTTCCCGTTCTGTTTTCCTCTATTTCTTTGCGTTGTTCACTTAGGAAGGCTTTCTTATTTCTCCTTGCTCTTCTCTGGAACTCTGCATTCATTGTGCATATCTTTCCCTTTCTCCTTTGCCTTTCACTTCTCTTCTTTCCTCAGCTATTTGTAAATTTTAAAGCATTAGCATTCACTTTACATCTGGACATAAGTTGATTTAATAAAGCCATGAATCTCATACTTCATACCACAAAATCACTTAGGTAACTATATATCGTTCTACAAACAGCACATAATAAAAATGTAGCACAAATTTATAACCTTTCATAAGTCATTTCATCTCACACCAATTTTATTGTCTCCTATCAACTGATACACTCTCCACACTACTCACCTTCACTTGTGTTCAACTTGCTTCTTTTTCCTTATATAATCTTCCTGCTTCTTAGCACATGCTCTTCTGTCATTTCTAGTTTAATCTCCTACTTCACATAAAGGCTTATGCGATATCTGAAACTCCCACATTTTAGAGTTTATGATCCATCAATTAAGATACGTATCTCGGGGACTTTCCAAGTGATCCGGTGGTTAAGACTCCATGGTGCCAATATAGGGGGCCAGAGTTCGCCCTGGTCAGGGATCTAAGATCCCACAGGCCACACGTGGTAACCAAAAGATTAAAAAGTTAAAAAAAAATTTTCTTTTTAAGACTAGTATCTCAAAGGCATGATCAAGTTGAAGAAAAATCTACTAGCAGATGTATTTGGATAATGGATTTAGACAAACATAAAGACTGAGAATAAAATGTTATCTTGAAAACTCTTAAAAATATTAACTCATTAAGCACAAAGTAGACTTTAGTAATGTTTAACTTTGATGACATGCCTTGTAAGATATGCAAGCATTTGAAAGGTATGATATGCAGATGACAGCACCCTTATGGCAGAAAGTGAGGAGGAACTAAAAAGCCTCTTGATGAAAGTGAAAGAGGAAAGTGAAAAAGTTGGCTTAAAGCTCAACATTCAGAAAACGAAGATCATGGCATCTGGGCCCATCACTTCATGGGAAATAGATGGGGAAACAGTGGAAACAGTGTCAGACTTTATTTTGGGGGGCTCCAAAATCACTGCAGATGGTGACTGCAGCCATGAAATCAAAAGACGCTTACTCCTTGGAGGAAAAGTTATGACCAACCTAGATAGTATATTCAAAAGCAGAGACATTACTTTGCCGACTAAGGTCTGTCTAGTCAAGGCTATGGTTTTTCCTGTGGTCATGTATGGATGTGAGAGTTGGACTGTGAAGAAGGCTGAGCGCCGAAGAATTGATGCTTTTGAACTGTGGTGTTGGAGAAGACTCTTGAGAGTCCCTTGGGCTGCAAGGAGATCCAACCAGTCCATTCTAAAGGAGATTAGCTCTGGGATCTCTTTGGAAGGAATGATGCTAAAGCTGAAACTCCAGTACTTTGGCTACCTCATGCAAACAGTTGACTCATTGTAAAAGACTCTGATGCTGGGAAGGATTGGGGGCAGGAGGAGAAGGGGATGACCGAGGATGAGATGGCTGGATGGCATCACGGACTCGATGGACGTGAGTCTGAGTGAACTCCAGGAGTTGGTGATGGACAGGGAGGCCTGGCGTGCTGCGATTCATGGGGTTGCAAAGAGTCGGACACAACTGAGCGACTGAACTGAACTGATTTGCAAACAGGTTTCCGAAAAGGATGACATTTATCCACTTATGGCAGCCAGTCCCCAAGATCCATACCTCCTATATTCATGCCCTTGTGGAATCCTCTTCAATAATGAATCAAGACTGGATCCAGGTGACCCATAGAACATGATGAAGATGACAATCCACTGCAGCTTCTGTCTAGATCTCTTGGATTACTCACTATAGGAGACATCAACTGCCATGCTGTGAGGACATTCAAGCAGCCAGACAGCAAGAACTGAGGGCTCCCACCAACATGCCATCCCCAACATGCCAGCCAAGTGAGCGAGCATTTTAAAGTAGATCCTCCTTGCCCCAAATTCTCAGATGACCATAGCCCCAGCTAAATCTGTCTTCAGTCTTACTGAGAGACCAGAGTCAGAACTTCTTGGCTGAGTCACTCTCTAATTCCTGACTGACAGACTTTGAGAGACAATAAATAATTATTGCTGTTTTAAGCTGCCAGGTTTTAGGGTGATTTGTTATACAGCCTTAGTAACTAGAATGTAACCTAGGCCTAATCGTCAACGCTGTCCTTCATGAGTGACCCTGACTCTTGATGAAAAATGTATGTATTATGGTTTATGATTTATGTAACCAGCAGTCAAGAAGCCCATAAGATGAGTAGTAAAGATTCTGATAGATAAGCAGTAAAGGAAAGAAAGGAGCAGAATATGTGATGGGCTGAACTGTGTTCCCTACAAAATTCATATGAAGCTCTAACTCCCCATACTAAGGAGGTGGCTGCAACTGGAGACACAGACTTTAACAAGGTAACTAGGTTAGAACAAGGCCATGGAGGCAGGCCCTAATAGGACACCATTCGGTAGGACACCAACAGGACTGGTGTCCTTATAAGACAAAGAAACATCAGGAGTCCACGTGGACAGAAAAAAAAATATGCGAAGACACAGCAAGAAGGCAGCCATCTGCAAGCCAAGGAGAGAGGCCTCAGGGGACACCAGATCTGCAAACACCTTGCTCTGAGACATCCAGCCTCCAGACTGTGAGAAAAGAAATTTCTGTTGTTTAAGCTACTCAGCCTCTGGTGCTTTGTTATGAGAGCCCTGACAAACTAATACAGAGGAGAAACTGAAGGTGTCAGTCGCTCAGCCATGTCTGACTCTTTGCAGCCCCGTGGACTATAGCCTGCCAGGCTCCTCTGTCCATGGAATTCTCCAGGCAAGAATACTGGAGTGGTTTGCCATGCCCTTCTCCAGGGATCTTCCAGACCCAGGGATCGAACCTGGGTCTCCCACATTGTGGGCAGACTCTTTAACATCTGAACCACCAGGGAAGCCCCCCAGAGGAGAAACCCATGGATTAAAAAGAAAAAAAAAAGACTTAGAGAACATAACAAAAGCATTTTAAGGAACAANATGCCCTTCTCCAGGGATCTTCCAGACCCAGGGATCGAACCTGGGTCTCCCACATTGTGGGCAGACTCTTTAACATCTGAACCACCAGGGAAGCCCCCCAGAGGAGAAACCCATGGATTAAAAAGAAAAAAAAAAGACTTAGAGAACATAACAAAAGCATTTTAAGGAACAATACTAAATCATAGTACCCAAAGATGTACACTTGGATAACAGAGATACAAAAAAACACAAGGAAGTGATTACTATAACAAATAATCCAAGCAGCCTACACTTTACACGTATAGGCTGCCTATATATTCTAACAGGCACTATTTCAGGTCCCACAGATTAAATTATACCAGTCTTCCAACAACAAGGTTCCAATCTCACTTACCACCGTATATTAACTTTGAGAAACTACATGAGGTACCAATTTCACTAACAGCTCTCCAGTCTACAAATCACTCTGTAATTAACAGAAGTGCATCACAATTAGTGACCAACTGCATCACGTCTTTCCAAGTCTGCCAGTGATCGGTCACTGCTCATTTGTTACTCGGTTCACAAAGACAACAAACCATGTAACAGTGTTGTCTCCTTGTCTCCCAGTGAAAAGTCCACCTAATGGCTTACCAAAATGAACAATTAAAAGAGGGAATTAGGCAACAAAGAAGAAAATGAAGCCAAGAAATGAAAAGTGGTAACATCGGAAGTGAAATTTGAATGGAATAGGACACAGTCACAAAATAAACGGCTGACCATGCTAAGTTGACACAGCTATGACCTGAAGACTCCAGGTGTGAAGCCAGAGGAACTCAGAGAAGGGCACTGATCACCATAAATTACGAAAGTGTGGAGACGAAAGGATGAAGAAATGACGCTGCAAAAATTTCACATGAACGGAAACCCTGCAAACACTTCACGACACTGAAAGCGCAAATGATAAAATATTAGAAACTGATCCAAACTTCAACAAGAGCATGAACGTTTATCAAGGCATAGAAAAGATGCTTGTTGTAGATGCAAACTAATATACAGAGGATGGATAAACAAGCTCCTACTGTAGAGCACAGGGAACTATGTTCAATATCCTGTCATAAGCCATAATGGAAAAGAATATGAAAAAGAACGTATACACATATATACATGTGTATATAGGGCTTCCCTGGAGAAGGCAATGGCAACCCACTCCAGTACTCTTGCCTGGAAAATCTCATGGGCGGAGGAGCCTGGTAGCCTGCAGTCCATGGGGTCGCTAAGAGTCAGACACGACTGAGCAACTTCACTTTCACTTTTCACTTGCATGCATTGGAGAAGGAAATGGCAACCCACTCCAGGGTTCTTCCCTGGAGAATCCCAGGGACGGGGGAGCCTGGTGGGTTGCTATCTCTGGAGTCGCACAGAGTCAGACACAACTGAAGCAACTTAGCAGTAGCAGCAGCAACATTGGGGTTCCCGGTAGCCCAGACAGTAAAGAATCTGCCTGCAATGCAGGAGAACTGGGTTTGATCCCTGGGTTGGAGAGATCCCCTGGAGAAGGGAATGGCTACCCACTCTAATATTCTTGCCTGGAGAATTCCATGGACAGAGGAGTCTGTATATATTTGCATGTATAATTGAGTTCCTTTGCTGTAGGAGAAATTAACACAACATTGTAAATAAACTATACATCAATAAAATAAATTCTGAAAAGTTGCCTGTTCTGTATCATAAGTTATAGGATGGGAAAAGGCAAACCAAACTACTCTTGATAAGATTTTACAAAGAAAATAGAAGTCTAATATTCAGTGTGGCTAATGTTTTTAATTACAGTGTACCAAACTTTGGTATTTTTAAATTTCCCTATACAATTGTAACAGACAGTAAAATGGCTTTTAATGTTTTGGCCAAACATTTAAAGGTCCTACTAAAATCGAAAATTTTCCCACTGATTATTAAGATAGCCTATCAGGGTTTCCTTGGTGGCTTAGATGGTAAAGAATCTGCCTACAACGCAGGAAACCCCAGCTTTGATCCCTGGGTTAGGAAGATCCCCCGGAGAAGGAAATGGCAACTTACTCCAATATTCTTGCCTGGAGAATCCCTTGGACAGAGGAGCGTGGAGGGCTATGGTCCATGGGATTGCAAAAAGTGAGACACGACTGAGCAAATAACACTAGGAATCAGGGTTTCAGCATGCTCTATTTTCTTTATAGCACCACAACTCAGGCAAGGGTGCCCTGTAGTTAAGTCGGAGGGAGAGACGGAGTTATGATTGAGATGCAGCCCAAGGAGGGGCTTCTGGGGTGACTGGCAAAGTCTGATTTCCTGACTAGAGTGGCCGTTATAAAGGTATTTAGCTTACAATAATTTATTAAGGTGAAAAATGTTTTGGTGACTCAAACCCATAGGGGCAGGGGACTAGTGAATGAGGACCCATCTGAAGCACTGGGCCATTGGTCACCTTTCTAAAAGAAAAGAAAAGAAAAGCCACAGAAGTAAGAAAGGCACAAAGGCTTTGGTCAGACGTGAAACTGGAGCCTAAGCATCCTGGCAGCCAGGTCGCACTCTTCTCTTTAAAGCCTGCCAGTCTCCCACCAAGCAGACTTCTCCTGAAGGGAATCTGTACTGTCCATTCCCAGGAGAGGTCATTCAGCCAGGTATGAATGTGGAGGCCTGGGGCTTTAAGATACATCACCTAATGCTAATCAGAAAGAAAAAGACAAACACGTAGGAAGGCGGAAAGTCACTGATCTTAACATTTTTCTTCCTGAATTATGTTTAGGTAGAGATTAGGCTTTGCAGAGAACAGTAAAACAGTTTGGCCTCCCTAATCCCAGGGCAACAATACACTCAAACTTAATGAATGCCATTTATTCTGTGGGGCTGAGACAGTGCTGCTGTGGATTTATGGTGTCTGGTTGATGTTTAGTCACTAAGTCGTGTCCGACTCTTTTGCAACCCCGTGGACCATAGCCCGCCAGGCTCCTGTATCCGTAGGATTTCTCAGGCTAGAATACTGGAGTGGGTTACCATTTCCTTCTCTAGGGGATCTTCCGGACCCAAGGACTGAACCTGTGTCTCCTGCATTGGCAGGCAGGTTCTTTACCAATAAGCCACCAGGGAAGCCCCATGGTATCTGGTTAGGTTATAATCAATACTTGGTCGTTCCTTTCATCTTTTTTTTAATTAAACAAAAATTTTTTACTTTATATTGGGGTATAGTTGATTAACAATGATGTGTTAGTTACAGGTGTAGAGCACAGTCATTCAGTTATACCTGTACAAGCATCCATTATTTTTCATCTTTCCTTTTAGATTGATTACTGTAACATAGAATTGTTCCCCTTATTTAAATACCCTAACAGCCTCTGACATTTCTTTTTTCATGCAAAATCATCATGGCTTTTATCGGCTTACTGATTTGGGGAATATGTTTTCTCTCCACTGTACACACAACTTTCATTTTGAATAACAAAAAGTATGCTTTATATAACTGAGATATCAACCTCCATCCAGTTTAGCTGGCTAGTAAATTCAGAGCAAATACTCCAAGTCTCTTTAAGATTTACCTGCTTACCCTCAAAGTTAATGTCTCTGACATTAAGGGAATTCCAAAGGCATGGGAAGAGAGAGGCGTAATAAGAAAGTGCACAGACATCCTGGGGCAAAATCTGGTAGGGTATTTCAAGTTCTATTTTTAGATACGCAAAAGCATGGTCACTTTTAACACAACCAGTCAGTTATAACCAGAGTGTTAGTGTTTATGAGTCATTAAATACCAAGGGAAGAATTTAAATTTGTGAATTCTGGATTTAAAAAGACAGAAATGCACTAAGCATCAAGACAGTTAGCTTTTGGTATATCAGAATAATCAATTTTTAAAGACGGAAGCCTTTTTTTTTCTTTTTTTTTTTTCAAAATGGACTTTTCTCAAGAGTTTAGTAATAGGAAGGAAAGAAATTCTGGTATGGAGAGATAAATTAAACCTGTTGCAAATTTTGCAGGGAAGAAAAGGAATGATCTAACATTATCATTTTAATAAAAATAGAAGGTGGTTATTTACTTAGCAACCTTTTGAGAATCGTATTCCTCTATGGTATTACTACGTTTTGGGCAACGCTAGGCTCCCTTAAAGAGGGTATATTTTGAATGATTAGTAATTCTAATCATATAGTAAATATCCCAAGTCTAAGGGAACTCATTATTGAAAGAAATCCTTTGATAATCTTACATAGGATTCTTTAAATCCTTATTAGCATATGTTTTTGAGGTAAGTTTCCCAAGACATCTCCCAATAGGAAGGTATCTAATTAGCTGCAAGTCCCTCATTGGATGATAAAGTGTTTACTTTTCTTACATTTCAAAGTACAAAATACCCTGGCTTACATCCAATCAACCATCCAGGATTTATTTCAGCAGGGTAGCAAAGATGGAAAATGTTTCAAGGCACCTGACCCTCAGTTTTAAAACCGCTTTAGAACAGCAACACAGCTCCACTCATATTAAATATTGATAGTGCGAGGTTCTTCGATTCCTCAAGTTTTTATTTTTCTGGTTTTTGTTTTTGGAGGTTTTTTGAGGGGGGGGTCCTCACTTTTTTCCATATGGTATAAAAACCCAACAGGTGCCAGGGGATTTTGCTATTATTCATGACTGGCTTTACAGCTCTTTATTGTACTAAGTTTTTGAACAGCAAACGGAGGAAAACAAAGGCTTCAGTGAGCAAGCCGTTCATTAAGTATCAGGTAACCTAGGACAATACATTCTGGAGATTAAGGAAATTATAAATAATTAAGTAAGCATCCATTCCTAAAGCGCCTATAAAACACCTGCACTTAGGGTCTTCCTCTCACGGTACCTTCTTCTGCTACTAACTTTTATTTTTATTTTAAAAAGAGACAGCTAACACAGGGATTTAATGCTCATTTTAGCTTTAATTTGTTCCCTTTTAGCATTAAGAGGCATATGTAGCTCCAATGTAAACCAGTCACTTTTTCTGAAGCCCAGTGCCAACGTCCCTATCATTATTTCTATTTGGAAGCAAGGCATCAGATGGCTGTATAGGTGCGGTCAGGCAGTGAATGATTTGATTTCTATGATAAGCCCACGGCCGGGTCTCTCTGCACGTGTTCAGAATGCTGATGACTAATGCCACTGGGCATTCCCTTCTCGGTTCCAAGTTTGCCTATCCAGCAGACAAGGCTTCGGTTCTGGGGTGAGTCAAGAAGCCTATTTGGAGCTACCAGAGAAACTATTTTTGGGACCCAAAGACAAGTTGCCACAAGGGTCTGAGTTACTTAAGGTCCTCCATCAAAATCTGGGGTGCTTGTTACACATGCATCTCCCTGGATCTGCTGAATCAGGACCCTGAGGAATCAGGGTGGACATCACTGAACTGTAATAGAGTTCCCAGATGATTCTTACGCATGGTGAGCTGGAAACGGATTGATCTAAAGACTGGAAGACAGACTGGCAGATTGCTAACTAGAAGATCAATTGAGTAACTTACGTGAGATCACTTAAAATCTACTTTAGATTCTTGATAGGTAGGATTTATTATCCCCACAATGATGGTAAACTGTGGGCCAGAGATTAAGTAAATCCTAATTAGGATTCCCTTCTCCAGGGGATCTTCCCAACCCGGGGATTGAACCCAGGTCTCCTGCATTGCAAGAAGATTCTTCACAGACTGAGCCACCAGAAAAGCTCACAGAAGCAGAGTCACCTCAAACCAGGTTACACTGATTTTTAAAATATTTTATTTTTACTTATTTATTTATTTGGCTGCTTGGGTCTTAGTTGTGGCATGCAAGATTTTCTAGCTATCTTGAGTGGTGACATAGGAAGTCTTAAAAACAGTATGTGGGATTTAGTTCCCCGACCAGGAACGGAACCAAGTCCCCCTGCATTGGGAGTTCAAGGTCTTAGCCACCGGACCACCAGGGAAGTCCCCCAAATTATACTAACTTAAGTCTAGTGAAAGGGTTAGCAAACTTTCTGTAAAGGGATAGTAAATAAATACATTACATGTTGTGGGTCATGCGGTCTCTACGACAATTACTTAACTCTGCCAGTATAGTGTGAAAGCAGCCAAGGACTGGATAGAAATCAAGGGGTATGGCTACGTTCTAAAAACTTTACAGAACAGGGAGTGGG
This sequence comes from Oreotragus oreotragus, assembly GCA_006410675.1. NCBI lineage: Eukaryota > Metazoa > Chordata > Mammalia > Artiodactyla > Bovidae > Oreotragus > Oreotragus oreotragus. The sequence continues at coordinate 872,334 of SJYX01016022.1, forward strand.
CTAGGCTTGGCCCATGGCTATAGTTGGCTGACCTTTGGTCTCAGTTCAGTTCAGTTCAGTCGCTCAGTCGTGTCTGACTCTTTGCGACCCCACGAATTGCAGTGCAATGGCACCCCACTCCAGCACTCTTGCCTGGAAAATCCCATGGACGGAGGAGCCTAGTGGGCCGCAGTCCATGGGTTTGCTGAGAGTCGGATACGACTGAGAGACTTCACTTTCACTTTTCACTTTCATGCATTGGAGAAGGAAATGGTAACCCACTCCAGTGTTTTGCCTGGAGAATCCCAGGGATGGGGGAGCCTCATGGGCTGCCGTCTATGGGGTCGCACAGA
>SJYX01016022.1:875906-889967 GCA_006410675.1 Oreotragus oreotragus
CAGCCATCTCATCCTCTGTCGTCCCCTTCTCCTCCTGCCCCCAATCCCTCCCAGCATCAGAGTCTTTTCCAATGAGACAACTCTTTGCATGAGGTGGCCAAAGTACTGGAGTTTCAGCTTTAACATCATTCCTTCCAAAGAGATCCCAGGGCTGATCTCCTTCAGAATGGACTGGTTGGATCTCCTTACAACTTTAGTTTCCATTATATTTTCACACTGCTTATTTACATCAAGCCAAATGCCAGGCTGGATGAATCACAAGCTGGAATCAAGATTGCCGAGAAAAATATCAACAACCTCAGATATGCAGATGATACCACTCTCGTGGCAGAAAGTGAAGAAGAGGAACTAAAGAGACTCTTGATGAGGGTGAAAGAGGAGAGTGAAAAAGCTGCTTAAAACTCAACATTCAAAAAACTAAGATCATGGCATCTGGTCCCATCACTTCATGGCAAATAGAAGGGGGGAAAGTGGAAGCAGGGACAGATTTTATTTTCTTGGGCTTCAAAATCACTGTGGACAGTAACTACAGTCATGAAATTAAAAGACACTCGCTCCTTGGAAGGAAAGCTATGACAAACTTAGCGTATTAAAAAGCAAAGACATCACCTTGTTGACAAAGGTCTGTATAATCAAAACTATGGTTTTTCCACTTACTACTAGTCATGTATGGATGTGAGAGTTGGGCCATAAACAAAGCTGAGTGCTGAAGAATTGATGCTTTCAAATTGTGGTTCTGGAGAAGACTTTTGAGAGTCCCTTGGACTGTAAGGAGATCAAACCAATTAATCCTAAAGAAAATCAAGCCTGAATATTCATTGGAAGGACTGATCTTTTGGCTACCTGATGCGAAGAGCTGACTCACTGGAAAAGACCCTGATGCTGGGAAAGACTGAAGGCAAAAGAAGAGGATGGCAGAGGATGAGATGAACTCAGCCAACTCAATGGAGATGAATTTGAGCAAACTCCAGGGTATAGTGGAGGACAGAGAAGCCTGATGTGCAGTCCATGGGGTTCCAAAGAATCAGACATGATTTAGTGACTGAATAACAAAGAGCAAATAAGTAAAAGTTGCACTTAATTTATGACTGTGTAATATATCACATGGTGAAGACTACTTTTTTTTTTGAAGAGGAAAATTTCCATATTTGCCTATTGCCAGCAGCTGGAAGTAAATTATTACAAGAACATTCATGAACCCAATGAGACATGCATATTCTTGTTCTTGGCTAATCTTCCTCTGTTCCATCTTTCTCAAATGTGCAATTCTCTAGGGAGTTGGATGGCTCTGAATAAATAAAATACACTTCACTCCCTAATAAATGTATGAAACTAGATGGTTTAATCCTATTTCTATTTACTCAAGAATTATGACAAAATTGTTTCCTGTAGAAAGGTCTCACCCACACCTTACACTACAAAGATATAACACTTTATATACAGCTATTTGGAAAGTGAGAAATAAATCATATGAAGCAGTTACACTGAACTGACCAGTTAAAAGACTGGCATATTAATATAAAAGATGGCTACTTAGCCATCAAAGAGCTCTGTTCCCCTTTTAAATTAAATCACTATTGCTCAGAAGCAGCTGTCCATCCAGGCACATATATTTCCCAGCCTCCATAAACTGAAGTGGGGATATGAGCTGGTTCTGGCAATGGAATGTGAGTAGAAGTAATGTTTTTACTTGCTGGTGGAGGGAGTTATCCTGGTATGCCTTTCCCACCTTCTCTTCACCCCTGTAGTGAACTGGAAATCACCTTGTTCATGACAGTATAATAAGATGGAAGGACCCTTTATCTGCGAATCACTTGNAGAAGTAATGTTTTTACTTGCTGGTGGAGGGAGTTATCCTGGTATGCCTTTCCCACCTTCTCTTCACCCCTGTAGTGAACTGGAAATCACCTTGTTCATGACAGTATAATAAGATGGAAGGACCCTTTATCTGCGAATCACTTGAAGAAGTGCTAACCAGGAGAGCTGCCGAACCAGGTATAACCTATTTGGACTTCGGGTGAGATGGAAGTAAACTTTTACTGGCTTAAGCCACTGAGATTTGGAAACATTTGTTACAGCAGTTAGCCTACTCTAACAGAATATACTTGAGTTGAACAAATGAGTCAAGTCACGATTTACTGAAGGATTTCTAAGATGAATGCAAAGATTAGAGAATCACATGTATAAGAAAAACTTGCAAGTTACAGTTTTTCCCATTTGTGCAATCCATTTATATGAGTTAAAAACCAGTCAGAATGACTGGGGAGTTTTATTTATTAAATAAATTCTGATACCTAACATCTTTTATAACAATGCATCATTACAATAGCTCACCTAAACCACTGGATACTCCATAAGGTAGAATGTATTGTATGATACGTTTATTATACATTTGTAACACAAAGTGTAAACCAGAAAACAATCTGAAATTAAATTCACATGCTCCAGGGCAGAATCTACTGAACCTCAGTCATTCAGAACCACTTCCTGAGTTTTCCATAGCTGTGTACCTCAAGTATTATTTTCTTCCTATTTTTCCAGCATCACTGACTCAATGGACATGAGTTTGAGCAAATTCTGGGAGACAGTGAAGGACAGCGAAGCCTGCTGCTGCTGCAAAGTCACTTCAGGCGTGTTCGACTCTGTGACCCCATAGACAGCAGCCCACCAGGCTCCTCTGGTGCGCTGTAATTCCTGAGGTCGCAAAGAGTCAGACATGACTTAGCAACTGAACAATAACAATTTCTCCAGAGAGTCTGAATCCCACTCAGTCCCACTCAGTTCCACTTCTGCCCACTGGAGACTTGAAGATGGTTTACTCTGGGGCTACTTGAGGATCCTGGAGTTTGTAGGACACAGGAGAGAATGGCTGGAGACTCGGGGAGAAGAACTACTTAGGCTTCTCCAGGTTTGAACAGAAAGAAAGTCTCTGGAGCCTGGTAAGGGGAAAAATACACCAGAAAACTGAAAGGGGCTAAGACACCCAAGTGAAAAAGCTTGTTACGGGATGGGAAGAGCTCTATAAATGATATTTAAATTATATTTTCTTGTAGTGCGTACTATTTTGGGGTTAGGGAATCATTTGAGAATATAACGTAAGTTGTGGAATGTTTCCCCTTTCATATATACAAACGAGCATTAGCTACTCTAACCTAAATTCTGGAAGCTGTTAAAGCCTCTGCAGTCCATCGGTCCTGAACCTCAGGTTAAGAATCCCTAGTATGTTGTTGTTGTTTAGTCTCTAAGTCATGTTCAACTCTTTGCGACCCTATGGACACTCTTACCTGCCAGGCCCCTCTCTCCACGGAATTCTCCAGGCAACTGGAATGAGTTGCCATTTCCTTCTCCAGGGAATCTTGCCGACCCAGGGACTGAACCCGGGTCTCCTGAATTGGCAAGTAGATACTTTACTGCTGAGCCATCAGGGAAGCCCAGGAATCCTTACTGTAGTGGGAAATTTAAAAGCTTCTCCTCAGGTTGATACAGCAACCTACTAATAAATAATGCAGACTCTTCCCTGTGCAAGAGAGAACAGAGCTGTTCCTTCATCTCTTCTCCCATGACTGGGGTAAGGAGGAGGAAGGGACGAGAGGTGATGTCGCTGTCAGGCTTTCCTGCCATCCTGCGCTGTCCCTAACCTCCACGCCTCGGTGTGGCACAGCAGGGGGCACCACCAATGGGAATTTGCTTCCTTGTTTCTTTTTTAAACTTTATTTTGAGAGAATTCTCTGGTGGTCCAAGGTTAGGACTCTGTGTTTCCACGGCAACAGGCACCGGTTCTATCCCCGGTCAGGGAACTAAGATCCTGCATGCTGGGTGGCATAGCCAAAAAAAAGGAAATAGAAGAAAAACCTTATTTTGAAACAATATTACTTTCTCACATAAGTTGCAAAAAAATAGTACATGAACCTCAAAGACATGACAGTAAGTAAAATAAGCCACACACAAAAGGAAAAACACTGTTTATGATTCCACTTAAATAATGCATCTAGAGTAGTCAAACTGACAGAGAAGGAAAGTAGAACAGTGGTTACCAGGCGTCTGGGGGAGATGAGATTGGGGAATTATTAAGTGGGTACCCAGTTTCAGTTCAGGATGATGAAAGTCTCCAGAGACTGACAGTGGTGATGGTTACACAACAATGAGAATGAAACTGATGCCACTTAACTGCATATTTAAAACACTATTGAAATGGTGAGTTTTATGTCAACATTCAGAAGACGAAGATCATGGCATCCTGTCCCATCACTTCATGGGAGATAGATGGGGAAACAGTGGAAACAGTGTCTGACTTTATTTTGGGGGGCTCCAAAATCACTGTAGATGGTGATTGCAGCCATGAAATTAAAAGACACTTACTCCTTGGAAGAAAAGTTATGACCAACCTAGATAGCATATTGAAAAGCAGAGACATTACTTTGCCAACAAAGGTCTGTCTAGTCAAGGCTATGGTTTCTCCAGTGGTCATGTATGGATGTGAGAGTTGGACTGTGAAGAAAGCTGAGCGCCGAAGATGCTTTTGAACTGTGGTGTTGGAGAAGACTCTCGAGAGTCCCTTGAACTGCAAGGAGATCCAATCAGTCCATTCTAAAGGAGATCAGCCCTGGGTGTTCTTTGGAAGGAATGATGCTGAAGCTGAAAAACTCCAGTACTTTGGCCACCTCATGCAAAGAGTTGACTCATTGGAAAAGACTCTGATGCTGGGAGAGATTGGGGGCAGGAGGAAAAGGGGATGACAGAGGATGAGATGGCTGGATGGCATCACCAACTCGATGGACATGAGTCTCAGTGACCTCCGGGAGATGGTGATAAACAGGGAGGCCTGGCGTGCTGCAATTCATGGGGTCACAGAGTCAGACACAACTGAGCAACTAAACTGAACAGATGTCATGTACATCACAATAAAAAATAGTACAGAGAGTGCCCATGTACCCTATCTCCCAACAGTAATGTCTTACACAGTGAAGTCGCTCAGCCATGTCTGACTCTTTGCAACTCTGTGGACTGTAAGCCTGCCACACTCCGTCCATGGGATTTTCCAGGCAAGAATACTAGAGTGGGTTGCCATTTCCTTCTCCAACTGTCTTACATAACCAGAGCACAATTATCAAAACAAGGAAATGGACATTGGTATAATATTATTAACTACAGAACTTACTTGGATTTCACTTTTCCCATGAGCTCAGGGTATGTGTGTGGGGGCATGTGTGTGTGTAGTTCTATGAATTTTATCACATTCACAGATTCATGTAACTATCACCATAGTCAGAGTACAAAACTGTATCAAACCTCCACTTTACAGATTAGGAAACTGAGGCAGTTTGACAGTTAAGTAAACTGTCAAAAATTTTACAACCAATAGCTGCCAGAACCAGGCATCTTACCCAGTAAGATCAGCTCTGAAGTGCATGCCTCTTAATCAAAGGTTAACCACAACTGTAAATATAGGGTATAACTAGGATACTCAAACGCATCCATATATGTGTATTCAAGAAGTCTGCTCTGTGGTACTTGAATACTTTAGACTATATATGGCATAATACAAAATAGTACGCAATGCATTTCAGCACTGTACCTAAACTGGGTCAAATCCAAAATTTCATGCTGGGACTTACTGTTCACTTAGTATTTTCTAGCTAAAAAGTAACTTTAAAGACTGGCATGAGACATGTTATCCTGACAAAGAAAGAAACAATTTAGCTTTGTGAAAAATCTGAACTGAAATTTTCCAAGTCAAATTGTTCATGATTTGGTTTATTTTTATCCTCAATAATAAATTCAAATCACTACCATTTAACCATGATAAAATAGGCCCATCTCATGTTATTATATTTTTACCTCCTATTAAGCAAATATTTTAGTTACTAGAATATCTAAATAGTTCCACTATGGGAACAAAGTTTTTTTTTAATACATATGATTAACACTGAATTTTCTTGTGTGATTTTACAGCTTTTTATGAATACCTGTATACCTGATATATTTATTTTTATGATCATAAATTGAATATATGTTCATTTAAAGAAGTCTAAAATTTCTGTAAAGATGCAAAGAGGGGAAAAAACCCAATACTTCCCAAACTTGTCACCTGGAGGCAATTTCCTTGTATATCAGATTTCTGTGGGACTTGCCCAGAGTTAGAATAAAATGCTGACATTTTCAAAAACTGAAAACTCTAATTTACAGAAATAAGAGTATAAATTTTCTGACCTTGGAATTAGGTTTTAAAATAGAATGGTATTTTGGATTTATATTCCCGAGTGTGAATGACAGGCATGAACAGTCTCAAAGGACTTAACACAGTAAGCGACTGGAGCTCATAATAAAAGGAAGTCCTCAAGTTATGTCAAGTTAACAATCTCATTAGTTCTCTCTGCTCCACAGATCATCAGGTTGATTCAACGGCATCTACCTTCAGAAGTGTGGAAGAAAAAGAATGTTGATTTTACCCTGTGAATATGAATAATTTCACAGAACCATACATTTTTTAAAGCAATATTTTGGTCTAGTCCCCTCAGTGAAGAGAAAACTGAGGCTCTCAGAAACTGTCTAGAGCTCTACAGTGAGCTGGCAGCCTGGACCACACCATATTCCCTGATGTCCTTCCATCCTCCCCAAGGCCCCGGACATGCCCCTCCACCCAACTCAACAAGATGATGGAGAGCAGGATTCCTAGAGCTGACGTGGAAAACTAAGAAAGAGCTAAGTTCTATTTTCACCTCTTATCTACTTAATATCTGTAAGGAAAATTGACCTTATTCTTTTGTATTTATTCCTTTTAGAAACATTACTCAGAGCATATGTCCTTTACCAAAAATCAACAACAACAAAAAAACATTGCTAATTTTTAGTTAGTTATTAATACTAGTTTAGTTTAGTTATTAGTGAACTGAACTGAACTGAGTTTACTTTGGACTACTTTTCCACTTTTGATTACTATTTGCTGGTATCTCCATTAAATTCAATTTTTTAAAAAAGAATGTTTTTTACTATCATGGACAGAAATATTTCCCTTAATCTCCATCCCTGAACTGAAAACAACAAATCACTGATGTAGAAATTAAGTCTATTTAGCTATCAATAAACTCCCAAATTTAAATTAAATCTTTTCATCCTTACATACCTTTTCCTAATTGTATATGAAGATATTAAGATTTCCCAGATGGTCAACAGACACATGAAAAGATGCTCAACATTGCTAATCATCAGGGAAATGCAAATCAAAACCACAATGAGATATCATCCAATGCCTGTCAGAATGGCGATCATCAAAAAGAACACAAACAGCAAATGTTGGCAAGGATGTGGAGGAAAGGGAACCCTTGTACACTGCTGATAGGAATATAAATTGATACAGTCAGTATGGAAAACAGTATGGAGGTTTCCCAAAAAGCTAACAATAGAACTACGGTGTGACTCGGCAATTCTACTCCTGGGTATTTATCTGAAAGACACAAAAAACTAATTCAAAAAGACACATGTACCCCAGTCCTCATACTGCTAAGTCACTTCAGTTGTGTCCGACTCTGTGCGACCCCACAGACGGCAGCCTACCAGGCTCCCCTGTCTCTGGGATTCTCCAGGCAAGAACACTGGAGTGGGCTGCCATTTCCTTCTCCAGTAGCAGCCTTATTTACAACTGCTGTCAAGATACAGAACCAACCTAACTGTCCATCAACAGACGAATGGACAGAGAAGATGTGCAACACACATACACACATATACACAATGGCATATTATTTGGTCGTAAAAAAGATGGAATTTTGCCATTTGCAGCAACACGGATGAACATGGAGGACGTTATGTTAAGTGAAATAAGCCAGGTAGAGAAAGACAAATACTGTATGATAATCACTTAGATGTGGAATCTAAAAAATACAACAAACTAGGGACTAAAACAAACAAACAAAAAAGAAGCAGACTCACAGATACAGAGAACAAACCAGTGGTTACCAGTGGGGACAGGCAAGTGGGGACGGGAGAGGCAGTATAGGGGTAGGGGACTCAGAGGTACAAACTATGAGGTAAAACATAAGCTACAAGAATGTATTCTATAACATGGGAAATATGGCCAACATAATAACTCTATAATAATTATAATGACTGTAATGGATTGAGCTTCCCTGGTAGCTCTGTCAGTAAAGAATCTGCCTGCAGTGCAGGAGACCCGGGTTGATTCCTGAGTCGGGAAGAGCCCCTGGAGAAGGAAATGGCAGCCCACTCCAGTATTCTTGCTTGGAAAATCCCATGGACAGAGGAGCCTGGTGGGCTACAGTCCATGGGGTTGCAAGAGTTGGACATGACTTAGCAACTAAATCACCATCACCATGAATGGATAACAACCTTTTTAAAAAAGTAAAGCATTTCATAAAGCACTTTGTGGCTAATATCAGATTCTAATAGTTAAATTGATGCTCAAACTCTCTCTCAATTTTCTTTTTTTTTTTTAATAATTTTATTTTTCGTTGTGAAGGTCTTCGTTGCTGCCTGTTGCTTTCCCTAGTTGTGGGACACGAGCTTAGTTGCTCCTTGGCTCAATTTTCTTTTAAGTAAGAGTTGCAGACAAAAGGAAGGAAGCAATTCATTCTAATCCACATTTCAATATCTACAATGTAGTTTTATACTTTATATCCTAAAACCATAAGACACTATTATCTATAAAAATCATGAATCACTATGTTGTATACCTGAAACTAATATAACATTGTTGTCAGGCATAAACATTTTTTTAAAAAGATGTTCAGTATTAAATATAACCTGCCTAACCAAGGTAAGATATGAAATTGTTATTTGTTGTTGTTGTTGTTATTTTTTTTTAAAGGGAGCAATATGTTAAAGAAAAATAATGCTGATAATCTATAGATAGGCATGAAATAGAAAAAACAGAATAATCAGCTCAGAAGAATTAAATAGTTTCCCACAAACACAAATATACCCAAATTTTATAGGGGGGGAAAAACCTGCAACATGATAAACCAAAACAAACAGAAAAAAAAATTTAAGGTCAATTTGGAAGTATCACCTACGCTTCTGTACAGGCTTCCCAATGATAAATGACTGAAGAATGCAACAATAATAATCTACAACCATGCTAAGGAAACATCACTATGATGAATGTATTTTTGAGCGTATTCTTCAAAGTTGTTAAAATATCACCCGGTCCTAGCTTAGACTTGGGATCTGGACAAGGAAAGGACATGGGAAGAAAGTTCTGTTTCTTAGAAGAACTATGACTGCCATCTGTGACATCGTTATCCAAGTCAGCCTTTCCTTGGAAGACTAACAAGTGTCTCTTATTGATAGGCATTATCGTAGGATGCTCTGCAATTTAATAAAAACCATATCATCTGGGCTTCCCTGGTGGCTCAGTGGTAAAGAATCCGCCTGCCAATGCAGGAGACATGGGTTCGAATCCGTAATCCGGGAAGATCCCACCTGCCACAGAGCAACTATTCTGACGTGCCAGAACTATTGAACCTGTGCTCTAGAGCCCGGGGCCGCAATACGGAGCCCAAATGCTATAACTAACTACTGAAGCCAAGAGTCCTAGAGCTCTGCTCAGAAACAAGAAAAGCCGCTGCAGTGAGGAAGCTGTGCGCTGCAACTAGAGAGTTGCCCAGCTTGCCACAAGAAAAGTCCTGTGAGCAGCAATGAAGACCCAGCAGAGCCAAAAATAAATAAATACAATGAAAAAATATATATGTATCATCTGAAAAGAGTATCTGCCTCTCTGTGCTAAAAGTACACAAGGAAATTAAATCCTATGTGAAACATTTCCCAGCCTATCACCTATGTTCAAACTTCCCAAGACATAAGAAAACCACACCCCCTTTGCTGCTAAGTCGCTTCGGTCGTGTCCAGCTGTGCAACCCCATAGACCGAAGCCCACCAGGCTCCCCCGTCCCTGGGATTCTCCAGGCAAGAACACTGGAGTGGACTGCCGTTTCCTGCTCCAATGCGAGAAAGTGAAAGGTGAAAGCGAAGTCGCTCAGTCGTGTGGGACTCTTTGCGCCTCCGTGGACCGCAGCCCACCAGGCTCCTCTGTCAGTGCACCACTACAGCCTCAGTCCACACCCGGGCTCATGGCGGCCACTGAAAATGAGGATTCCAAAGATGGTCTAAATAAAATCAAAGATCATCACAATAGTAAGCCAGAATTTTCTGTCTGAAAAAACAATAAATCATCCTATAATGTAAACTAGTTACCTCATAGTTTATTTGCTAACAGAGATTTCGAGCACCCACTATTCTTAAATATGGGCAATGACACATACCCATCACTGGACATTGATTTGGTATAACAACCAGGCTTCCCAGGTGGCGCTAGTGATAAAGAACTCACCTTCCAATGCAGGACACCTGAGAGACGCAGGTTCCCTGGGTCAGGAAGATCCCCTGGAGGAGGACATGGTAACCCACTCCAGTATTCTTGCCTGGAGAATCCCAGGGACAGAGAAGCCTCGTGGTCTACAGTCCATATAGGGTCACACAGAAACCCACTCCAGTATTCTTGCCTGGAAAATCCCATGGACAGGGGAGCCTCGTGGTCTACAATCCACAGGGCTGCAAGAGGCAGACACCCCTAAAGCGACTTAGCACTCACATACATAATAAAAACCATTTAACAGCTGTTACTTCTTGAGACTCCATTGTATTCCAGGTCTTTAAAAGGTGAAGTGAAGTGAAGTGAAGTGGCTCAGTCGTGTCCGACCCTTTGCGACCCCATGGACTGTAGCCTACTGGGCTCCTCCCTCCATGGGATTATCCAGGCAAGAGTACTGGAGTGGGTTGCCATTTCCTTCTCCAGGGGATCTTCCCGACCCAGGAATCGAACCCGGGTCTCCAGCATTCCAGGCAGATGCTTTAACCTCTGAGCCACCAGGGAAGCCCTTTAAAAGGTAGTTTTATGTATATTATCTAGTTTAATTCTCTTAAAGAGTCTTATGAGGAAGGCTCTAGCCAACTCTATTTCATATAGGAGAAAACCAAGATGCAGCCCACTGCACACAGAAGCTATAGTGTGTGCTAGGTAGCCCTTCTGATTCTCCAGGCAAGAATCCTGGATTAGGTCACCATGCCCTCCTCTAGGGGATCTTCCTGACCGAGGGATCGAACCCAAGTCTGTCGGCATCTCTACAGTTCAGGCAGATTCTTTACCCACTGAGCCACCTGGGAAACCCACACAGAAGCTTAACCTGGGGCTTTTTCAGGCAGACATTTTCCTTAGTTAACTGGTCTCTCCTGGGAAGCGGGTTTTATCTTAGACCAACAATTCCTCAACTGTTCACCAAGGCACTGGGAGTGCTGTAGCAGATTCACAGGGACAACTCAGGATTTCTGAAAATTTCAAGGGAAGCACAGTGTACTCAACACTCTGGACGTTGAACCTACAGGCTGGTGGAGTTCACAGTTTCCAAATTAGATCCTATCAGATTGCTACCAATGACACTGTATCTCTGCAAAGCATGGGTTTTCAGTGGTTGCTGTGATAAAAAGCGAGTGCTGCAGAAAAATTAATGTGGGACAGGAAATGAGACTGTGATCCAATCAGATCCCCCCCCCACACACACACACATCCCATTTGAAACTGGTTATTTAAGAATGATATAAATTTTTTTCTCTTAGTTTATGTGTGTCATTTTTCTTCAAACAGCTTCTATGTTGTTAGGATATAAATACTTTTTACGTTATTTCAACCTAACTACTTACTAGCTACCAAAAATTAGGGGCATTGTGAAAAAATTACTGAGATACAAAGGGCACCATGAACCAACTTTAGGAATCTCTGATTAACCAAGAAGTGAGTGAATGTGTACAATTCACGGAGGGGAGCTGTGAGTCAACCCAAAGAAATAAGTTAAAAGTCCCGAACACAAACATCACAACCAGAAAAAGAAGAATTTAGGTTAAAACCGTTTTTAAAGGTCACCCTCAGTTGGCTTAATCCCTCAAATCCCAATACAACGTCCTCTGGATAATTGGTATTTTTTTTAAAGACTTCTAAAACACATGCATGCAAATTACTGTTTTTCCAATTCTTAGAGACTCAAGCAAAGCTTTCAAAATTATAGCCTCCAAGCTATGTTTGAAGAGACTGGGCCTCCCCCATACAGACAGAACACACCCGTGGAGCCTTGCCAACAAAACCGGGGGGGCAAAGCGTGACAGAGAGACGGCTCACCCCAGCACTTTGATACTTTCAGCTTTTTTGTGGTTTGCATCTTACTCTCATCTTACTCCAGGTTCCTGTGAAAATGGTTATTTAGAAACTTGCCTTCCACAGAGTTTCTCATATCAGATATTAAGTGTGGAAAGCAATGGGGAAATAAACACAAGAGCGAGACTAGTGGTTCCTCTGGGAGATAAAAGAGAAGTGGAATACCGTGGGGAGGAGTGCTTGGGGCTGCAAGTTCCTAAGGACGATCTGGTTCTTCAGCTACCTGGGTGTGTCTCCTGGTCTTATTTTTTAATTTGTACTTCTCCCTCTGTTGCTTTCTGAATGCACGATATAGTTCACAGTGGCGGCCCCAGAATTTCAGCATATGCATGCCCTGGGAGCTGATGTGTGCCTTGTCTCTAAGCAGAGCTGTCTCTAAGCAAACTGTCTGCTTTTACCTGGATTATGTACTTATCTGGAGAGGCTGACGGGTCTGAGTGAGAAGCAAAGGTTAATTTTTGGTGCCACCACTGAACCAGGAGTTAACAAATTGGCATTTTGTTATCACCTTTGGTTTATATCTCCCAATGTGCCATCAGTTGTTTTCCTGGGTTCTTATTCCTTTCCACCCTTCTTCCTCTCTCCCCACCTCATTTATGACCTAGAGTGCAGAAAACTCTTCTAATTAGAATGTTTAATTTTTTAAAAAAATTCTTCATTTACAATATGTTAAGCAGCTGCTAAGGATGATGGAAGGTAAACACGTGTAGTCAGCAGGTAGGACACCAGGAGAACCAAGGTTGCTATTGCTATTTTAAGGATGGGACCCCCTCCCCCCAGAGACCATCAGTACACTGTGGGACCACCATGGACCCAGGTGTGTTTGTATTCGTTGCCCAAGTTCTTCCCACTAACTTTGGCCTAGTAGATGTCACCTAAACGTGAAATGACTATCTTCATCCACAGGCTCACAGAAAGGATGCCCAACGTTCAAGAGCTCTATGCCAAGCTTTTCACTTACATTTAATTTCTACAACAGTACTACCAGGTTATGTACAAATACACTCAGTTTACCTGAGGCTTAGAAAAGTGAATTTTCCAAAGTCACACAGCCTAACGACGCATCAAGCACAGTCTCATAACCCCAAAGGGAACTTCATCCACCACCACTTACACCATCTCACTAGGCTTTAGGGAAAACATGCTTGATCCGCTTTAGGAAATTGAAGCGCCTCTCCGGTAACAAGTAATAGACGCCACTTCCCCTCCCCCTCCTCAAATCTACCGGAAGCACCACACTGAAATTTGCAAGACAAGTGTCTGTGAACTGATGTCTCAATTTAGACCAAACAACGTGCTCGCTTCCTCGAGCTCTGGGACATGCCACTTGCTAACTCTTTACAGAGCTTAATTCCAGCCAGAACGGAGCTCCCCCGGGCAGAATAGCCCCCACGGTCCGGCGCCTGCGCCCCTTTGCGGTCCTCGAAGGGGTGAGGGAAGGGACCAGACTGCAGGCACGTCCCAGCCAAGTCCGGTCACTCCGAAGCCGACCGCAGGCCCGGGGACGGAGGGGGTCGCTGGCCACCAGAGGAGACCCTCCTCTTAGGCCCCCAGACTGCCGAGTCTCCGCGTCCGGAATACCTGGGGACCCCTGTTCCCCTCACACACACACCCCGACCACCACCACCACTTTCTACAAACTCTTTCAGCTCACTGGAGCAAGAGGAAGGGGACGTGCAAAGGCAAGAAAGTTCTCTGCCCCCTCCCGCGAGTTCTATATTCTAGGGCAGCAAATGAAGGAAAGCGACAAGGGAGGTGCCCGGGGGACGACCGCTCCCCCTCCCAATCTCAGGCGACGGCTTCCCCGGAGGCCGCAAGAAAGGCGGCATCGCGCTGGGTCTGGG
>SJYX01016025.1:0-54861 GCA_006410675.1 Oreotragus oreotragus
ATACCAGACCGTCTGACCTGCCTCTTGAGAAACCTGTATGCAGGGGAGGAAGCAACAGTTAGAACTGGACATGGAACAGCAGACTGGTTCCAAATAAGAAAAGGAGTACGTCAAGGCTGTATATTGTCATCCTGCTTATTTAACTTATATGCATAGTACATCATGAGAAACACTGGGCTGGATGAAGCACAAGCTGGAATCAAGATTGCCGGGAGAAATATCAATAACCTCAGATATGCAGATGACACCACCTTATGGCACAAAGTAAAGAAGAACTAAAAAGCCTCTTGATGAAAGTGAAAGAGGAGAGTGAAAAAGTTGGCTTAAAGCTCAACATTTAGAAAACGAAGATCATGGCATCCGGTCCCATCACTTCATGGGAAATAGATGGGGAAACAGTGGAAACAGTGGCTGACTTTATTTTTGGGGGTTCCAAAATCACTGCAGATGCTGATTGCTGCCATGAAATTAAAAGACGCTTACTCCTTGGAAGGAAAGTTATGACTAACCTGCTGCTGCTGCTAAGTCACTTCAGTCGTGTCCGACTCTGTGCAACCCCAGAGACAGCAGCCCACGAGGTTCTTCTCCAGGGAAGAACACTGGACTGGGACCAACCTAGACAGCATTAAAAAGTAGAGACATTACTTGGTCAACAAAGGTCTGTCTAGTCAAGGCTATGATTTTTCCAGTGGTCATGTATGGATGTGAGAGTTGGACTATAAAGAAAGCTGATCACCAAAGAATGGATGCTTATGAACTCTGGTGTTGGTGAAGACTCTTGAGAGTCCCTTGGACTGCAAGGAGATCCAACCAGTCCATCCTAAAGGAAATCAGTCCTGGGTGTTCATTGGAAGGACTGATGTTGAAGCTGAAGCTCCAATACTTTGGCCACCTGATG
Source organism: Oreotragus oreotragus (assembly GCA_006410675.1). Classification (NCBI taxonomy): domain Eukaryota; kingdom Metazoa; phylum Chordata; class Mammalia; order Artiodactyla; family Bovidae; genus Oreotragus; species Oreotragus oreotragus. Next base: position 899 of record SJYX01016025.1, read on the forward strand.
CGAAGAGCTGACTCATTTGAAAAGACACTGATGTTGGGAAAGATTGAGGGCAGGAGAAGGGGACAACAGAGGATGAGATGGTTGGATGGCATCACCGACTCAATGGACATGGGTTTGGGTGGACTCTGGGAGTTGGTGATGGACAGGGAGGCCTGGTGTGCTGCAGCTCATGGGATCACAAGGAGTCAGACACGACGACTGAGTGACTGAACTGAACTTGGCTGAAATATAATATATACCTTTTAACACTCCATGTTATCCAGTCTCTTACCTTGTAAATGAGTCTGCAGTAGGTATGTGGGAATTTGGTAAAATGTTCTTTTGTTTCCTCATTGATGAGGGTCTTAAGGGTGCTGGAGAGGTTATGGGAGTCATCAATGGCACCCCACCCCAGTACTCTTGCCTGGAAAATCCAATGGACGGAGTAGCCTGGTGGGCTGCAGTCCATGGGGTCGCTAACAGTCGGACAGACTGAGTGACTTCACTTTCACTTTTCTCTTTCATGCATTGGAGAAGGAAATGGCAACCCACTCCAGTGTTCTTGCCTGGAGAATCCCAGGGATGGGGGAGCCTGGTGGGCTGCCATCTATGGGGTCACACAGAGTCGGACACAACTGAAGGGACTTAGCAGCAGCAGCAGCCAAGGTCACAGGACCAGGTTGACATTGTCCTGTGACTGAACCGAACTCAAGTCCACTTGCCTGATGCACAGCAAAGCCAGCCCACTGCCACGGGGCGAAGGACAGTAGTGTCTGATGCCTGGAGCAAAGAGAACAGGGAGGCAAGTGAGACTTGAAGCCATGGCAGCTTTCAGACAGGGTTGAAGAGCAACATTTAGTTGATGGTCATAGGGTGTGTGATCAGTTGGTGGACATCTTTCTAACCGGTTGGTGGTGAGGTAATAGGGTGATGTTTGGAAATCTTAATCATCAACCTTCTATTTCCAACCAGTCTGGTATCCACATGCTGGTCAGCATCCTCTAATGCGAGGGGATCTTTGTTTCTGCATGACAGCTCAAAAGTGCATGGCAGGTTTTTATGTTACGTCCCTTCAGGAGAAACTAGGCTTCGCTGGTGGCTCAGAGGTTAAAGCATCAGCCTGGAATGCAGGAGACCCAGGTTCGATCCCTGGGTTGGGAAGACCCCCTGGAGAAGGAAATGGCAATCCACTCCAGTACTCTTGCCTGGAGAATCCCATGGAGGGAGGAGCCTGGCAGGCTACAGTCCATGGGGTCGCAAAGAGTGGGACAGGACCGAGCGACTTCACTTTCACTTTCACTTTCAGGAGAAACTAGAGTCCTGCGACTCTGTCTCACTGCTCAGCCCTGTTTACGTCATCGTTACTTTTCTTGCTTGACTGCGTTTCCTTTGTTGCTGTGCTTTGCTTTGTTTCTGTTTTTCTGTTTCTGCTTCCCCTCTCTTCCCTAATTAGTAACTGCTTGAATCTGCTCTTTGGGACTTGGGGAAGGCCAGACAAGAAGCAAGGACATGACGTGGAGGGAGTTATACCCGGGAGGATCCTGTAGGATCCTGCCCAGTTTCAGTCCCCCCAACCTTTTCCTTTGATCCTCTTCTATCCTGGGGGGAACAGGGGCAGGGCAAGAGCAGGAATAAAGTTGTGGATAGAGAGGTTAGTCATGAACCCGCAGGGGAACGTGGTTTTAAGGGGAACTTGGTTTCAGGCCTGAGACTGGACTTGCGGTCACTTGGCAGCAGCGTGAACTCCTCCACTTTGTCCTCTCACCATCCAGTGTGCTGGTGAGGGACCTGGCACTGATCGTATCTCTCTTAGTTCAGTGCACTTTTTTCCACCTTCCCCTTATTTCTTGACTTCCTCCCCTCCCTGCCTTCCCCCTGCACACAAATCAGCTTTTCTGCAGTCCCAGAATCAGCCACATCATTTTATTCTAAAGAAACAGGACGTACCATCTGGGGCTCTGAAGAGGATTTCTTGGGGACTGTTTGCAGAGGCAAGGGTGGGCCAGAGGGAGGCTGAGGTCCTCAGGACACGTGGCCACCATGGGCCTGCGGGGAGGAGGGAAAGAGAGTGTTACCAGAGTTTAGGGAGCATTTAGACTGTGGTTCATCTCTTTCACGAGAACTTCGCGAGCCTGTTCCGATCTCTCTCCTGAATTTATCACAGAGCATTGGAAATGGGCAGGGCCCCTGAAGGAGTCATCTTTGGTCGTGGAGCTAGACTGCAGTTTGCTGTGAATAAACAACCAACATTTGTTGAATGAATATATAACTTACAAATTTGTCCAAGCAACATTCACGCTGCAGGAGAAACAAATCATCTTGAAGCATTATTTTTCTGAAAGGTCCAGATGTAAAGTTTTCAAATTCAGATGGTGGTTGCAGGGTAAGCCAGTTATTAATAGGATTTTCATTTAAAACATAAGCCTTGATAAAGCAGTGTTGCCTAGCAATGTCAGGTTCTACCTGAAATAAATCTGTTGCACATTATCTAATTGGCTCTTCATGACGACCTCCTAAGGCTACTTCCATTTGCCATACAAATTAACTCACCCTGGAGATGGTAAGTGGCTTGAATAGGGTCACCTCCCATTTCAGTATTAGGCTTGGCTACCATCTGCTGACCTTTAGAAAGTAGCAAACGGAATTCCTCCCCTGCTTTCCTTTCCTTCTCCTTTTTCTCGTCCGATCAAAGTCCAGAATGATGGGCGCCTGAGACCAGCAGCAACCACAGCAGCTGAAGTGCACTGACTGCCACGCCAGGCACTCTGTCCTCATGATCTCCGAACAAACACAGGCTCTGCTGGCCTGGCAGCTCCTGGTACACCCTGGCCTTCGTAAATGAGGGAAATTGTTGCCCTCTGAAGCTAGCAGTTACCAAGGGTTGACACCAGAACTTAAACCTACACTCTATTAACCACCATGCTTGAAGGCAGAGATTGTATCTCAGTCATTCTTGCCCCTTGCAACCCCTGGAAAAGTGACTCACAAAATATAGCTACTTGGTACACGTTATTGGCAAAATGATGAATTCATTTATTGATGATGTGAGGATTGGGTTGCAATGTGGATACATGATCAACTCTGGGGTGTGTTCAGGATGGTGGCAGGAGAATCGTGGAAAAAGCANCCTTCGTAAATGAGGGAAATTGTTGCCCTCTGAAGCTAGCAGTTACCAAGGGTTGACACCAGAACTTAAACCTACACTCTATTAACCACCATGCTTGAAGGCAGAGATTGTATCTCAGTCATTCTTGCCCCTTGCAACCCCTGGAAAAGTGACTCACAAAATATAGCTACTTGGTACACGTTATTGGCAAAATGATGAATTCATTTATTGATGATGTGAGGATTGGGTTGCAATGTGGATACATGATCAACTCTGGGGTGTGTTCAGGATGGTGGCAGGAGAATCGTGGAAAAAGCCCAGTAAAACTTGAAATTGTGGTCACCTGTGATGGGGGTCATATTTTTATAATCACATCTGGAGCCCTGGGCAGCACTGGGGTGCAGTCACTGCTGAAAGGTGGGTGGTCACAGTTGGTGCCTGTGGTCCAGGCGTGTTGGACTGAGTGGGATGAAGGGCAGCTTGGATGAACTCGAGGGGGCGTGCAGAGTGGCGTGCTGGGAGAGATGCTGGCTGGAGGGTATGGTCCAGACAGTGGGAGGAACAGAATTGCCTTGCACCTTTGCTCTCTCCTGCCCAGAGCTGACATCTTGACTGTGTTGTTTTCTCTTTCCAGGGGGACCGTGGTGCGCCTGGGATCCCCGGCTCTCCTGGCAACCGTGGAGAGCCAGGCATGGCGATCGCTGGCCCTCCGGTGAGTCTTTATTCACCCGGCACCTCCTTGCTCCAGGACACAGCTGGGGCCTGCTACGACGGCAGGGTTGCTCCTTTCCAGGCTGAGCTCCTGGTGGGTCACTGATCCCCGGGTCAGTCAGGCTGTAGGCCTGACCACTGTGGCTGATGCTGTTACTGTAACCTGGTGTATTTCTTATGGGAATAAGGCCTCTGGGGAGACCAAGACGTGTCCTTTCAAAGAAGAGTGAGAGAACAGAGCTCATTAAAAAACGAAAAGGGAGGGAAATGGGACTCACTGTCCAAACTTGGCAAAAACTGAGTGGTAGCCAGTGAGGCTGAGCTGGTTGGGGGAGGGGCGTGGCCTTGGAGGAGTGACTTGCCTTCATGCTGTTTCAGGCAAAGGTGAGTTCATTATCCCTCTCCAATTAGTATATCGCTGAGGACATCAATATAATCAAGAAAGGTTTTGTCTTTTTTAAATAATTTAATTTTATTTATTTACTTCTGGGTTTGCTGGGTCTTCATCGCCATGAGGGCTTTTCTCTAGTTCCGGCAAGTGGGGGCCGCTCAGGCTTCACTGTGGCGGCGTGTCTGGGTGCAGAGCACCCAGGCTGTAGGGCACGTGGCCTTCGGTAGTTGTGGCAGCACGTTCAGTAGTTGCGACTCCCAGGCTCTAGAGCACAGGCTTAGTGGCTGTGGGCCATGGGGTTAGTTACCGTGGGACATGTGGGATCTTCCCAGATCAGAGACTGAACCTGTGTCTCCTGCATTGGCAGGCAGATTCTTTACCACTGAGCCACCAGGGAAGCCCCTGAGAAAGGTTTTTATCTCCAAAATGAAATCCTAGGAAGTGGTCTTCGGATTGGTGGTTTTGGTGGATAATTCACATCAGTCTACTAGGAAGCTCCAATACTCAGTGGTTTTCTGATATGGCTGCTAAACCTCATAGAATCCAAACTGCCCATGTATCATTGATGATGTTGTCATCATCATTACCTTAACCCAGAAGCACAGTCAGACTTTACTCCCATTAAACGTAATCTGAATATAAACTGGAGCTACGTGTGACCTGGTCTCTGCTTGGTTTCTCGTTCAAGACACAAGTAGCAGCATGCTTCATCTGTCTCTAAAGAATTTGGGAGGAAGTCCAGTGTATCACAATGTGTGTGTTCAGTCACTAAGTCCGGTTTGACTCTTTGCCACCCCACGGGCTTTCTCTGGATTTCCCAGACGAGAATACTGGTGTAGGCTGCTATTTCCTTCTCCAGGGTTATCTTCCCGACCCAGGGGTTGAACCCTTGTCTCCTGCTTCCCCTGCATTGGCGGGTGGGTTCTTTACCACTGAGCCACCTGGGAAGCGCCGTTACCCACAGCACCACTTGTTAAGTAAACCCCCTCTCCTTGCCCTGGTGCTGCTCTTAAGCCCTCTCACTCTCTTCCTGAAATTCCCCCCAGGAACCCTCGTCTGTATTCTCTTCCTCCCAGAAATGACCACCTCGCTTCCGCTCCACTCCCAGCAGTGGGGCTGCCTTCAAGGCGGGAAGACCAGTGCCCTTGTGTCTTCCTAAAGGTCCCTGGAAAACAGGGAGAAGGCAGGTGGTATCCTCTTGGAAATGTCCAGTTTTAATCTATTTTTCTTAATTTCTCTGCTAAAATTGCTGATGAAAAAACCCTCTGTTGCATCAGCTTTATCTTTGTCTTTGGCTGTCTTTTACAATCTGTTGGTAACTAGAAGAAACAGGATGTAGTGAAGAAATGCAGCAGGTTCAGGCTTTCTCTTTGTTTCAGAAACCCTGCTTTTAATGGGGCCTTCTCTGNCAAGGCGGGAAGACCAGTGCCCTTGTGTCTTCCTAAAGGTCCCTGGAAAACAGGGAGAAGGCAGGTGGTATCCTCTTGGAAATGTCCAGTTTTAATCTATTTTTCTTAATTTCTCTGCTAAAATTGCTGATGAAAAAACCCTCTGTTGCATCAGCTTTATCTTTGTCTTTGGCTGTCTTTTACAATCTGTTGGTAACTAGAAGAAACAGGATGTAGTGAAGAAATGCAGCAGGTTCAGGCTTTCTCTTTGTTTCAGAAACCCTGCTTTTAATGGGGCCTTCTCTGCCGTAGTCAGGATTCTGAGTCCTGCAGACGTTAGCTGCCTAGAAGAGAAACTGTGATCTGGAGTGGTCCCTCCATCATTTCACAGGCCTCTGCATGTCCCGTCCACTCCCCAGGGAGTCACCGTAGGAAAACCTTAATCAGAAAGCCAGGCAGCAGAGGGGGACGCTTGTTGCCCCACCTCCCACCGCAGAGCCATGAAATAGCCCCTGAAATACATCCCCACCCAAGTGATTCCACCTGAAAGGTAATTGGCTGCCTCCAGCTGAGAGGCCACGAGTCAACCGCTCGGGGCCCTTCCTCCACTTCCACTGATTAAAAGCTTCCGTGGTGGGTGAGACGTTATGGAGCTTCCATAAATCCTGTCTTTGGCCGCTGGCCCGGGCACCTTCCTGGTGGCCAGGCCATCTGTGTGAGCGTTCAGGGGGGTGTGGAGGTGGAGTGGGGCTGATGACAGGGTGTGAGTGCACCCCTCACGCCCCCAGGCTCGGCAGCCCTCTGCCATGGGCTGAGTGGTCTGTGTCTGGTGCTGGGTCCAGAGTGTCCATGTCCTCAGGCCTCCGTGCTGTGAAAGCTGGTTTATCCTTTGTTGAAGGCTGGGCTTCTGCATTAGCATCTCCCGAGATCCGAATTCAAGGGCTGCGGGTTTATTGGGGGAAATTATCTCAGAAATCACCCCTTGGGGAGTGGCATCCTCCCCTGACAAGGCTCTGGAGATGCTGGTGCAGCTGCAGAGGTATTCTACAAAAGTCAGGGCGCAGCCAGGGTTGACTCCTGGTGGGAGTCAGTGAAGGCTGCTCCGGGGTGCGTGGGTTGGGGGCGGGGGGGACTGGAAATAGGGCTAAGCATCCCCTCATGGCTACAGATGCCCCAGGGCAGGCACCTCAACCAGAACCTGCCAGGTGGGTGCGTGCCCAAGGGTGCTGGAGAAGGTCCCTGACGGTGCCTCGGGCTTCCCTGGTGGCTCACTGGTAAAGAATACTCCTGCAATGCAGGATGACGCAGGTTCAGTCCCTGGGTTGGGAGGATCCCCTGGAGAAGGAAATGGCACCCTGCTCCAGGTTTCTTGCCTGGGAAATCCCACGGACAGAGGAGCCTGGTGGGCTACAGTCCATGGGGTCGCAGAGAGTCAGACACCAGTGAGTGGTCACACTCGTACTGAAGGTGTCTGCTCCTTCAGTGTTCTCCAGGTAAACCGTCTGGGGCTCAGAAGGTGAGGAGACTTGGCTGGTGTCACACAGCTAGTCCAGGGCCAGGACCATTGCTTCCAGTCCTCCGAAGCCAGCTCTCTTCCTCTGCTTCAGCTGGCCTGTGGCTTCCCCGGCGTGGGTGGGATTGCTCATTTCCATCACCTCCTCACATTAAGGCTGGATTCTTCTGGTCTCTCCTCCTGTGAATCTGCGCGCCAAGGCTTGGGTATCCAGGAGCAGCACTTACCCCCGCTGGAAGGGAGCCCGAGGCTTTCTCTGCCAAGCTCTGCATCACTGGGCAGGGGAGTGGATGGAGAAGCAATTGTTTGGCTTTTCGACTTCTCCCTTCAAGACATTAACAAAACATCCCTTTTATCTTAAGGCTGCCTGTGATCTTCCTTAGCGGGGTCTGATAAGCTTGAAAATGACCCAGTTAGGCCTGAGGGCAGATCAAAGTGTTGTTGAACTTCAATGAGCCTCTGAGCCTGAGGTCAGCGAGGGCGAGGCTCCCCCAGCAGCACCCCAGGACCCCGGCCTGAGCAGTAGTTTCTAGATCAAGGGTGTAGGGAGGGCTGCAGCGCAGTCATGTTGGTAGTAACACCTAGAAGCTTGCCTTGAACCTTTAAATGCCATACAACTCCTCCCCTACCATCTTTCTCAGCCTCCGCTGCCTGGAATCGCCTCTCCTTTCTCTGTCTTCAGCGTTCCCTCCCTGGAGTTACTTGTTCTGACTTTGCCCAGACACTGAGGGTTCACATACAAAGAAAGCGAGCTCACAGCCCTTTATAGACCTACAGACTAGACTGTGGGAGAGAGGAAGCATGGCGCTGACAATGTGGGGAAGCACCTGTCAGGTTTGCCGAGTGGAGCCGTTCTTCTTCCCACTCCCCGCTCTTCCAGGGAGGAATAGAGCAAGAATGGAAATGAAAGCCACGAAAAGCTGGAGCGCTCACGACCACAGCTCACACGGCCTGCCCACTTGCTGCGTCCAGCTCTGAGCAAGATACCCACATCCCTCCCCTCCCTTAGCTCACGGGCATCCTCTCACCCAGTCCTCCCAGCCACCCTGCCAAGCAGATCCTGTTCTCTCCTTCATTTTACGAATGAGGGAATCCACGTAAGAGATGTGACCCTTGCCTGAAGTCATAGTTAGGACGTCGGGGAGCTGGGGTTGAACCCCGGTGTTCTAGCTCCAGGCAGATGCCCTTAGCTGCTCTCCAAGCCAGGGCAACGGTAGGGCAGCGGTTCACGCTTACATAGTCCTTCCTGCGCCAGACTTGCCCGGTGGTGCTCGTGGTAAGGAAGGCAGGCAGGTGTCTCAGGAGAGGCGGGTTTGATCCCTGGGCTGGGACGATCCCCTGGAGGAGGGCGTGGCGCAATCCACTCCAGTACCATTGCTTGGGAAACCCCATGGACAGAGGAGCCTGGCAGGCTACAGTCCACGGTGTCGCAGAGAGTCGGATACGACTGAGTGACCAAGAACAGACTTTCCTTAGCGCCAGGGTCGTCTCACACACTTCACTGCTTTTGAGCTACTGACTTGCGAGTCTCGTTGTTGTTTCTGTTCGTATGTCTCGTCTCCTGGTTTAGTCCAGTTCCTTTGGTTCTGAGAACCACACCACTGCTTGTGCTATCCCCAGATCAGGCTGGCCTGTTGCCCTTCTAAGGGAGTGTGTGCAGACAGGTACCCCATCTCGCCAGGCTGCTACTTGGGGACCCTAGGCATCTCTCGGCAGTCACCCCAAGGACTTAGGACAGGCGCTGCAGCTCCATTCACTCCCGGTGCTCTCATCCTGCTCTCTGCACAGTGCGAGGTCCCCTGGGTTGCAGAGGAGGAGCTGTGCACCGCCCCGGGCCCCACTGAATGTGCTATGTTGCTTCAGTCATGTCCAACTCTTTGTGACCCTATGAACTGTAGCCCGCCAGGCTCCATGGGATTCTCCAGGCAAGAATTACTGGAGTCGATTGCCAGGCCCTCCTCCAGGGGATCTTCCTGACCCAGGGATTGAACCCACGTCTCTTATGTCTCCTGCGTTGACAGGCAGATTTTTTTTTTTTACCACTAGTGCCACCTGGGAAACCCAGGCCCCAGGGCCCCTTGCCTAACCAGGAGCTGAGTATCCCAAATATCCTAATCTTGGCTTTTCGCTTGAAATCTCAGGGGGAAGTCTCTGTTGTTGGAAGAAAAAAAGGTTTTAAATAAATTTCTACTCTCGTTTCCAATTGAAAATGCTCCTTTCTAAACTCAACATGGCTTTTTGTGGTTCCTATAATAATTCCCAAGGCATACTGAGCACTTACACAAATGGGCAAGGCTCCCGTGCACGGCTTCTTAACGCATCGCCTTCTGCAGTCTTCTCAGTGGTCCTGGGAGCCCGAGCTGTGAGTGTGTCCAGCTTACAGATGAGGAAACTCAGGCTTGGAGAGGTTCGGACAGTGGGCCTGGCTCAAGCTGCTGATGAGAGGCAAACCTGCCCCGGGAGCCCAGCATGTAGCCTGGTACCTATGAGCCCTTCAGATGAAAGACAATGGAGAATAATGCACTGTGTCTTTAGATAGATATCTGTGGGAGGAGGAGCAAGGTAGAGGGGATCGAATTTCAAGTTTAGATACCTATAAGTTGCAATTTTTTAAATTGATGAAACAAGATTTATTGTTTGGTCTTATGGAGCTTCCCACGGTCTGGACTTTGCTCACAGAATAGCTCAGTGCTTCCTGGTCCCCGTGTTTCCTGTACACCCATTCTTGGGCCTCAAGGCTGGAGCAAATTCAGGTTTGATCTTTCTGACAAGACTTCACAGGCTGTGTGTCCTTCCAGCAGGAGGTATCTGACATCTGGCGGTGTCTTGTCTTGACGTTTACAGCCTTTGATGTCCAAGCCTTAGATCAATTAGCACATCAAGGCTTGCAAATTGGTGCTCTTTTAGTTCAATCAGTTCTTTTATGTATTAGCTCCAGTCCTTCTGTATGGAGAGGTGTTCCCTCATTTATAATTTGGATACTCAGTCGAGCCCTTCTTATGGAAGCCCTATTATGTTTTTCTGTTAATTATTTTCAAATAACAACTTGGTTCCCTCAGTTCAGTTCAGTCACTCAGTCGTGTCCGACTCTGCGACCCCATGAATCGCAGCATGCCAGGCCTCCCTGTCCATCACCAACTCCCGGAGTTCACTCAGACTCACATCCCTCCAGTCAGTGATGCCATCCAGCCATCTCATCCCCTGTCGTCCCCTTCTCCTCCTGGCCCCAATCCCTCCCAGCATCAGAGTCTTTTCCAGTGAGTCAACTCTTCACATGAGGTGGCCAAAGTACTGGAGTTTCAGCTTTAGCATCATTCCTTCCAAAGAAATCCCAGGGCTGATCTCCCTCAGAATGGACTGGTTGGATCTCCTTGTAGTCCAAGAGACTCTCAGGAGTCTTCTCCAACACCACAGTTCAAAAGCATTAATTCTTCGGCACTCAGCCTTCTTCACAGTCCAACTTTCACATCCATACATGACCACAGGAAAAACCATAGCCTTGACTAGTAACTCTCTTGCTTTTTCCATGATCCAGCGGATGTTGGCCATTTGATCTCTGGTTCCTCTGCCTTTTCTAGAACCAGCTTGACCATCAGGGAGTTCACGGTTCACGTATTGCCGAAGCCTGGCCTGGAGCATTTTGGGCGTTACTTTGCTAGCGTGTGGGATGAGAGCAACCGTGCGGTAGCGTGAGCACGATTCGTTCCCTGGTACTTGGGTCCCTGGTATCTCGCAAAGATGATCAATGAGGTGTTTTGGGGTTTTTATCAATAATTTTGAACTCAGATTTAAACACATTAAGTTTGTTTTAATGTATGGCAGATATTCCTCCTTGTGCTGTCCAGATTGTCTTATTTTATGCAAATAGGAGCCTCTTCGGGTTGACCCTGAGTACTTTTGACACACACCTGGCAGTCTTCGGGCTTCCCGGGTGGCGCACTAGTGGTAAAGAAAAAGTGAAAGTTGCTCAGTCGCGTCTGACTCTTTGTGATCACATGGGCTATACAGTCCATGGAATTCTGCAGGCCAGAATACTGGAGTGGGTAGCCTTTCCCTTCTCCAGGGGGTCTTCCCAANACACACACCTGGCAGTCTTCGGGCTTCCCGGGTGGCGCACTAGTGGTAAAGAAAAAGTGAAAGTTGCTCAGTCGCGTCTGACTCTTTGTGATCACATGGGCTATACAGTCCATGGAATTCTGCAGGCCAGAATACTGGAGTGGGTAGCCTTTCCCTTCTCCAGGGGGTCTTCCCAAGCCAGGGACCAAACCCAGGTCTCCCACATTGCAGGCAGATTCTTTACCAGCTGAGCCACAGTAGTGAAGAACCCGCCTGCCAATGCAGATGTAAGAGATGCTGGTTGGTAGTTTCCCTGATCCAATTCGGAATGATAGAATGTTCCAGATTTGAATATATTCTTTTTCCAGATCTGGGATCAGTCATTTCTCCAAGGAGTTGTAGTTCCTTTTAAGTGGAACACGGTATCAAAGGCCAAAATATGTGTGTTGGGTAAAGTGACTCTTGAACAAACCCATCAGAGGGCGTGATCTCAGAAATAGGGTCGTTATTGTGGAACACATGTTTAGGCTTCAGATTTCAGACTGACATTGGGAAGTTATTACACAATCACTGCTCCACAGCACACTCCTCTATTTCTTAAAAGTATAGTAGCAAGATAGCTGTGGGAATGCCTGTTATGGGCCAGGCACTGGTCCTGTTCTCTACTTAGAGGATCTTCTGCTTCTGATCATCGGAGCCAAGGTGACCACCCAGCTTTGTGCTATAAATAAGGAAGTTGAAGCTCAGAAAAACAAAGTAATGTGCTCAAGCTCAAACAATTAATAATTGATAACTAAGATTTGAAATGAAGACCTTTTTGACAACCAGTTCCATCCCTCACATGTGGCTGTTCTATTAAATGACAGATGAGAGGAATCCAACGCTTAGTCTGATGAACAAGTCAAATGCTTGAGGTGCATCTTGGAGTTCAATTTAGAAACAAAAAGTGCCTCTAAAATCTGGCAGCATTCCCCAGGCCAGTAATAAACTGTCGTTAAGCCCTTTCCTTGAGGAGTAAGTATACAGCCTCAGTAAGGAGCTACTATGGTAGGAATGAAATTTGGATGTGTGTATATTGGTCCACGGGTGCCGTTGACCTTCAGCTTGACGAGAGCGTGAAAGCTCATGGAGGGGGAAGGGATCTGTGAGTCAGGGAGATTCCGGGTGGGATTCTGAGTCCATTGTTTTCTCTTAAAAAAAAAAAATTGTTTACTTGTTTATATTTAGCTGTGCTGGGTCTTCGTTGCTGCACAAGGGCTTTCTCTAGTTGCAGAGAGTGGGGGATACACCCTCATTGCAGCGCTTGGGCAGCCCTTTGCGGTGGCTTCCCTTGTTGCAGAATATGGACTCGACATGCCTGGGCTTCAGTAGCTGAGGCTCCGGGGCTCCGGAGCAGAGGCTCGGGCGTTGTGCACACAGGCTTAGCTGCACTGCGGCCTGTGGAATCTTCCTGCACCAGGGATTGAACCCGTGTCCCCTGGCTGCCACGCCTGGTGTATGTGAGGCCCTCAGTAAATATTTGCAGAGCACAATAAGGAAATTATTTCATGTATTACTCTTAAAGAAATCTATGAAAGTTAAAAGGGCTGTTTGTGTTTTTTGAGAGGAGTTTTTAGGTTGATATGAGTAAAGTACTGGAGTAGGAAATGGCAACCCACTCCAGTACTCTTGTCTGGAAAATTCCATGTACAGAGGCGCCCACTGGGGCTCCATGGGGTCCCAAAGTCCATGGAGTTGCAAGGAGTCCCACTACTGAGCAACCCCCACCAACCGCCGCATTGCGAGGCAGATTCTTGCCCACTGGACCACTAGGGAAGCCTGGAGCCCACTGTCTTCTTACCTGCTTGACTTCGTCCTCTGGAAGTTTCCCCTAGTTTAGTGCTCAGCTCTACACTGAAAATGATGCTTGTTTTATCTTATCAGGAATTTCTGGGACGTATTTAATGGGCAGGCTTTTATGTTACCTGGTCTGTGGTGCTGTCTGGGACCTGTGCCTTTGTGTGAAGGCTCTTCTCCCTCTTAGGATGTCTCAGAGCTTCTCCCGGGCACTGCTTCAGGGACACACAGGTGCCCGGAACGGAGAATGGCTGGTGGGACTCCCTGCACCTGCAGTGACTTGCGATGAGGCTTGGGCTGACTCTTTGTCTCTTCTGGCCTTAGTTTGATCATCAGTGATGAGGATGATAACACTTGATTTTCAGGTTCTCATACCATAAAATTTTAACTTTAGCAGCATGCTGTGTGCTCTGCTCTGCTGTGTCTGGCTATTCCCGGCGTGGTGCTGAGTCCTGGAGAGTGCGTGCTGAGCACCCCCAGGGCAGAGGAGAGAGGGCAGATGGGCCCGGAAGCAATGAGTGCCAGGCCATCCGTCCCAGACGGGGTGACCTGGGGGCTGGGGACCGGTTCTAACGAGCCCCCTGGGAGAAGCCTGGGAGATGTCCAGGGGTGTCAGCATCTACACTGGGAACCCACGTGTGGCAAGGAGAACTTGTCCAGGCAGGAGGGCAGGGCGGCGTCTTCTCTGTGGATGTGAAGGCTTGGGGCCCAGGGCCAGTGCCACTCACTCGGGGCCTGACACGGGACACTAGTGCCTCAGGCAGGGCACGCATCTGTGGTGCAGCTCAGGAAGCCAGGCTGTAGGCTGCTCACACGTGTGGGATGGCAGACTGTGGTGTGTGTGTATGTGTGTGTGTTTGTGTGTGCATGCACACACAGGTATCTGTATGTGTGCATGCGTGTGCAGGAAGGGGTACCGCTGCAGCATCAGTCATGCAGCCCACTCTGGGGAGTCTAGACGTGCCCTTCCCCTGCCCATCCCGCCCAAGCAAGCAGGGCATGCAGCACAAGAATGCTGAAATGCGAGGTCCACTCCACACCAGGGCTAGAGATGGGCTAGGTGTCAGACACCCGCTGGGTGCCAGGATGGGGCAGCAGCAGTGCAGGGCAGGTGGAGAAGGTTCCAGGAGGATCCCCACACACAGCGATAGTGGGTGCATGAGAGAGGGGGTGACACTGTGCCTTAAAGATGCAGGAAGCCATGAAAAAGAATGACATTGCCATTTGCAGCAGCATGGGTGGACCTAGAGATCGTCATAGCGAGTGAAGGAAGTCAGGCAGAGAAGGGGAAATATCACGTAACATCCTTTATATGTGGAATCTGAAAAGAAGTGATACGAATGAACTTACAGAACAAACTGACTCACCGACGTATGGCTGCCTGGGGGAAGGGATGGGAGGAAGGGGTAGTTAGAGTTTGGGGTGGACATGTACACACTGCTGTATTTAAAATAGATGGCCAACAAGGACCTACTGGATAGCACAGGGAACTCTGCTCAACGTTATGTGACAGCCTGTATGGGAGAGGAGTTTGGGGGAGAGTGGATACGTGTATATGTATGGCTGAGTCCCTTTGCTGTCCACCTGAAACTATCACAACACTGTTAATCAATTATATCCTGATACAAAAATAAAAAGTTTTTTCTTAAAATAAGATGGGAGGGCGTTAGCTTTTCCTTAAGGACCCAGCCTTAGAGATAAACACCACAGCATATTTAAACAGACGTTTCACTTCCAGTTTGCTTACTTACTTGTTTGTTTGTTTCTTAGGGCCCCTCTGGACCACCAGGAGAGAAAGGTCCTCCGGTACAGTATGACTTAAATACAGGGCTGTGTCTTGATGGGAGAAATTATGTGCTAATCAAAACCATTTGAAGTTGGAGGGGCCAGCAAAGACAGTAGTTTTAAAAAACCTTTAACGTTATACAGTGAAGACTCTCCAAGATACAGGCACTCACCTGTGGAATGGTGGAGTCGGGAGGTGGGTTGTCCAGTGCCCTGAGCTCCAGTAACAGCTGGGCAGACTGGCACTGCCTTTGCTTTTCGCCACCTCGGCTTCCCTCTGGATGGACAGCTGTGGTTTTACGCATGTCATCACGTTGCCAGAGGAAGTAATTTTGAATCCCAGCTTCACTGCCCCCAGCCACAGAGCCAGGAGCCAGTGAGGGTGCTCTCTTAATCTGTGAAGCAGGCGGGAAGGTCTAGAAAGATTGATTCCTGCAGGAAGTGAGATCCATAATTGAAAGATGATTTGGGCCAACTCCTGATAACCATCTAGAAATTGTCAGCAGGATGGCAACGACTTTCCAATAAAAAATAGCTAACAGTCACCCGAGTGCTGGGCTCTGCACTGGGCCTCTCGCAGGTCAGTCTGTCCAGCCGGCGGGCCCCCTGAGGCTGGTAATCGACCTTGCACCCGGGGTGAGCCCAGGCCCATCTCACTGCAGGAGTAAGAAGGGGGCCTGCGAAGGGGGCCTGGGCAGTCAGCCTCATGGGGAAGGTTTTCCAGAGCGTTCTCCGTGTGTGTGTTGAAGACAGCCACTCCTCAAGCCGTGGCTGCTCTCAGGTACCTCCGTTCCATCAGATTGCTCAAAGCGCCAGGCGCTTGGACAAGGAGAGCCGACCCCAGGCAAGGGGGCCCTTGGTTTTTAAGTATTGGGGGATGTCTTCTTTTTCTTCAGGGATCTCGAGGCCCACCTGGGTTTCCCGGCCCCCAGGGACCAGCTGGCCAGGATGTAAGTAAAGGCAGGGGCTGCGGGTTGTGTCCCCACTGACCCCCCTCCCCCTCCCCTGGCCTCCCTTGACCAGGAAACCCCTGGAGGAGCTGTTTTCTGCACCGAGCCCCGCCCGCTCCCCCAGGAGCACGTTGAGTGTTTGGCCTCTGTCCACAGTGGCCTCCAAGCGTGTGTTTTCTGCTTGCACTTCTTTTGCTTCTGTGTGATGCTGTCAGAACCGTGCAAGTTCCTGGGTATATGCCACACAACACCTCCTGCTGTTTTGCCCTCCTCTGTTTCAAAGTTGGTCCTTCTGCCCGTGTTTGGAGAAAGACGGCCCGAGTTGAAGATCAGATGTGTGAGTGTGTGTCCACATGTGCACACACACGTACGCACTTTCGATTTTGTGTTTTGGAAAGGATCTGAGAGGGGTGGCTTGCTGTTCTGAACATTTGCCCCGGTTGATATATCCTGAGAAGCTCTGGTTGGAAGCTGTGCGTTTTTGTTGGTGCCAGTCTTCACGATCGGGTGACCTGTTTTCTCCTGAGTTGCACTTGGCAGAGAGAGAGGTTGAGGGAGAGAGTGGGCAGAGTGGATCAGGATTATGTGCTTAGCAGAATTAAAGATTTTCTTTCTCTCTTCTTTTAGGGTGTACCAGGAAATCCAGGAGAAAGAGGGCCTCCTGGCAAACCAGTATGTCATCTAACTGTTCTGGATGAATCTTGACCATCAGGGGTTCAGCCAGAATAAAATGCAACTCGGATGGCTCAAGAAGCTTTAAGAAGGGGCTTTTTACAAAGCTGTGGGCAGAGGGAACTAATCAGAGGTGGCTGTGATGCCCAGAGATAAACACAGAGGGAAGCCAGTACCACCTTGCACCCATCTTCAGACTCAAGAGAAAGCGGGAGCAGTGGGGACAGGACTGCCAGATGGGAGCGGAAATTGTGGGTTCACAGCCACTGCCAGGGAGCCTGGCCAGAGGCTGGGAGGGAGCATTGCCCCCCACCCGGTTTCCCCGTGTGCCTCTCTTTGGGCCAGCTCACCTGAGCGCCAGAGGCAGGGAGTCCCTGATACCCCAGGACTTGGAGCGGCACAGAAAGGGATGGATGGGGACCTGGGGGTGAGCACATGGACAGGAGCCACTTCTTGTCCATGGATAGTTCCTCACTGGCCTGTGTCCTGCCCTTTTTCTCAGTAATGTCGGTTCCTCCTGGTTGCCCCCCTGTTAGGGTAGAAGCTTCCTTTCTTCTCTCATAAGGAGAGCTACAGGAGCTTGCGCAGGACGAGACAGTCCTGAGCATCTGGTGCCAGGCAGCATGGCCGTGCTCGCGGCTCCAGCAGGCTTCCCTCTTGTGCAGTGAATCCCCTCTGCGAACCCAGCCCCCAGATTAAGTTACCAATGCCAGAGATGCTCCGAAGGCTTAGCCAGCTAACCAGGCTACCGGTGGGCCCTCCAGGGAAGGAGCAGTGAGGATGAGCGGGTCTGGTGGGCAGGAAGCCTCTGGGAAGATAACAGGAGAAATCAGCCCTTTGAAACCTGCTGCCCGAGAAGGAAAAGACAGTGGCAGCCACGACTGGGGAGTCCCAGGCCTCGAGACTGGCTTCAGAAGCCAGGGAACTCCCCGGGCAGAGGCTTGCCCTCAGGATGGCCGTCTGTCTGCTCTGTGAGCCCAGCCTGCTGCAAGTGTCAGGCAAAGACCCAAGACCTGGAGCCCCCTGAGGGCGTGAGCGTCCGTCTCTCCCTCATCCAGGCTGCTGGGAACAGCAGACACCTAGATGGGCACCCTCCTTTCCTAGAAGGGTCCTGAAACTTCACTAAGACCCGCCAGAAGGGTGAGTGAAAAGTCTTGCTGGAGGTTGGGGGTACTTATTCATATGCTCCTCCTCCTCCATGGAGTCAGATTTGCAGCATCCAAATAAAGCTCACAGAATCCACCCTGGTACCCAAGTGCCAGGCCCTGGTGAAGTGGGTGGAAGAGTAAGGTTCAGGCCAAAGGCTGAAGGGGTTCAGATGACCTCTGCCACATCCAGACCTGCAGAGAGAAGTGCGTCCATAGAGTCCAGTGGACAGGATGGGCTCAGCTTGGTGTGTCTCAGCTGGGTTCCGGCAGAGACTGAGGGAGCATCGGTGTCTCTTTACTATCTTTAAGCTCACAGAACACCCTCCCTGCGACGTGGTCCCAGGTACTGCTGAGTCGCTGTCAGGGTCTCTGGTCTCGATAATCAGACGAGTCACGTTCTCAGGGGTCCCCAAGACTCCCCTCAGGTTCAGTGACTCACCAGGAGGGCTCCCAGAGCTCGGGAGAGCTGTTACACTCAGGATGATGGTTTATCCCAGGGAAGGAGCCCATGAGGCTGAAGCCTCCACGTGTCCCCTCCCCACACTCGGCTCTCCCAGAAGTTGTGTGTAATCCGAGTCCATGGGGGTGACCCTGAGTGGTCTGAAATTCAGAGGGTGTTGCCATTGAGGGACGCTCACCCAGACCAGGCGTGCCCCCTGGGTGGTCTTGGTTACTCCACTGTCTCCCGCCCTCCCAGAGGTCAGACTGGCCCCAGGCCCCCACCCTAGAGGACACTATGAATGGCATGGCCCAAGGCCCTGGGTAAACATAGGCACTCTTAGCAGGCAGAGCATTCCAGGGACTTAGTAGTCATCTCTCCAGAGCAGCCGGGGCCAGACCTGTCTTGGGAATATTCAGGGTTGGGACAACCAAGGCCTCTCCTGCAGTCACCAGCCCCCCGAGGGTGGACAGTGGGCCCTGGGCGGGGTTCCCCCAGGGCTGCACCCCTAGAATCCCTGTAGCAGGAGCCCCCTGTCTACCCTTGGATGCTCTAGAAGCAGAGCCTTTGGTGGGGACTCTTGTGCCTAATTATTGATTAAGGTGAAACCTGTTAAGATTGAAGAAAACAGGGCATGGTGGTGGAAGAGGCGGTCGAAGCTCTGGGTTCAGCCAGAATCTAGCCTCAGCCTGATCCCACAGGGAGCTCTCGGGTGTGAGCAGCAAATAAAGCTAGCCAGTCAACAAACGGTTCTTACTCACCTCCATGTCAGCCCATCATCAGTAAGTAGCTGTGTAGCTGACGTCTCTGTGACCAGCCAGCCAGCCTCGTGGCAGCAGGTGGTTGGTGCCCAGGAGGTAATGACAGACTCTCTCTCTTCACCCCAGCACTTCCCACCTGTCGACAACCAACTGGCCACTGCCCCCGCACCAGCCTTGCTCCTGTGTATTCAGACCTCTCTCAGGAGGCCCACAGAAATGGGTCACAACAGGGTATTAATTAAATTATCCCCCAGGGCACACTGCACCTAGGCGGGAAATCCACCCCTTCTTCTCTCTCTTCTAACTGATGCCCAGCCGTGCTCATAGAGCTCTAGCAACTCTTACAGAGGGCTCAAATGACAGCGGAAAAATAGCCCCAAGAATACAAGGCCAGCAGTATAAAAATCTCCCAATTTGTAAAAGGAAAAAAAAGTCCCAATTTGGACAGTATGAATATTGCGTTATTAACTTGCCTGGGATGCAATGTCAAAATAAAGCCCCTCCCCTTTTAAAGTTTTACTCAGTCAGCGTGTGGCACGGATTGGCCTTCCTCCCCAGGGTTGGTCTCTGATAACTAAGGGTGTTCTAGGCTTTGTCCAGCAGATGCAGCCTAGGCAAGCTTTCCCTGCAGGCGAGGGGCCCCTTCAGAACCTCCGACTCTGACTCAGTCCGACTCCAGTCTCTCTCAGGTGGTGTCCTCTTGCAACCCAGGGCAGTGATTGAATACTTGAGCATTTCAGCTTAGGAAGCATGATGTACACCCACCAGCCAGTGCCAGGGTTATCCTATGCAAACTTACACAATGCCTCTGCCACTGTCTGCAGCCACAGGATGTGGCAGAAACCCCATGGAGTCAGGGAAAGTGGGGAAGCCAGGAAATTGTCTCTAACAGGCTAGACTGGATAAACCTGGACGCAATCAGAAGGAACCAGCCACCACAAGTCTAATGGTGGTCCCAGGCTTCCCACATTCTGGAGGAAGCCTGCCACCTTCCTCTGGACTGTGGGCTCTCTGGCACTCCTTGTCCACTGTGACGTGCAGAAGTTTGCAGAGCAGCACTCCAGTGTCCAGTCCTTCCTAAGAATCCCTTGTCCCTTCAGCATCTGCCTTTGCATTCATTTTCCTTCCCAGCTTCGTGTCCCTTGCACCCCAGGGTGAACCCCGCCTCCACTCCACTTGGGCTCTGGGCCAGCCACGGTCATAACACGCCACTTCCCAACTCACCATGGGTTTGAGTGTGAACTCAGTGACCTGCAGACTCCTTTACGCCTTCATAGGCTTTGTAATTACTCCTGATTTCTGAACTCTCCTTCCTGAAGTTAAAGACTTCCAACTCATAAAGACGAATGAGGCTTAAAATGCTGTTTCACCTGGGGGAGCTGAAGGAATTACTTTAGATTCATACTAGATTGTGAATGACAGATAGCGGCAGCTATTACCCACCTGGAGTAAAGGACAATGCGCCCTCTTTGTCTTCCACAGTACCCATAGGACCTGCTGGTGGTGATGGAAGAGGGAGGAGGGGCCAGCAGGAGAGAGAAAGGACCAGGAAGTGGGACCAGAAAGTCTGATGTTAGTTAGGACTGCTCAGAAGAGTCTGCCTGTGGTTCCCAAGCATGGGGCATAGACCAGGCCCTTTGTGTCCTGTGTAGACATGTCACCTGTTACAGTCACATTTTGAAGGCTGCTCGCTGCAGAATCATGGAATATGCAGTGTGCACTCGTGTGTGTGTGTGTATTTATTTATTTTTACTTTGACAGGGCCCCTCTTCAGTACTGTCTCCAGGGGACGTAAATCTCTTGGTGAAGGTAAAAACATAAATGTGCATGCGTTTTGAGAGTTGTGACGGGGAGACTGGAGATGTCAATAATATAGTCTTTTTTTTTTTTTTTTTCTGATCTGAGCAACTATGTTAGCGTATAAACAACTATAACAACATTTGTTGAGAACATGCCTTGCCAGCAGTGCTCTAAAATTCACTGTCCAGCACAGAAGCCACTGGCCACCTGTGTGAATTTAAACTTGTTTAATGGAAAAAATAAAAAAGATGCCTGTCTCTGGTCACACTAGCTACATCCTAAGTAGTTACTGTGGCTAGTGGCTGTCTTTTTGGACCATAAGATCCATTGTCACAGGAAATCCTTCCGGGTGGTACTGTGGTTAATGCTTCACATGCATCTCTCCTGTCGCAATTGCTCCATGAGGTTGGTGCCATTTATGGTCTCGTTTTCTTGTTAGTCGCTCAGTCGTGTCAGACTCTTTGAAACCTCATGGTCTGCAGCCTGCCAGGCTCCTCTGTCCATGGGATTCTCCAGGCAAGAACACTGGAGTGGTTAACCATTCCCTTCTCCAGGGGCTTTTAAGACTATCCTGGTGTGTTTCCGATGCATTTAGCACATCCAGCGATTAACCGAAAGGTTGGTGGCTTGAGCCCACCCAGGGATGTGTGTCACCCTTTATAGGGCTTCCCTGGTGGCTCAGACAGTAGAGAATCTGCCTGCAATGCAGGAGACCTGGGTTTGATCCCTGCATCCGGATGATCCCCTGGAGAAGGGAATGGCAAACCCCTCCAGTATTCTTGCCTGGAGAATCCCATGGACAGGGGAGCCTGGCGGATTATAGTCCATGGGGTCGCAAACAGTCCGATAAGACTTAGTGACTAGCACTTTGTTTGTTAGAAACCTGAGTCACCATGAGGGTCAGCGACTTTCTGGGAATAGAATCCACTCCTCAACGAGTCGAGAGAGTGACTTTGGACCCCACACAGGACTGTGTCCAAAGGTTCTGAAAAGACAGTCCTGGGCAGAATCCAGCAGGTTGGGTGAGGATCCTGCTGGTGCCAGGTCCAGGGCGCAGCTGCCAAGTGGTGGAGTGAGCTGCTGGGCCCTTGGCCAGGCGGACTCTGGATCCGAGCGTGGACAGAGCTCATCATCAGAACCACAGCACCCTCTCCCCGGGAGGCGGGGGACAGGAGCTGAGAGACTTCGGTTGAGATAGGGTGCAGAGAGTTGGCTGCCTGGGAGCTCGGCCAGGGACCTCGGGTCTTGAATGGAGAAGAAGGGGGACAGGCAGGACAGGGCCGGTAAGATCCATGTTTCTGGAAGAGCGGTCCTGTGGCCACACATGTTGGGGGACCGTTTGCTGCCTCTGTTCTCAGCCTTGGTCTGAACTTTGGGTGGAGCCCGGCCCTGCCTTTTGTGTGACTGCCCCCTCCCTCATCTCCTGTCTTCTAAAAACCACTTGGGAGGCATTTGAAAGCACCTAGTTCTTGCATGAGAGCAAGGGAGGAGAGCAAAAGGAAAAAGGAAACCTCAGAAGCCTGGGGCTTTTCATCTCTCTACACATTGAGATGCCTTGATGGAAAATGATACATTTTACTTAAAAATGAGGAGTGGAGCAATCTTTCTTGATTTTTACTGACACTCGAGGGGGATTTTTTTTTTTTTTTTTAACAACCAGGACATGGCAAGAAATCACTATCTATTGGTTCAAGTCCTGTTTAGGACAGGCTTTTAGTCTAGGTGATTTTTCCCTAATTCTGTCCCACTGGGAAGGCATTGGATTTGCCTTGGTTCTTGTCCCCCACCTCCCCTTAAGGATTACAACCTCAAAGTGTCCCAGTCTTTAAGGCAGAGATAACAGGAATGACTGCTGTGGGCTTTACAGCTGCAGCTTTGAGACAGATGTTTAGTCAAATTGATACTTCTGACCTGCCAAAGGACATAGCAGCCAGGAGTTGCAGAGAGAATGTGAGCACCTACATTCGGGGCAGCACCTGAGACTCCCTGGCCTTCCAGAGCTGTGCTTGCCTGGAAACTGTAGGTGAGAGCCTGGTCCTCGTGGGTCTGCCCAAGTCTGCAGAGTCACTTTCCTGGCTCCCTAGTTTATAATCACCCACTGCTGTCTTGATGTCGGTTAAAGCCTGATGGGCTGTCTGGTCCAGGTGGCTAGTGGGGGGGAACCCTCTCTTGCTGAGAAGGCATCTTTCATTACAGAAAATTTGCCTCCTCCTGGTCATTGGAAGACTGCCTGAGTAGAAACTTCGTATTCTAGGAGTTCCTGTTTACTAAACTTACATGGTTGGATCTGTGCCCGAGAGGTCCTCCTCTAGGCCTCTCCATTAGACGATTCCCAGGATGAATATTGTTCCACCCAATCCCTCCCAACAACCCAGTTACTGCTGTCGTTCAGGTGCTCAGTCGTGTCTGACTTTGTGACCCCATGGACTTGCAGCACTCCAGGCTTCCCTGTCCTTCACCATCTCCCAGAGTTTGCTCAAACGCATGTCCATTGAGTCAGTGATTCCATCCAACCATCTCATCCTCTGTCATCCCCTTCTCTTTCTGCCCTCAATCTTTGCCAGCCCCAGGGTTTTTTCCAGTGAGTCGACTCTTCACATCAGGTGGCCAAAGTATCGGAGCTTCAGCCTCAGCATCAGTCCTTCCAATGAATATTCAGGGTTTATTTCCTTTAGGATTGACTGGTTTAATCTCCTTGCTGTCCAAGGAGCTCTCAAGAGTCTTCTCCAGCACCACAGTTTGAAAGCATCAGTTCTTTGGTGCACAGCCTTTATAGTCCAGCTCTCACATCTGTACATGACTATTGGAAAAACCATGGCTTCGACTAGGTGGACTTTGGGTACTATTACCTGCTGCCTTTTACAGAGCAGGAGGTAGGTATGGATGGGCCAGACACTTGTTCAAGGTGACAGAGCTGGATGGTGGCAGAGCCAACAGTCACTCCCGGTGTGACCAGCTCCAGTTCCTCATGCTCTCGAACCCTCTGCTACATGACTTCATCTTTGCGTGTATCCAAGCTTCCTGACAGCCACCTGATGCAGAACAGGCAGGTAGTGAGTTCCTTGGCTGTCAGCTCAAGGTTTGAGGTATAGGCTACACGCTTGGCATGAATGTGCACTGAAGGTTCAGGAATCCAGCAGAAGTCTGTGTGAGATGATCTGGAGATGATTTCTGTGCCTGGCAAGAGACTGCAGCATCCCTCCAGGGCTATGCAGTTTTGAGCTCTTGCTTGATCTGCTGTTCTGCACTGAATACAGTGACACAGGGTTTGCTGAAAATGTCTCAGGAAATAGGAAGGGGATGGAGACAAAGGGGAGCCTGTATTTATGCACTGGAGCTTCCAACACGCCAGATGCTTCATACGCAGTAAATTTTGCACTCTCTCCCAAGGTAGGAGAAAGAGCCTTGTTAACAGATATGGAAGTGACTCAAAGGAACTAAAGCGGCTTGCCTGAGACGACTCAGTCAAGTGCAAGAGTGGGGAGCAGAATTGATGATCAGAGTCATCTCTGATCTGCCAGTGGGACAAAGGGAGGAAAATTGGAGCTGAAACCACAGGGATGCACATGGCAGCTGAAACTCCTGTGTTCTCGCCATGTATTTCTCCCGAGAATCTGAGGCTCTTATCTCACAGACAGGGAGACTGGGGCTTGGAAAGGTGTAGCCATGAACCCCAAGTGGGCAGAGGCTTCACTGTGGTCTGGGCAAGCCCGTCCAGCTGGACATAGAACTCTGGCTGGTGATGGGGAGGGAGAAAATTCCACCTATGGGTCCTCTTGAGTTCCTGCGGTGGGCATAAACACTGACGCAAGACATTAACAGGAGCAAAATAAGTTTTAATTTGTGCACATGGACGTCTCCTAGAAATGAGAACTAAAAAGAGGCCAAAACAGGCAGCTTTCATACTTCATAGATAAAGACATAACACATTTGTGAGGAATTGACAGGGCAAAGAAACATAGGCGTTGGGTACTTAATTAGTGAAGACTTTAAGCAGAGCTTGGGTTCAGGGTAGTAAATTAAAACTGAAGATTTATACAGGCTTCTTGGCCCTGAAATCCCTGTTTCTGGGGATAAAGGTGTCCTCCCACCTCCAACTGCAGGGAAAGCCCCTTTCACGTGAGAGGTTTATTTCCTGTTTTTCAGTTTATTTCCTGTTTTAGGGAAGACAGAAGTATCAATATCTGTCTTACACTGACCATTTCTTAAGTAACTTTAATTCACAATGATTAATGTGCCACTGAGACGTGTTTGGGGGCAGTCCGCCTGGGTCCCAGTGCTAATGTCCAGATGAATGAGGTGTCCCAGGTCAGGAGGGGCTGAGGTCCCATGGGCACAGGGGCAAAGGGAGCCTAGGTGGGAGAGCAGGTCAGGGGCTGGTCTTGCCCTGTGTGCACTGGATTCCAGGACCAGGTCCGTATGTTAAGTCCAGCCCCTTCTCTAGCAAGTCTGGGGGCTGCCCTGGCCATCAGGGAACAAAGCTCACAGGACGTGTGACTGAGACATGCTCAGACTGACTTATCCATGCCAGAAATTGACAAAAAATGAGAAAACAGTGAGATCTTGTCTTAGATGCGATCACTTTCTGCTGTGGATCCCACTGTACCCTCCAAGTCCAAAAATGCTTAGTGTCTGGACAGCCTTCTGCAACCAGCCTAGCCCCACGTCCATGCACCTTGTGTCTGGGGTTGCCCTATTTCACAGATATATCCTATTTTAAGCAGCTACAGAGACGGTCTAGGAATAGAAGAGTTTCTCCCTAGTCTGCCACCCTTCCAAACAGCAGCAACTGACGACAGTGCCCTTCAACTCACCTCATTTGCCATTTCTTCACATACCCAACATTTCGTTCCCCTCAACATTTCAACCAGCTTCTGAAACTACCCACTAAAGGGAGATAGCGCTAGGCATGTGAAGGTCAATTGGTGGTGGTTGATTGGGTCGGCTGGGCCCCTCATGGAGCTCATGCTCTGTGGAAGATTATTTGCTATAAATCGGACATGCAGAGATAAAGCAACTCTACTTCTGTTCTCAAAGAGCTCACACATTTTTTTTTTTTTTGGCTTGGTGGGGAGGGTGTGGAGCTATAAAGAGACCACTCTATAGTAAGACAGGTGCGTCCGTAGCAGGAATTCCTGGGTCCTCAGGAGCAAAAGCATACCCTCTGTGTGAAGCAATCAGGAGGGCTTCTTGGAGTAGGACACCTCTAAAGCAACATCAAAGACCGAGTAGGCGTGACCACCTAAAAGGAAAGTGGACAGCTCAGAGTTGCTTTTTTGTTGATGAAAGCCCGTCCATCCTGAATTAGAGATCAAGATGAGTGCCGGTTCACCCGAGACATCACCCGCTGTGAACGTGAGCAAGTCTTTGCCCATCTCTCTAGTGGAGCATCCCAAGGGCCCGAGTTGGGGCATCTGCTTGTGTCAGTTGGTGCTGTGGATCCATGAGCTCTTCAAGACAGCTGTTTACTGTGGTCTTGAAGCAGAAGAGCACAGTGCCCAGCAGCGAGGGAGCCGCTGGCTGAGTATGTGAATTCATAACAACAGCCGAACACTCTGGATATGATCTGGCACTGCTCCGAGAGCCAGCCTTGTTTTACATTATTTAACCTTTATCACAAGGAGGGAATCGGGGAAGAAAACAGAATTAGAGTGAAGGCATGGAAGGAGCACCGTGGTAAAGAATCCGCCTGCAACACAAGAAATGCAGGAGATGTGGCTTGATCCCTGGGTCAGGAAGATCCCCTGGAGGAAGACATGGTAGTCCACTCCAGCATGCCTGCCTGGGAAATTCCACGGACAGAGGAGCCTGGCGGTCTACAGTCGATGGGGTCACAAAGACTCGGACATGAATGAGCACAACAACAGCACAGGAAGGAGCAGTCCAAGACGCTGGGGTGGGAGCTGGACGAGAGTGAATTTCATTTGGGGTTTACTGTGCTCCAAACTGTAAGATCTGGGGATGACACAGGCAAGCTCAAGAATTGGTTCCCTGGGCTTTAAATTCACTCCAGGGACAGAACTCACTTGCCTTAGAGCCGAAGAGCAAAGCTCCATTCCAGTGAGCCTTGATTAAATGCCTACTTTGGACTGAGAAAGGCTTCCCTTGTGGCTCAGCTGCTAAAGAATCCGCCTGCAATGCAGGAGACCTGGGTTTGATCCCTGGGTTGGGAAGATCCCCTGGAGAAGGGAATGGCTACCCACTCCAGTATTCTGGCCTGGAGAATTCCAGGGACTGTATAGTGCTTGGGGTTGCAACGAGTCGGACACGACTGAGCGAGTTCCACTTGGACTAAGAAGAATGCCAGGTGATACTTGGTGTGTGTTACCATGAGCAAGACCTCAGGGAGGGGCTTGCCTCTTAGGTTCGTTATTTTGCTTCTTTGTTCAGAAACCACTTAGGTAAACCTGTGAGACACAGAATTCAGCCTCCAGCATCGTTTTGTCTCTGGTTTTAGGGACAAAGCATGCTGTTGCTTACAGTACTAAATGCTTGCTTTCCATCTGTACCGTGAGTATTTTTAGATGTTCACAGGCGTCGGTACATGTGCTTTCGACATCTTGGTCTTGGGCTACATTTCAGCCATTGGCCGGAAGTAGGGAGACGTGCGGTAATAATACAGATATATCAATGCTGAAACCTAGTTTAAGAACAAGGGAGAAAAGCATGAAGTTTGACACAGGCTGTGTGGATAATGACTCCGTCTACCCGTTTGCCTTCTCATCATTTGCTGGCTTCCGCCTGTCTGGAGGGGTTGGAACTATGGGTCACCTCTTGTTTTACGAGTGACTGTACTATCGTGTTACTCTTTCTTTCAGGACGTGTGCAATGACTGTCCCCCGGGCCCCCCAGGCCTCCCTGGTCTTCCAGGTTTTAAAGGGGACAAAGGTCTCCCAGGAAAGCCAGGGAGAGAAGGCACAGAAGGGAAAAAGGTAGGAACAAAAGAGAAGACTTTTTATCATTGGGATGAAATGAAGCATCTTGGAGATGCCAGCACTGCCTCTCTGGTACCTGTTGGGAGGCGAGGATCATTGGGGTCACCTTGGGGACTGGTTCCTGCACCATTTACCACTTTGGGGGTGGGTTATACCCTTGAATGCACAGCCACACCCCTTATCACCATCCGCCTTTGCTCAGACACGCTGAGGGGCAGGCGGGGACCTGGGAATCCCACGGGAAATGAGTGAATGATATGGAAGTGGACATCTTGCTGACGATGCCATATGTTGGGTCCAGACACTTATTCCTGCTGTTTTTTCTTTTTTCTCCCTGTTCTTCCTGCTGCAGGGGGATGCTGGGCCCAGAGGCCTCCCAGGGCCCCCAGGAATAGCTGGACCACAGGTCAGTGAACCGTTGTAAAACTCACATGTATCTGTTATCATCTCACTGGTTAGCCTAAGTTTGAGGAAGAGTGATGCCCAGTTTAATGGGATCATGGTTTTAAAATCAGAAACCCCACATTCAAGGTCTCTCCTTTCTTCCAGCTGTCTCAGTGACCTTGGGAATGGTCACTTGAACTTGTTGAGTCTCAGATTGCTCATCAAATACCCGAGTGGTTGGAAGTACAGATGAGCTACTGGATAGGAATGTGTAGTGATGGTTATGATGTGAACTTTGGAGTCAGATAACTCTGAATTTGAGTTGAGTCATTGTTGCTGTGTGACCTTAGGCAAAATCTTTGACCTCTCTGGGCCTCAATTTCTCCAACCACTAATGATGTGAATAAAAACTGCAGAGAGAAGTGAGAGTTGAACATATCGTACAGAAAAAGAACTTAGCACTCGATAAAAGGATTATTAGAGTGCTTGCTTCGGCAGCACATACACTAAAATTGGAATGATATAGAGAAGATTAGCATTAGCATGGCCCCTGCGTAAGGATGACACGCAAGGTCGTGAAGCACTCCGTATTTTTAGATGTATGGAAGGAGTAACACGGGAACTTACATCACCATATGTAAAATAGATAGCCAACGGAAATTTGCTGAATGTCTCAGGAAACTCCAACAGGGTCTCTGATCAACCTAGAGGGGGTGGGATGGAAAGGGAGATGGGAGGGAGGTTCAAAAGGGAGGAGATATATGTATACCGATGGCTGATTCATGTCAAGGTTTGACAGAAAACAGGAAAATTCCTCAAAGCAATTATCCTTCAATAAAAAATAATTTTAAAAAAGAGTGTTATTAGGAAAGTGCTATAAAAACGCAGTGGGCATCATTCACTGTGCTGTGAATGACGAGACACCTGTCTGGAACAGGCAGCATGACTCTGTAGGTTCACGGAGCTCAGTGGCTGGCGTGGGAGAGGGGAGCTGGGCACGCAGCTGCGGAACAGGCAGGCATCAGGGCTACGGCTCTCAGGCCCTCGATCATGACAGTGTTCAGTGCTAAGGGGGAGAGAGTGTGTAGGCTGGCGTGTAGGCGGGGAGCAGACATCCACATGGCCCTGGGGGGCTCTCTCTGCTCCCCGCTTGTCAGCTCTGTGCTGCTGTGACCTCTGCACATCGCTCTACCCCAGCGTTTAGGGACACGCGTGTCACTATGTCACTGTGTTTCTCTTGGACTCGGTATGGCTCCTCTGATGGAGGTTGCAGATGAAATCGTCACTGGGATAGAGACCACAGGAGCAAGACCCTTGGGGTGGGAATCCAGTCTCAGCAATGACCCTGGGCTGGCTTCTTGCCTCCCGGCCCTTCCCGTTCCTCCTGGTGAAAGAGGGGCTGTGAGGGCAGGGACCCTTTGGGCTTCTGGCCCTGACGACTGCTCAACGATGCTCCCACCTGTACCTGGCGTGTTGTAAGCCCTCTGTCAGTGCCTGGGCCAAGACTGAGGTGAGGACCTGGGCGGAAGGTGTAACCAAGCTAAATGAGACTCTAATGCAGTATTGTGAAATGTTTAAAATGAGTGAAGCAGATCCATGAGGGATAAAATACCGAAATGTTAAGTCAAGATGAGACCCAGCCTACACGAGACCCTCGTTTTCCTTCTACACAGTGCCCAATCGTGTCCCCTTGTCTCTTGGTAATTTCTGCCCCTTAGGAGCCCTGTGTTTATGTCCATTTTCATATTTTGTTCATCTTGCATTATATTGCATTAATTTTTTATTCAGTTCAGTTCAGTTAAGTTCAGTCGCTCAGTCGTGTCTGACTCTTTGCGACCCCATGAATCGCAGGACGCCAGGCCTCCCTATCCATCACCATCTCCCGGAGTTCATCAAGACTCACGTCCATCGAGTCCGTGATACCATCCAGCCATCTCATCCTTGGTCGTCCCCTTCTCCTCCTGCCCCCAATCCCTCCCAGCATCAGAGTCTTTTCCAATGAGTCAACTCTTCGCATGAGGTGGCCAAAGTACTGGAGTTTCAGCTTTAGCATCATTCCTTCCAAAGAAATCCCAGGGTTGATCTCCTTCAGAATGGACTGGTTGGATCTCCTTGCAGTCCAAGGGCCTCTCCAGAGCCTTCTCCAACACCACAGTTCAAAAGCATCAATTCTTCAGCACTCAGCTTTCTTCACAGTCCAACTTTCACATCCATACATGACCACAGGAAAAACCATAGCCTTGACTAGGCGGACCTTAGTCGGCGGGCGCTTGCGAGAGCCGGGCCGGCGCACTCAGCGCGGGCCGCTTGCGAGAGCCGGGCCGGCGCACTCAGCGCGGGCGAGAGGAGCTACCCCACGTCCGAGGTCAGGGGCAGCAACCTAGAGTGCCAGGCTGCGACGGCGCAGGAACGGCCGAGAGGAGCTACCCTGTGTCTGAGGTCAGTGGCGGCCGGGAGGAGCTACCCCTCATCCGAGGTCAGTGGCGGCCGGGAGGAGACACCCCGCGTCTGAGGTCAGGGCGGCGGCCGGGAGGAGCTACCCCGTGTCCGAGGTCAGGGGCGGCCAGGAAGAGACACCCCACGTCCGAGGCCAGGGGCGGCCGGGAGAAGCCACCTTGCGCCCGAGGCCAGGGGTGGTGACCCGGAGGAGCCACCCTGAGCCCGAGGCCAGGGGCGGCAGCTGGGAGAAGCCACCCACGCCCGAGGCCACGGCCGGCGGCCGGGAGGAGCAACCCGAGGAGCAGGGGCTGCGCAGGCGCAGGAGGGCCTAGAGGAGCTGTCCCACGTTGAAGGTCAGGAACTGCGGCGGTAAGGAGATACCCCTCGTCCAAGGTAAGGAGCAGCCGTGAAGAGACAACCCACGCCCAAGGTAAGAGAAACCCAAGT
The DNA here is from genome assembly GCA_006410675.1 of Oreotragus oreotragus. Taxonomy (NCBI): domain Eukaryota; kingdom Metazoa; phylum Chordata; class Mammalia; order Artiodactyla; family Bovidae; genus Oreotragus; species Oreotragus oreotragus. The sequence goes on from SJYX01016025.1 coordinate 31,639, forward strand.
AAGATGGTAGGTGTTGCAAGAGAGCATCAGAGGGCAGACACACTGAAACCATACTCGCAGAAAACTAGTCAATCTAATCACACTAGGACCAGGGCCTTGTCTAACTCAATGAAACCAAGCCATGCCTGCAGGGCAACCCAAGGCGGGCGGGTCATGGTGGAGAGGTCTGACAGAACGTGGTCCACTGGAGAAGGGAATGGCAAGCCACTTCAGTATTCTTGCCTTGAGAACCCCATGAACAGTATGAAAAGGCAAAATGATAGGATATCAAAAGAGAATCTCCCCAGGTCGTTAGGTGCCCAATATGCTACTGGAGATCAGTGGAGAAATAACTCCAGAAAGAATGAAGGGATGGAGCCAAAGCAAAAACAATACCCAGTTGTGCATGTGACTGGTGATAGAAGCAAGATCCGATGCTGTAAAGAACAATATTGCATAGGAACCTGGAATGTCAGGTCCATGAATCAAGGCAAATTGGAAGTGGTCAAACAAGAGATGGCAAGGGTGAACGTCGACATTCTAGGAATCAGCGAACTAAAATGGACTGGAATGGGTGAATTTAACTCAGATGACCATTATATCTACTACTGCGGGCAGGAATCCCTCAGAAGAAATGGAGTAGCCATCATGGTCAACAAAAGAGTCCGAAATGCAGTACTTGGATGCAATCTCAAAAACGACAGAATGATCTCTGTTCGTTTCCAAGGCAAACCATTCAATATCACAGTTATCCAAGTCTATGCCCCAACCAGTAATGCTGAAGAAGCTGAAGTTGAACGGTTTTATGAAGACCTACAAGACCTTGTAGAACTAACACCCAAAAAAGATGTCCTTTTCATTATAGGGGACTGGAATGCTAAAGTAGGAAGTCAAGAAACACCTGGAGTAACAGGCAAATTTGGCCTTGGAATGCGGAATGAAGCAGGGCAAAGACTAATAGAGTTTTGCCAAGAAAATGCACTGGTCATAGCAAACACCCTCTTCCAGCAACACAAGAGAAGACTCTACACATGGACATCACCAGATGGTCAACACCGAAATCAGATTGATTATATTCTATGCAGCCAAAGATGGAGAAGCTCTATACAGTCAACAAAAACAAGACCAGGAGCTGACTGTGGCTCAGATCATGAACTCCTTATTTCCAAATTCAGACTTAAATTGAAGAAAGTAGGGAAAACCACTAGACCATTCAGGTATGACCTAAATCAAATCCCTTATGATTATACAGTGGAAGTGAGAAATAGATTTAAGGGCCTAGATCTGATAGACAGAATTCCTGATGAACTATGGAATTTTTTATTAGAAAAGAAAAATATTTTTAATCACTTAAAAAATTTACCACTGTATAGTAAAACCAATACAATATTGTAAGGTAACCTCCAATTAAAATAAATAAGTTTATATTAAAAAAATAGTACAATTTTCTAACTTAAATACAGACATATTCAGAAGTTCTCAAGTAGGAAGGGATATAGATTTATACTGGATAGGTGATGAAATTCTTCATTTTCCATTAATTTTGACTTTTAAAAATATGTCATTGACATATTCTTTATCTCCAATCTGAGGTTTATGGGGCCCCCAGGTGAATGCTTACTTGCGTCACCCTAGGCACAGCCCTGAAAGATGGGGTTGGAGCCATTATATTTGCTATTAAAAGGTAAGGAGGCAAATGAAAATACTGAGGTGTGACACCAGCTGGGAGCCTGTGGGGTGTCAGGATGGAAAACAGCCGGCTGTCCCAGGCCCCGGCTGGCAGGTTAAGAGAACGCATGTTTGTTGTGCAGAGGCTTTGAAGTTGTATAGGGTTTTGACAAAACCAAGACTCCTGCTTTGGGAACTGAAGACATCAGGTCTCAGGGTAGATAGAACTGGAGGTTCTGCCCTGGGGAAGTGTTAGGCTAGGCAACACCAGCACAGCTGAGCATCCTCTGTGCTATTTCCTAGGATTCCTCTTCTCTTCTGGGGTCGTAAGTGCTGGCTAAACTCCTTGCTTGAAGGATTCTGCAGGTGGGTCATTTCAGCTGATCCTCAGTATGCGGCCTTTGCTGTCAGCTTGCCAGCTTCTGGGTTCTACCCCTGCCACATGATAACCTTTATTCAGAGAAAGGAAAGCAGATCCATTAAACAGATAAGGCTTTCCCTCCACTAAGGAGGAATTGTTTTCTCAAATCAGCCCAACCACTTCTGAAGTGCTGGTGTCTCGGGACAATGACTCTGCCTTTGTTCTTTTATAATTCCCTTCAAGGGAGGCTTTGTTCCTTTTCAGAGTCAGAGAAAGTCAAAGACAGCTTCCATCCAGGAAAAGAAATCAGTGCTGCTTCTGAAAGACAGGGTGTTTTGTTTCTCTACTTGGGAGTCTGTGGTGGCCTTGTTCTCAGGGTCACCCTGCACAGTGAGATCTCAGGGCGCTGCAGGAGACATTATACCTAGTGTATTAAGGACCAAAGACCAGTTTACCTGCTTTATAGTGTCATCTCCTATGATGGTGAGCATCATCCTTGGAGGGAGAGATACTATTCTACTTTACGTATTAGAAAACTAAGGTTGAGCAAGGTTAAGTGCCAATATTACAAAACTAGTACAGAACTAGTAGGTCAGAGCGAATCCTTGAAGTCCAGGTCCCAGACCCCTACTAGTTACTATGCTGTTACACCTCCCGGAGGGGCTTCCCTGCTGGCTCAGCAGGGAAGAATCCATCTGCAAAGCAGGAGGTGCAGGTTTGATCCCTGGGTCGGGAAGATCCCCTGGAAAAGGAAATGGCAACCCACTCCAGTATTCTTGTCTGGAGTATCCCATGGATCGAGGAGGAGCCTGGCGGGCTGCAGTCCACGGGATCCCAAGAGTTGGACACAACTTAGTCACTAAACCCAGTAATGCTGTCACCAACACCAGCACCAAGGAAAGCACCCAAGGAGACGCAAAGCTTCTATCTATTGATCCACTGCTTCTGGTACTGACTCTCAGTAGCTTTCCCTTTCTTACCAACTGTGGCTAGGAAGATGAATCGCACTTGTTCAACTCTTTGAGACCCGGACTGTAGCGTGGTAGGCCTTCCTGTCCCTCACCATGTCCTGGAGCTTGCCCAAGATCAAGTCCATTGCATCAGTGATGCCATCCGGCCATCTTATCCTCTAACCTGCTCTTCTCCTTCTGCCCTCAGTCTTGCCCAGGATCAGGGACTTTTCCAGTGAGTAAGCTGTTTGCATCCGGTGACCAAAATGCTGGAGCACCAGCATAGGTCTTTCCAATGAGTATTCAGCATTGATTCCCTTTAATATTGACTGTTTTATCGTGCCTGGGGACCCACAGGCTTGCCTTGGTTTTTGGCTCCAAACTCAAGCCTGTCTCTGTGCTCTTTGTTCAACTCATGCCTGTCTCTAGAAAACAGAACAGAGGGCTGTTTCATTTCCTTTCTGTTGAACTTGGCTTACCAAACAGGATCTCTGTCAGACTTGTGGACCTCGTGATTAATTTGTAAACTGAAAACGCTGCCCACAGTGGAGTATTTGTGGTCATTGTCAGTGTCCTTTTATAACCAGAGGCTCTAGGAATTCACTGGTCACAGGCTTCACCAGGAGGGCTTGACTGTTTGTGACTGTGACCCAGCACCTGGGGACTCAGGCTTCCCGAGATTTCTCCTGCTTATTTGCAGCTGCTGTCTTTGGATCTTGGGTCTGGGGAGGTAAATGACACCGTCAACTCCAGAGCTTCATTCTGGAGCTTTCAGACTGCATAAGATATGGACTAAGGAGAGGAAGCTGGAACCAGTGGCTCCCATTATGCTCACCCTCCATGTAGAGGAAGAAGAAGCGAGATTGTCATCAGACCATGACTTTCTAATGAGTCAGAGGTAAAAGCCCCTTTGAGTTTGGAAATGCTGATTATTCTATCCTTCGTGAAAAACATGGTTTTCTTGTCCACATGTCCACACGTCATGTAGTGGGAACTGCAGGCACTGGGGATGCTAGGTGAGTAGAAGACCTCATTGGAGGTTCTGGACAATTCAGGGAGGCGGAGATAAAACCTCTTTTGCTGTTATTAGAACTGCCAGAAAAGGCCCTGGAATCCCATTCTTCCCAGAAGACAACCCAGAGCCATTTAGCCCATGCTCTCCTCAGGAGAAGTCTCTGTTCATCCACAGCTGCCTCAGTCCTGAGAGATTCCCACCAGGCATGCCCTTAAACGGCTCTCTTCCAAGTCAGGAGGAATAGTGTTAGGTCAGATATGGGCCATGCCTTCTAGGGCCTGATGTGTCGGAGAAGAAAGATCTAGAAGGTGATGACTCTAAGCAAAATCAGACTGGGGCCAAGGCCATGGAGAGCAGTGAGTGGTCAGTGGCTCCCCAGCCCGGTTCTGCCTCTTATTAGCTGAGTGAATTGCACTGACTGATCATAAGACGTGGGGAACCGGGACTTTTCTGAAGCTGGGGTCCCTCATCTGTAAAAGAAGGATTGCATGGCTCATCTCGCAGAGAGGACATGAGGATTAAACACGGAAGCATGTACGAAGCGCCAGGCATGGTGCCCAGCACGTAGGCAGGAAGTGCATGTAACTGTGGATGGCCCTCCTTACCGTTCCTTCTTTTGAGTGAATACCAACTATGACAGTTTGGCAGGAGGAGAGTTAAATGATTGCCCCGGGGCAGAGGTCACCAGTGAAGGCTACCTGCAGGAGGTAGGATTTTTTTAAACATTTATTTATTATTCAGTTCTCAGTTGCGGCATTAGGATCTCGCTGTGTTGTGTGGGACCTTTCGTTGTGGCATACAGACTCTCAGAGTTGTGGTGTGCAGGCTTAGTAGTTGTGGCAGTCTGACTTAGTTGCCCCTCGGCATGTGGGATCTTAGTTCCCCGGCCAGGGATCAAACCTGATTCCCCTGCATTGCAAAGTGGCTTCTTAACCACTGAACCACCAGGGAAGTCCCAAGAAGTAGGATTTTACTTGCATGGACAGGCACTCTTGGGGAAAGGGTTTCTAAGCAGAGAGACAGCACACAAATTTTCAAGGACGAAAGTTCTGAGAAGAGCAGAGGCTTACTAATTTGAGAAAATGTAGGCCATGCTCTCAAAAATTTGTAAAACCCTAGAGAGAATTATCTGCTTGATGGAGTCACAAAAGCTGACATCCTGAGGGCAGCCTCTGCTACGAATATAACCTCTAAATAATTGTCGTATTATGTACTTAGTACATGATGGCATGGGGGAAATATATTTAAAAACCAAACAGAATCTTCTCCCAAACCAGAAGGTAGAACTGAAATAATTATTTTTTTGCACAAGCACTAAACCAGAATATTATAGGTACCACAGGCAGTTCTGCCAAGAGCTTGTAAAGACAAAGAAACCTCACCTTTCCTGTGGTCAAGCAGCTGTGACTGATGATGTATGTGTCCTCGAGGTGAGTAGTAATTAGTCCTCACGTAAACGGACCACATAGCACTGTTTGTCATGTTCCGCCTGATTCACCTGGTAATTGCACTAATGGTCTGCTTTAGTGAATTAGCTTCAAACAAAATAAAAACAAACTGCTCTCATCTTTTTGCCTGGAGGTGGTTCTGCAGCTTCAGAAGTTAGACTTCTAGTTTCCCAGAGCATCTGGCTGATGGGGCTTTACTTCCCTTGCTGATTACATTTCAAAGAGATGTTCCCAGACCCTCGGGAAATATTTTCCTGGGTCCTTTTTGGTGTTGTTTAGTCGCTAAATTGTTTCTGACTCTTCCGTGACCCCATGGACTATAGCTCACCAGGCTCCTCTGTCCCCGGGACTTCCCAGGCGAGAATACTGAAGTGGGTTACCATTTCCTTCTCCAGGGCATCTTCCCAACCCAGGAATCAAACCCATGTCCCCTGCACTGGCAGGCAGATTCTTTGCCACTGCACCACCTAGGAAGGCCATTCCTGGGTCCTAGAACCGGCAAAAGGCCTTTGGAAAGACCTTTGAAAAGGGCTGATACCCATTTCCAAGAGATGGAGAAAGAACTCAGTGTCGCGTTCTCTGAAGTCAGTGCTCTGGCATAAGGGCTTGCGGTGCACGCTGCTTCTGTCCTTTTCAGCAGGAAACGTGAAGCCCTTTCATTGCATCCTCAGTAAACATCTACTGCAGAAAGCCAAGTCTGCAGAGTAGTGAACTAGTAATGTTCCTGGAATGTCGAATCCAGGACGGCAGCTTGTTGCTTGGTTTGTTTTTTGTTTCTCATCTGCTTTTTCTTGATGGTTATATTCTTGGTGCATTGAAAGGTTCCGAGAACATGGTTAGTGTAATCAGTCAGGCTTCCAGACTAAAAATCTAGCGCTCTTGACATTATGAAACCAGCGGGACAAAGCATCGTGACCTAAAAAAATAACCAGGAAATTAACTTAATCAGGAGGAGATGGTTTGGACACAGATCTTGATTAGGTGATAAATATTATTATTATTATTATTTTCAGCTGTGTGACCTCAGGTGAATAACTTAACCTCTCTGGTCCTCAGGACTCTTACCATTATGCTCTGATAATAACCCCCTACCTCACTGAGTGGTTTTCCTGGCTGAATGAGATGATGTGGACACGTCGAATGCTGTTTTGCATCAGCTCAGGATATAAACAAAGAAATGCATGACGTGGGACTTCGTGTGGACTCTGGCAGAGTGCCCAGCTGAGCAGGGGCTCTGTAAATGTCAGCCCTCTCTTTCAGAAGGAAGTGAGTCAGGCTTAGGGGTGCCAGTGTGTGCTTTTGTCCCCAGCTGCAGTGGAGGAGACAAGGACAACTGCGGAGATCCTTGAGCTGCTGACATTTTAGTTGTTGCAGGATGGAACCACTCGAAGCCCAGATTGAGGACTGGGAATTGAGAGGAAACCATTTACTTTTAAGGCAGTCATCCTTAATGTCGGAGAAACAGTTTGGCCTGCAGGCAGTGTGCTGGCTTTATAGATCTTAAAAGAATAGACATGAAGTAAGTGAAGTAAGGTCACTCAGTTGTGCCCAACTCTTTGCGACCCATGGACAGTAGCCTGCACCACGCTCCTCCGTCCATGGGATTTTCAAGGCAAGAGTACTGGAGTGGGTTGCCATTTCCTTCTCCAGGGAATCTTCCCGACCCAGGGATCAAACCCAGGTCTCCCGCATTGTAGACTTGTGGACTCTGGCAGAGTGCCCAGCTGAGCAGGGGCTCTGTAAATGTCAGCCCTCTCTTTCAGAAGGAAGTGAGTCAGGCTTAGGGGTGCCAGTGTGTGCTTTTGTCCCCAGCTGCAGTGGAGGAGACAAGGACAACTGCGGAGATCCTTGAGCTGCTGACATTTTAGTTGTTGCAGGATGGAACCACTCGAAGCCCAGATTGAGGACTGGGAATTGAGAGGAAACCATTTACTTTTAAGGCAGTCATCCTTAATGTCGGAGAAACAGTTTGGCCTGCAGGCAGTGTGCTGGCTTTATAGATCTTAAAAGAATAGACATGAAGTAAGTGAAGTAAGGTCACTCAGTTGTGCCCAACTCTTTGCGACCCATGGACAGTAGCCTGCACCACGCTCCTCCGTCCATGGGATTTTCAAGGCAAGAGTACTGGAGTGGGTTGCCATTTCCTTCTCCAGGGAATCTTCCCGACCCAGGGATCAAACCCAGGTCTCCCGCATTGTAGACAGACAATTTACCGTCTGAGCTACCAGGGAGTCCAAAAAAGAATAGACATAGTAACATACAAAAGTGTTGTGACAAATGCTCTTCCCCTCTGAACCTATTTTTCTTCCCTGTACACAAAAGCATTTGGCACTTTACAGACACTGGAGCACCTAACCCTCCCAATATACCACAGAGAGGCTAGGATGTTATTGGGTAATTATTGTCATCGATGAACTGCTGGTGTGGTACAGTGTCTGGATGGAAAAGAGGGCTGGGCGTGATGTTTCAGTGAGAGAATTGCAGGGTTTGGGAGTCTGGAAGGAATCTCAGAGATAGGCCTGCCACCCCCCTACCTCCGCTCCTTCATCTACTGAATGAACAAACAGGGCAAAGAAGGAACACGACCTTTCAAAGAAGCAAAGGTAAGGGAAAACAGGCCTGGAACCACAGCCAAGACTGATTAATTGCCAACAGTTTTAATGCATAATGCATTCTTTCAAAGGAACTACAGTGTTTTTGTTTAATAACATTTTACCGGAATGCACTTGTTCACCCAGTAAGCCTAAGTAGGTGACAGTTAAAAGAGAGAGATGGGAGCCTTTGAATGGTACTTTCAGGATTAGAGTGTAACACTGTATTTTTGGTAGGTTGTGTGCTGTGTCTTGGTGACCATGGTAACGGAGACGACGGTGATGTGAAGGAGGGGGGGCGCAGAGGCGCTAGTAGTGAGTGATGTGATGGTGGTGGTGACGACGGCAGTGAAGCTGATGATGGTATAGCTGACGACGAGGATGGGGATGATAGAGGCGCTGGCACCGACCATGGTGATGGGTGAGGAGGAGGAAGAGAAAGATGACAGTGACTGCTGGGGGAAGATGACAGGAAGGTGGTGATGCTGATGGTGAGGATTGATGAGATGAGGAGAAGGATCATGGCTGTGATGGTGATGCCCCACACAGCAGCAGTGGCAGTGACCCTGGTGACAGGACAACGAGACTGGCGAGACCCCTGCAGCCACCGCTGGTCTGGGCGCTTCATGGATTTTAAGTCATTTCTTCCTCACAGCAACCCCATGACGAAGAGTCTACTGTTACCATTCCTGTTTTTTAAGTAGGAAACCGAAGAATTGAAACACCTTGACCAGTGACACACAATTAGTAACCGACAGAATCAGGATTCCAGTACAGAATAGTAAAAATAATTATAGCTCTTACTGTATTTTGAGCTCCATGCTAAGTATTTCCCATAAAATCAAATACTTATTTGATTTTATTCTCCCAACATTTCATGGGGTGGGCAATCATTATTCTCTTCCTTTTTTAGATTTTAAAAAGCCCCACAGCTTGGGCTTTAAATGACCTTCTCAAGGTTGTGTACCTATTTGGGCCCCCAGCACAAACCTGATAAGAAACTGATGAAGAATGAGTAAATGAATACAACACAGAATTTTTGTTTCACAAAGGAGCTCTAGCAAGATTTTCTGCAATTTCCTTTCTTTTTTTCTCCTAAGGGAAGTAAAGGAGAACATGGTGCAGATGGTGAGATTGGACAGAAAGGTGACCAGGTAAGAGCTTATTTTATAATAAACTGTTCACCCTGAGGAAGCAGCACCGTTTTTTCGTAAGTAATTTTCACTCCACCATTTCGGAAATCTTATCTTGTCTCTTCTTTGTCTTCGGTGGGATTTTTTTTTAAATCAGGATTTCATCATTTCCACCTTGGTTCGTTGTCACACTCCCCTTTCCCAATCATCTGAGGAGCCTACCTTTTTCTCTTTTTTTAACATATAGTTTAAAAATTTGTGCTCACTTACCTTTAGTGCTCTCGCTCGCTGAAACAGTAGTCATTCTTTACCAAATGCACAATGCTGTGTTCTTTCCTGAAGGCAATGGCACCCCACTCCAGTACTCTTGCCTGGAAAATCCCATGGATGGAGGAGCCTGGTGGGCTGCAGTCCATGGAGTCGCGAAGAGTCGGACACGACTGAGCGACTTCACTTTCACTTTTCACTTTCATGCATTGGAGAAGGAAATAGCAGCCCACTCCAGTGTTCTTGCCTGGAGAATCCCAGGAACGGGGGAGCCTGGTGGGCTGCAGTCCATGGGGTCGCTAAGAGTCAGACACGACTGAAGCGACTTAGCAGCAGCAGCAGCAGCAGCAGCCCTCCGCTTCTGCCCTATGACTCTCCCCTGTGAGAGCCTATCCATCCCTGCTGGACCACTTCTCCAAACGCCTTGTAAAATGGTCCCCATGACGATGTGGAGCTTTTCCTGTGGGTCTGAACACCGTCCCCCATCATTGCACGGCCAGAGCAGCAGCAGCCTTTCTGCCTTTAAACCGACCGCTCTGCTTGTGCGTAGCTTCTGCCACCCTCTCCCTCTTTCCTTCTCCTGTCCTCTCTCCAAGTGCCCCTGCCTTTCCTCCTAAGTCTTCCATCCATCTCTTCACGGTAAGCCCGCTCCACACCAGGCCCCGCCCCAGGCTCTGAGGTTCAGGCTGAGCGGTGGGCAAATCCCTGACCCCACAGACCCCCAGCGACAGGTGAGGCTCGGGGGCAGAGACCCGAGGGGCAGGGAGATGAGCGCCGCATCGGATGATGTACTCGGCCAAAATGTCTGTCCTGGAAAACAAACCGTGTTTGGATTACTCTCAGTAGTTGTCAACAGCAGGGCTCTCTAGACCGAACGTTGCAGCTTGCGTTTTCCTGTGGAAGGAGGTGAAGGCGGAGGGCAGGGAAGCCGTTTCGTTCATGGCGGTTAGCTTGGTTTGCTAACTTTGCTGTACTGCGTGAACGCTGAGGTGCTATACTTTGCGCCATAAGCAGTTTAGCTCATTCTGTAATAAACATAGACTTCCTTCTGCACAGGGACATGACTCTCTTTCTTAAAATAATTGTAATATTCTCAGAGATGCCATAATTCAGGTAACAGCAATTTCCATTGTGAGTATAAATTGTGTATATGCATTTACCTGCTTTTAAGTTTTTCTTATGGGACACTGAAAACACATCAAAATAAATGTGTAGAGACTCCCTCCGCTTCTGCCCTATGACTCTCCCCTGTGAGAGCCTATCCATCCCTGCTGGACCACTTCTCCAAACGCCTTGTAAAATGGTCCCCATGACGATGTGGAGCTTTTCCTGTGGGTCTGAACACCGTCCCCCATCATTGCACGGCCAGAGCAGCAGCAGCCTTTCTGCCTTTAAACCGACCGCTCTGCTTGTGCGTAGCTTCTGCCACCCTCTCCCTCTTTCCTTCTCCTGTCCTCTCTCCAAGTGCCCCTGCCTTTCCTCCTAAGTCTTCCATCCATCTCTTCACGGTAAGCCCGCTCCACACCAGGCCCCGCCCCAGGCTCTGAGGTTCAGGCTGAGCGGTGGGCAAATCCCTGACCCCACAGACCCCCAGCGACAGGTGAGGCTCGGGGGCAGAGACCCGAGGGGCAGGGAGATGAGCGCCGCATCGGATGATGTACTCGGCCAAAATGTCTGTCCTGGAAAACAAACCGTGTTTGGATTACTCTCAGTAGTTGTCAACAGCAGGGCTCTCTAGACCGAACGTTGCAGCTTGCGTTTTCCTGTGGAAGGAGGTGAAGGCGGAGGGCAGGGAAGCCGTTTCTTTCATGGCGGTTAGCTTGGTTTGCTAACTTTGCTGTACTGCGTGAACGCTGAGGTGCTATACTTTGCGCCATAAGCAGTTTAGCTCATTCTGTAATAAACATAGACTTCCTTCTGCACAGGGACATGACTCTCTTTCTTAAAATAATTGTAATATTCTCAGAGATGCCATAATTCAGGTAACAGCAATTTCCATTGTGAGTATAAATTGTGTATATGCATTTACCTGCTTTTAAGTTTTTCTTATGGGACACTGAAAACACATCAAAATAAATGTGTAGAGACTTCCCTGGTGGCCAACAGGCTGGGACTCCGTGCTCCCAACGTGGAGACCTGGGTTCCATCCCTGGCTGGGGAGCTGGACCCCACACGCCCCAGCTGAGAGTCCCACATGCCATAATTGAGACACAGAGCAGCCAAGGAAGTAAATACATATTTTTAAAAAACGTGCTTCATGTTGATGTATGGCAAAACCAATACAATACTGTAAGTAGCCTCCAATTAAAATAAATAAATTTATATTTTAAAAACAAACATGCCTAGTCTCTCCGTCATCTCCGACTTTTTGTGACCCTGTGGACTACAAGTAGCCTGCCAGGTTCCTCTGTCCTTGGGATTTTCTCAGGTGAGAATATTGGAGTGGGTTGCCATTGCTTCCTCCAAGGCATCTTCCCTGGCCCAGGGATTAAACCCGCATCTCCTGTGTCTCTTGTATTGCAGGCAGATTCTTTTTTCAGGTGGATTCTTTTCTCACTGAGCCATTGGGGAAACCCCATTAAGAAAATAAGAGAGTATAATAAAAAGCACACCCTTGGACTTCTCACCTGGTCACAGCATCTTTCAGCTCTATAGCCACTCTTGTTTTCATCTGTATACTTCTTCCTCATATTGTTTTTTTACCCCCCACCCCCACCTCCCACCCCACATCATCCCTCCGCATCATCCCCATACACCAGCCCCAAGCATCCTGCATCCTGCATCGAACATGAAGTAAATCCAGTTCCAGAGTACATTGCTAGACCCTCCCTCAGCCACCTTTTGATATAAATATAAATATGTAGATTTATGTATATACACACACACACATATATATATCCAGAATTGTTATCTGAGTTAGGAGATGGCTTCTGGCTTGTTATCTGAAATCTGTAGTTGCACAAAGTAAAAAGCCTTTGGGGAATCACTTAAAATGATTGTCTTATGTTTTCCTAGGGTCATCCTGGAGTTCCTGGTTTCATGGGCCCCCCAGGGGACCCCGGGCCACCAGTAAGTAATTGGAATGCCTTCCTCTTCTGACCTTGCCATTGGTATGCACTGCAGTGGCCGCATTTGTGAACAACCTTGTAGGGAATTGATTAGGTTGCTATCATTTAGTTTCATGAAAATCTGGTTGTTTCAAAATGTGTAATTTCATGTAGGGAATTTCTTTACACTCTATTTGCCTGTGTTACTGGATTTGGTGACATCCGACAATCAGCAAAAAGGAAAACTGATCAAGATAGCAATAGTATAGCTCTTGGGAAAAGGCGTTGGCCTGAAGGGAGAAGGGACATTGGAGAGGCAACCACTGTGATAAAAAGCGCCCAGTTCACGAATGAATCATGATGTGGCCGCTTCTGTATTCCTGAAACTTTGCCTGCACCTGGGCCAGTATGGGCACCCAGTAAATGTATGTGAAACGACTGAATAAAGACTGCTGAAAGGCGTAAATAAAGTCCTGTGAGAGCTTGCTTACTTGTTATCCCGTGTTTAGGTACTCCCTGCACTGTTCCTGGTTTGGGTTGGCCACCAGACAGGCACAGAAAAAGACTATTGTCATCAGACCTACGATAACGGAAAACCCTCTAGGAGCCTCTTAATATGTGCCTGGTACAGGTTAATTCTTTGTATTTATACCTTACTCAAATTAAATGAGTGCTATCTTTTTTTTTTTTTTCCCCTCCATTTTACAAAGGAACTGAGATGGCAGAAAAATAAAATAACTTCCCTGGGGCCATACAGCTCTCAGTGGGGACCCGGGACATGGACCCAGGGAGTCTGGCTCTGAGAGGTGCTCTCCTAACTGGTGCCCTCGATTCTGTGCTAGGCCCGTTGTGGGACATTGCCTCACTTGCTCCTCACCTCCCTGTGGCTCGGGCAGTGTCACTGCCTACCTTCTATGGACGAGGACAGCTTAGAGGTCTTGCACCATTCCCTCAGAGCCAGTAAGCAACAATGCATTCATTAATCTAAACAGCCTCTGCCTTTATCACCCAGCCAGCCCGCTCCTCATTCATTGATTTATTGAAGACCTGTTGAGTGTCTACTATCTCCAAGGCACCATTTTAGTTCCCAATAAACACAGTGATAAACACTAGGAGGTCAGGTGGACATAAAAGCTGGAGAAAATATAAACAGAAAAAGGGGTGGTGAGGAGCAGGGACTTGCAGTTTTGAATCTGGTAGTTGGGAAATATCTCACTGAGGACCTGGTGCCTGAGCTGTGATGAGGAGGGCGGGATCTGAGCTCTGACCCGTGTGGGTTTCTACTACAGACAGAGGGAACAGCGTGCCCAGGAACCCTGGGGCAGAAGAGTGTCTGGGGCTCGCTTCACACCACTTCCTCACCTGTGTGGAATGCCTCCTCCCTTGCATTCTTCATCCCTAGGTTGATACAGATGGTCGTCTTCTTTAGCTCCCTGGAAGATGTTATACATCCAGTTGTATATTTCTTGCCTTGTGTCCTGAAATGTTCCCTGATATTAGCTGAAAATATCCTCTCTGAAGGGAGGCTGATTATTCCTCTTGCCTATGGATAACTGGCCAGTGAGTGCTTTGGCCTCTCCTGCTGTCCTCCCAGCTACCATTCTTGGCTTCAGCACCATAAAGCAAAGATGAACATTACTTCAGCAGGCATTGTGTTTGTAGTCACTACATGCATAGTCTCTTAAAGGGATTTACAGTCCCCTAAAACCTCTTATCTCATCTGATGGCCTCTTATTAATAGGAATCATTGTCTCTATTTTGTGGATAAGGGAAGTGGGCATCAGAGAAATGCAGCTATCAGCTCAGGGGCAGTGAGGGACTGTCAGGGCCAGGTACAGACCCCACTCTAGGGAAATCTCAGGGTCGTGTTCCAGGTAGGACTATTGCTAGGAAGCAGGTCAACCCTGCCCCGGTATCCCTGCAGTCTGGTGCCAGGAACACTTTAGGGGTCAGCCAGGAGAACTCCTCTTCCTCAGATGAGAAGACAAAGCAGACGGGGTGAGGTCACTCATCCAAGGTCATTCAGAGAATTAATATCCAAGTTAGAGTGAAGTCAGTTTGAAAATCCCCATTTCGGCATTCTTTCTGTTAACTCCACACTCACCCCCTGTGTGGGATGGTGGGTTAGGGGCAGGGGGATGCCAAGATTAAAAAATAAGAGCCACGTGGTTCTTTTTATGATTATCATCTGGCAGATCCTTTAGAAGCAGCCCATCTAGAAGTTCCAGGCTGAATAAAATATGAACCATACTGCAGGCAGCTTTTTATTGATTCTCAGACAGAAAAAGATTGCCCTGATAAAAACTAACTTACTATTTGCCCGAGGAAAATAAGATTTGGGGCCCAGATGTAAATCTTCACATTCCTAGGAATTAAACAACATTAAACAAGACATTGATTCTGTCCTCGCAAGTTACACCTGTGCTTGAAGCTGTCCACTTTCCTCATATTTCAACATAAACATCAAACCACAAAACAGCTGAAGTTTTCTTGGCACAAGCCATGAGTATTGGTAGTTAAAAAACAGAAATAAAATTAAACAAAGAATTTACACAGGGAGAGAAATCTAAAACATTCCTATTGCATTTTGAATTAAAACATATAAACCCTTGCCAGTTTTTTTGACATAGAGGGAAGGCCCTTGTGTTTATTTCTGTTCCCTTGAATAGAGTTGCTTGTCATTATGTTGTAGAAAGAACATCCACCCATTTACTATTTGTTGTTTTTTTTAAAAAGTAGTTTGACTATATAACAACACCTGTGAAGCAGTTTGAATGTAGGATCCTAGTTTGTTAGGATTTTTTGCTAATCTTTTATAGCTATCTTCTGATGGTACAGCTATCAGCTATCTGTTTAGACAGTGAGTGTCTCACCTTTATCAAGTATTTTCAACATCTTAAGTTGCATGAAACGGTCATGGTTTTTCTTCTTTCCATCTAAATTTAATTGGGTCATCTAATGAAAAATTAAACTATATAATTTCTATGGCATGCAACAAGTCATGAAAACAGGCTTAGGAACAACCATACTGACTCCTTATTGAGTCTTCAGCTCACCTGATTGGAGCAAAAGACCCTGAACAGTGAATATTTCAGTCTTGGGGGCCATATAGTCTTTGGTGGAGATAATCAGTTCTGCCATCAGAAGGTGAAAGCAGTCACAGACTGTGTGTAGACTAGTGGGTGGGACTGTGTTCTGATAAAATGTTGTGCAAACGAGCTGAGAGCCAGAGCTTGGTGGCTCTTGTCCTAGACTCCTAGTGGAGTAGGATCTCTGGAATAATAAGCATCCAAGGCGGTGTCTGGGAAGCTCTATTATCGCTACTTAAAAATAGCTCATGTGATTGAATATTTGGCTCAAGTTGACAAAAACCCCACTTTATTTGTTAATGTGTTTGCAGGTGTTGTGATGCAGGGAGGGGATGAAATGTTTTTGTTTGCTTTGTGATTATTTTACAGTGGTGTAAGTGACAGTGTCTCTGGGTAATCTCAAATGTCATGCAACATAAGTTTACAGAAATGTTTACAAGTGGTTGTCAATTCCGAATGTGGAATGTGGATTAGAGTGTAAAACCTGACATCAGTGTCTACTACAAAGGAAAAGCAACGACGGGAGATTCAGAAGTTATCAGGACTTCTGAAATACTCATGGCAGAGACACAGGGTGATATAAATAAGCCCACTGGGATAAAAATGGTAACACTGATTACCCCATCTGGTTGACTGTGGAGTGTGGTTTTGGTGACTAAAATGGAAAGGAAGTATTAATTAAGGCAGCTTGGTAAACACAACCCTTCAAAGTCGATTTCATAGAGGAAAAGGGATACTAAACGCCACCATGGATGGTAAAAAGTTGGGGAACCTCTGGATCAGAAGGCAGCGGTAACAAAACCATCTGCTGTGTGTGTCCCCAGTCAGTTTTTCTTGTCCTGCGTCCTGTGTGCAGAAACCCTGCAGGTGCTGTGTCTGTGCTGTGAGGCAGGCTCCTGAGACGCGGGCTGTTTGGGGACAGAGTGCAGAGTTGGATCTGGACCCAGATCTCATGGACCCCCTAAGCCTCTTCCCACTGTGCCTTCCAAGCCCTAATTCCCCCTGAGTCTATGTAATAAGGCCAAAGTGAGTCGCGGTCTGCACACCGGCTGTGTGATTCTGCCCTGTCCAGAGCACCTCCCTGCCCCGCAGAGAAGCAGCTCCTGGAAAGGAACAAGGTGGATGAGGACTCCTTCCAGACCACGAAGGCGATTCTGTGTGAGATCACTCACCTCCAGAAAAGCCAGCCCAAGAAATTTAATGGTGTTCTGTGTTTTGGATCTTTTAGGGGAAAGAAGGTCCTCCTGGCCTCCAAGGCCCGTCTGGATTACCTGGCATCCCAGTAAGTGGCTTTTTACTTTAAATCAATTTTCTCTACTACAAAAATATGCCAAGAAAATGATATTTCACCGTTGTTAAAGCAAAACATGTTTACTAGGGGACTTTTTGGTACAACAGAAAATTAGAAAAAAAAATCACTGAGCAAAGCCAGTCCTAATCTCATTCTTTCTCTATGTATATATTTGTTGTTTACTTATGTAAATAAAATTTTCATCTCTCTCTCTCCACACACACACACACACACACACAACTCTGATAATGGTTTGTGATAATATAAGCATTTTATATTTTCCGCACTGATAGTAAACGCTCATAAATTTTACATACACTCTACCCAATAAATGTATCAAAATATATATAATTATTCTTTATGGCCTGATAAACTTTATAAAACTATTTAAAAAATCTACAATCGATTATTTTACATGCATAGCACTTTCCTTACTTGTGTAGGATGGTGCCCAAAAGTCTACTTGTCCGAGTGTAATAATATCTATGATTCTTGAAACATACTGCAAAAGTGAAGTGAAGTGAAGTGAAAGTCACGCAGTCATGTCAGACTCTCTGCAGCCCCATGGACTGTAGCCCGCCAGGCTCCTCTGTCCATGAGATTCTCCAGACAAGAATGCTGGAGTGGGTTGCCATTCCCTTCTCCAGAGGATCTTCCCAACCCAGGGATTGAACCACCGTCTCCTGCACTGCAGGCAGATTCTTTACCATCTGAGCCACCCAGGAAGCTTGCTGTTCTGGACTTTGCAGTTTAATATCGGGTTGGCCAAAATGTTTGTTTGGGTTTTTCTGCAACATCTTATGGGAAAACCGGAACAAACCTCTTGGCCAACCCAATATATTTCTCAATAGGGTCAGACTCTCCAGTATGTTAGTAATAAGGCGGGTCCAGGGAGGCCGCCTGCTGCCTTCTCATTGAGAATGTGTCCTCGTGTGGCTCCAGGCCTGGAGTGTGCCTGCTCCTGGTGCCGCTCCTGGCCACAGGCCCCACCCCCCGCCCTCCACCACGTGTCCTTTTGTTCCAGCTGTGCTGGCCGTGTACTGGCTTTCTTTTGGGTTCCTACACACTCTGCACCCTCTCTTCTCCAGGCCACAGGGCCTTTGCACATGTGTCTGTGTCCCCCGCGGATGCCCGCTGTCTTTCACTAGTCAGTGCCTTTGATCTTTCCCATCTCATCCCAGGCATCACTCTCCAGAAGTGCCCTCTGCCCCTCAGGCCAGGATAGGCTTAGTCTCTTTCCATTTTTCTTAAGTGTCTGCCTCAGCAGGTATCACATCTTTATGTCATGGTTTGATCTGTGACCACCTCCCCCATTATTAATTGATTTGATTATTCAACACACTCTAATTAGGTCCCTACTAGTTGCTAGATCTGGGGACATAAAACAAGAGTGGCTGGAAGTCACTGAGTTATGTTCTGGGCTGTGGATTCTATGACACCAGGCTTTTTTGCTCCCCACATGTGCTGAGCACATGGAAAATATTACTGAAATAAATATGTGGGTGAATGAATGGTTTTTATGGAGCCCTTCCTCCTTGAATGTCTGATAAACGTCCCCATTGGGCAAGGAGGCATTTCCTGGACATCGCCAGTAGCCCTCACTGAGGCCACACCACCCCGGAGATTAAGTCCCCAGTCCAGGGTGCACAGATCTTAAAAGACAGGCTGGGATGTGAAACCTCTGTTGGTATAAACTGCAACCATGTGGCCTAGTGTGTCAGAGCAACTAGGGAATGTTTGATTTCATTCTAGCCATTGTAAAGGTAAGGAGAGAAGATCCTAGTTTGAATTTTGTGCCAAACCCTTATCATCAAAGTCCTAGGGTAACTGGAGAGGAAAGAAATGACCTTCGATGTGATTCTGTGATTTAGAAGAATTCCTTCTTCCTCCTCTCTTGCCTCCCTTCTCCCCTTCCCATGCAAAACTCACCTGCTTATGGTTATCGGCAGATGGAAGCCGAGATTTTGACCTCCGTGGTGCCTCGTGAGTTGAGCCCTGTTTCTTCCTCTCTGTCTCTTCAATTCTGTCCCTGTCAAATCCATTCTCACTCCGCGGCTCTTCCTCCCAGCCACTCTACATTACTCTGCCTTCCTCTAACAAATCATGCTTGTCTAGAAAACTCTTCCTCTCCCTTCTGTCTGGGCGATAGGAGTCATAGTCGTTTCTGTGTGCCTGGTGCTAATCGCAGGGCGGGCTGTGGGCAAAGCGCTCTCCACATGCTAACCTGCGTGGTCCTCGCCGCAGCCCCATTCCTCGGTTCATGCCGAGGTCTCCAGCCTCCAGTCCCGGCCGCTCTCCTTGCTGTGGTGATCTCACCGTCTTCCATGGGCTTTCTCTGCTGTGCA
The DNA here is from genome assembly GCA_006410675.1 of Oreotragus oreotragus. NCBI lineage: Eukaryota > Metazoa > Chordata > Mammalia > Artiodactyla > Bovidae > Oreotragus > Oreotragus oreotragus. Next base: position 50,823 of record SJYX01016025.1, read on the forward strand.
TGGGTCTCTTGACGCTCCTCCCCACCACTCTGTGCAGGGGGAGAAGCAGTTTCTGGAGTTAACTCTTAATTGAGAAAAGGACCAACACTGCCTGGCCTCGGGCCTGCCCAGCTGGCTTACCTGGTGTTACCATGGTTATGCCAGGAGCGGGATCGTGATGGGTTACAGATGCACATGGAGCATTGGCCAGTGGCCCGGATGGTCAGTAAACTTAAATTACCATCTGCAGTGCTTCCCCCTGGTACCTGGGCACTGACGTTGCAGGTGCTGTGCTGATGAGGGGCACAGCATGATTTCCTGCGCACCTGTCAGCGCGGGTGCAGCTTCACTGCTGATGTCATTTGCTGTCGTTGGTTGGTTAAGCATCTCAGGTGGCAGCACTGATTCTGAGCCCCCTCGTGACTCTGCCAAGCAGGCTTGTCATCTCTGTTTAGGAGAGGGGCCACTCAGAGCTGAGAATGTCAGCAGTTCACCCAAAATCATATGCATTGTTGGTGCAAGCGAGTTCTAACCTTGCCCGCTGTGACTCCGGTTCCCTCAGCCCTGCTGCCTGCTGCTTTCTTTCCCCGGAACCCACCCAGTCTAGGTAGCCCCGGATTGGAACCTAAGCCTGGGTGGTGTATCATTGTCTTGATCTGCAGAGAGTCCTGCAACCTCATAGTCTCTTAGAGAAACATGAGGCTAATGGTGTCTTGATTGAGAGCAGCGGGTGGGCTGGTAGGGGGTGGGGAGCAGGTGGGAGTCGTAGCTTGATTTCATGGAATGAAATGTGACATGTTGGTGTCCTTCCTACGCCCAGACGTGGCCCTAGCTGTCATTCTCAGCGGCCCCTCAAGTTCCAGGAGTTCCTTGAGTCCTCGGGGTCCTTATCACCTTCATCAGAAGCAGCATCCTCAGAAGCCAGCCCCCATCGCTGTCATCAGCACAGGAGGCCTGGAGATGAGCTGGTAGTGTCCTAAGCTAGAGAATGTCCAGGAGAGGCTTCTCTCCATCCATAGCGACAAGAAGTGATGCCAGTCCAATGTACTGCTTTTCCGCTGTGCGCCAGGCGCTGCCGAACAGAGGATCCAAGTCAGAACGGTGGTGCTGGGGAGTAAACCTGGAAATGCAGCCAGTTCTGTGGGTCGCGTGTACACCCGGCCAAAAAAAAAAAGTCTGTCCTTCCCTCCCTCTGGGCGTCTGCAGCCAGATAACCGGTTTGAATTTCTCTTGCAGGGAGAAGAAGGCAAAGAGGGCAGAGATGGAAAACCAGGGCCCCCCGGGGAGCCGGTAAGGGACTCTGTGGTTTCTTATCAGTTACACGTCAGAGCAGCTGAAACGGCCGCTCTGTGTCCAGAGCTGCCGGGACCCAGGCACAGTGAGAGTTCTCTTCCGTGCATGTCTTCATTTTCTTTCCCCAAGAGTCCAGCAGGGTATTATCATTTTTAATTTTGTTTATTGATACAATTAAATTAAAATATTTTATGCCAAAGTTGCAACCGCCCCAAGAAAAAGGAGCTGGCTTTGGGTTCTGGCTCCACTCCACGCAGGCTGGTGATCTGGCGTGAGTCAGAGCCTGCCCCAGGCTTCAGTCTCATTTCAGACAGAATGAGAATAATAGTAGCCACTCACTAGAGTTGCTGAAGAATCAGATGAGGTGAGAACCTGGTTAAATGCATCAGGCTTCTTTAACTGATCATCGATTTAGTGAGTTACTTTTCCCAACTGCCATGGTTTTAACTCCTGGTGAGGTTAGAACCGTGCAGCCTCTGGAACCGCTAAGTGAAATTGCATACGAATCTCTACAGTGAGGTTTGTGTTCCAGTTGATTTGTCTGGTCATAACTATTATGATTCATTCTGCGTCTTATGTGACTCCCCAGAAGCATCTTCGTTATCACTTTTTACTCTTCGCCAGATGCTAAAAGCAGAATTCATTGTGGAGAGGAGAAAAGAGAGCCCAGGGCAGAAAGCAGAGTGCAGAGCTCATCTGAGCCGCTGAAGGCTGATGCCCTACAAAGCAGCCCCAGTGGGCAAGGGGCAGGTAGCCAGGCTAAGGACCTGGCCAGGGAGAGAGAAGGACAAATGTCGCCACTGTGGCCGACGCTGCTGCGGGCACGCCGAGGGCTGGGGGTAGCGAGCACTCCATTACATTTTGCCGTGTAACCCCCAGAAAACCCCTGTGGTGTGTGGGTATCATTATTGGTCCAGATGAGGAAACTGAGGCGCTGCTGCTGCTGCTGCTAAGTCACTTCAGTCGTGTCCGACTCTGTGTGACCCCATAGACGGCAGCCCACCAGGCTCCCCCATCCCTGGGATTCTCCAGGCAAGAATACTGGAGTGGGTTGCGATTTCCTTCGCCAATGCATGAAAGAGAAAAGTGAAAGTGAAGTCGCTCAGTCTGTCTGACTGTTAGTGACCCCATGGACTGCAGCCCACCAGGCTACTCCGTCCATTGGATTTTCCAGGCAAGAGTACTGGGGTGGGGTGCCATTGCCTTCCCCGAAACTGAGGCACAGAGAGGTTAAATAGGATGGCTGAGGCCACCCAGCTGGTAAAGGAAGCAGTCAGGACCCACACCCTGAAGGCTGACCCATGTTCAGTACCACAGAGCAGGCAGGCTGCTTGTTTGCAGGAAGTGGCAATGCAGGAGATACGGGAGATGGGGTCCGATCCCTGGGTCGGGAAGATCCCCTGGAGGAGGAAATGGCAACCCACTCCAGTATTCTTGCCTGGGAAATCCTATGGACAGAGGAGCCTGGCAGGCTACAGTCCCAAGAGTAGCAAGAAGTCAGACATGACTGAGTGGCTAAGCACGCATGCAGCATGTACTATCCCGAGAGGCTGTCACTGACAGCACAGGATACCTGTGTGAGGCCATCAGTCTTCATACAGAAAGGTTTGTGTCAGGCGCTGGGCGTAGACAGATAGGGGGCCAGGTCTGCTCTGGGTCACCGCTGGCCGAGTCCGTCCACGGGAGACAGGGCCGGCTCTGCTGGGAGCAGAAGGTGCTCAGTGACTCCCCCCATACGCCCCCACAGCAGGCAGTCCAGAGTTCACCAGGTAGCTCCTTCTGGGGTCTCAGGGTGGCCGTCCTGACGTTTATCACTCTGAGCTGCTCTGGAGGAAACTGGCAGAGGATAGGTGGTGTCAGAGATGTCCTCCAAGCAGACCAGAAGCCCAGGATGTGGGATGGGGTCGGGCATGGGGAGCAGATCCCAGGAGCAGGCACCAAATGAGGAGGTGCAGCCAGGAGCAGAGAGCCGCCGGCAGCCGGTGAGTGGATGGTCCAGCAGGCACCAGCAGGCACGCCAGGTCCACTCCCCTGGAGACCGGCTGAGAGCGCATGAGCAGCACAGCTGCCTGCCCGCTCCCACCACTGCCAAAGGTCCAGAGGCCAGGGTGTTTATCTCCCTTTCAACTGCTTGAAGGGAGTTTAGCTCTAGGGGACCTGGACTCCCGTGCTCTTGGGCCTTCTGCACCCTCAGAGTCTGAGCACTGCCCTCTCCCTGAGCAGAGGCTGATGGACAGAGTGACAGGAGCCCCTCCAGGGGAGCCCAGGGTGGGGGTCCAGAAGCTGCAGCATTGACTGCGGGTGGTGGCTGGTGGCTTTCCACTTTGACCTGGACCTTTAAATTCCTGTGCACTGGGGACACAGTGGAGAGACGGATGGTGGATGCATGGATAGATACACAGATGGGTAGACAGGCAGCTGTTAAGAGTTGCCCTTTGCATTATTTTTATCTTTTTTCTTTTTTTAAATTAATTTTTAAAAAATTTTATTTGTACTTTATTTTACTTTACAATATCATATTGGTTTTGCCATACATTGACATGAATCAGCCACGGGTGTATACGAGCTCCCAATCCTGAATCCCCCTCCCCCTCCCACCCCCATATCATCTCTCTGGATCATCCCTGTGCACCAGCCCCAAGCATCCTGTATCCTGTATCGAACATAGGCTGGCGCTTCGTTTCTTACATGATAGTATACATGTTTCAATGCCATTCTCCCAAATCATCCCACCCTCTCCCTCTCCCTCAGAGTCCAAAAGTCCGTT